>CM076582.1:535296871-535809292 GCA_034641835.2 Pinus albicaulis | reverse complement strand
TTACGTAAATAAATAACAAGTTATTGTAGCGAAGAAAATTTCCATCTTATTTAGTATTAGTGATAATACTAAATAAGTGGGGGCCCTTAGTCAAAAAATCTAAAAATCAATTAGTGCTTGTATTCTTTGTTCAATAAAACTTAATATCATAAACTTAGGAAAATACCTCTTGAAAAATCTAAAAAGCTTAAGTTTTATGATAAGATAGAATAAAATCATTCCTTAAAGGAATATCGCATCGCAAAAAAGTAATGGATATCTCTTTACAAGCAAAATTCTAAAATTGCGATATCGCGATGCGAAAATATGCATGAAAAATATTCATTGCATCGCATGTCTCAAATATCACTTACGCTAAAAACCTCAAAATCACTGATATGCGATGGCACATATCACAAATCGCATGTCGCAAAAAAATCTGTTAACGAATGATTGTCACATGTTCCGCTCTAGCGATTTTGCGATATTATGATGTTGCAATATTGCGATGTTGCGATAAAGCGATATTGCGATGTTGCGATAAAGCGATATTGCGATGTTGCGATAAAGCGATATTGCGATCTGTGATACTGCGATCTGTGATATTGCGAAGTAAATCACAGATCGCCTTATTGCAGGTCCTTAAGGCTCGTTGTACGAAGAAGCTTTCTCCATAAATCGAGACCCCATTATGCGCTTTAATGTTAATCAATGAATTGGTTGTCAATCATTAATGAAATTTGGTTTTGTTGTGATCGAAGAGCCGTTTCACGTAAGATGGTATATTTTATATGTTTTCGGCATTTGAACTTTCCCGTCACTTTTTTCGTATCATTATTCTCACTTCATTCGTACACTGCAGGAACGAAGAACAGAGAACTATACAAACCAATATTCCTGATATTATGGGAAAGAAAGACAAAGCTCCAATCTCTGAAGACAAAGAAATGACGCCCTTGTATACAGACACCGCCTGTAACAAAGACACTGGTATTACTACTTGGGAGGGCATGTATAATCTACTTGACGAAGAGAACCCCAGAGTAATGGAGGTTACAGCTACTGCAGGCTCACATGGGTCTTCTGATGCGTCCATTACAGAGCTAGCTTGTTCATTTTTTCACCGAATAGCAGCGAGGCCTAGAATTCTTCCATACACGGATATGGTTAAATGGGTACTGGATAGCATGGATATTACAAACAGACAGTTTAAGACTCTGGGTCAAGAACTCATTGGTTCATTCACTCCACAAGATTTGAGACTCATGTATCATTTGTCAGAGCCATGGGTGACTTATAACAAACAGTTCATGGAGAATTTTGCCAAAGAAAATGAAAACCTAGCAGAATGCCCCAAGGACTGGTCAAGGAGAGACGAACCACTAAAAAAGGATAAACACAGTATGTATAGTACTGGTTCTGTCACTTCTCTGTATTGTTTTGCTGCTGCTATGCTCTATAAGATTTTTGGAAAGCCAGACATTAATAAATTTTCACTTGAATGGCTACAATTATTGAATGTTGTTGTTAATGCTACTATTGTGGATTGGGCTAAGATATTATCTGACAACTTAGCCACAGCTATTTTGAATTATCGGTCCAAAAGAACTGTTTCTCAGAGAATTTATCCCCCTTTTTACTTATCTGCTTATGTAATGGATTCAATCTGTTATGTTTCTAAGTTTCCTTTAATGGGTTGGAAATGGACGACTCAAGACCCCTTACCCATTCATATTTATCACAACGAATTGTGGGATTCCAAGTTCATTCCCTATTTTTACAAGATTTGCCATGGAATCATGTTGCCCCTGTACATAATGTTATATGATAAAGACGCTCCAAGGTTTTCTCCTGAAGCAGAGGTAGACATACTTCCTGTTGCGAGATGGTTTGGAGAAGAATTGTTTACATATGTTAGGGTATTCGGAAGTTTTGCTTCCCCTCATGTTTTACCTTTGTATGTTCCTGACAAACTCATGGCGCGAGAAATTGCATATCAAACCTGCAGAGAAGGAGGTTTGACTAAAGATCTAAAGCAAAAAAAGAAGGCTATCTGGCCACAATTTCCTGTGGCCTATGGGGCCTTTTCATTATCTGATGTTAGTCATGCATTCAAAGAAGTAAAAAACATTACATGTTTACATTTATTCAAGTTTCCAAGAAGACCGTTCGATCCCTATGATATTGTTAAAAATTTCACTACTGCAGTCAAGATAAGAGTGTTTTCTAAAGAAGATGATCTTTTTGATGACATGTTCCAAGAAAAAAGAACACTTAAAGAGGTTCTACATTCGGCTCAAATACGGTTTCCTCCAGCAGAATTTCAAGAATTCAAGATATACAGGGAAAGGAGGCTAACTAGTATCCCTTTGGATAAATTACGCCTGAAACACATAAGGGAACCAACTCCTAGTATTAGTCTCAGTGGAAGTTTAGGTACAGACATGTCTAAGTCTAAGTCCGGGAAAGAAACCTCTGAACACTCTAAGAGGTCTGAAAATGACCATGATAAAAGTGAAGGGTCGGTAAGGGATACTGCCCAGTCAAAGGAGATTTTACAACAACAGGTTTCAACCTCTCCACAGTTAAATATTCCCCCTCTCATTGTACAACAACCATCAGTCAGAACTAAGTTAGATAAGGAATGGGAGACATTCAATGATTTGATTAATATTGAAGGACAGAACACACAGACACTTGTGAGTAATGTACAGACAACAAAAAATATAGTCACAGGAATAACTACCAATGTCTCAGAAATGGAACATATTCCCATTACCCCATCCTCTGAACTTATGCTCAAAATAGAGGAAATTCCTCCTCTTGATGTATTCTATAGTCCACAACACAAGGCAGTGGTAAGAAGACAAAGGAAGAAAAGGAAATTGGAAAATGTGCTCTCTCATGATGCAGAACAATTAGATGTCCTATGGCAAGATCCTAATACTGATTCAACTGAAAATCTCACCAAATTATCTCAGATCACAGGAGCATATGCCTCTGCAGCCATTGATAAAGCATCTGAGGTACGACAATTACTAAATGAGAAAGAAGATCAAGTACAGGTTTTGCAACAACAGCTGCAACAAGCCAATGCCAACAATGAAGCACAGAGACAGCTTGAAAAATTACAGCAAGACTTCCAACAAATGCAGATAGGATACTAGAACAGTTTGGCTGAAAAAGAAAAATAGCTACAGGTTATGCAAGAGATGCACAAGGATGATCCCAAGCTTACAGAATTTATCACAGAGTCTATTTCCTTTAAATGATCAACTACTGCAGCAACAGGAAATATTATGCCAAATAATATCACAGTGGAACTCTTATTGTGAAGAAAGTGATAAAATCACTAATCATGTCATAGACTTACGACATGATTATGATTCAATTGATAAAATAGTTACTGACTATTTAGCTTGGCAAGAAACAGAGGAGGGGAAAAGAGCAGGTGCACCAATAATCAATAACAATCACAAAGTAATGCTCTTTAATAATTGGGATGCACAAATCAGGAAAGCAGAGCAAGCAACGGAAGAAGCAGTCACAGCAGCAAGCAATATTATTGATTGTATAAATGAAAATTTGCACGAGGAAAATCTGATCTCTGAAACTAATCCAGGGTATCTATCGAAAGCACAGCAACTGCAGACAGACTGGAGACAGAAGGCTCAAGAAAAGGCAGAATCGATTAAAAGATTAACAAAGTTAAATTGGGATTCTTACTGGGCATGTCTGGTAAAACCACACAGCCAGTGCATGACTCTCAAGTGTATCATCAATTCTGCCGAGAAGATGGCGCCAGCTCTTGCCGATTCTGTTTTCACATGATAGTTAAAGTCTGAAGTCGGCCAGCCAACTCTTCTCAAACCAATGTTGAACACTTGCAATTTCAAAGAACAGATTCATAAGTAGTTAGTTGTTAAGTTTTAATTTTAGATTTAGTATTAATTTTGCTTTATTTTTGCCTAAAAAGAGGACGGTCACTTAAACCGTATCCTACATTTTTGTAATAAATTATTTTTAGATTTAGTTAGTAGTATTTAAACCCTTCTCATGCATTTAGAGAAGGGTCCTGAAATTTGTCAAAAACTTGTCCTCAGAACATGCACTTTTGCACCCTCTGAGGAGGTTTTGATGAATGAATGGAACATGATTTATTGATATCTGCATTTAATATCTACTACTGATGTTGCACTTTTGTACTCTTAGTGGATGTTGGATTAAGAAGAGATAAGTCATTATTGTTTGAAGCTCATGAGTAGAACTAGTTATAAATGGTACTTTTATCTCTTAACTATTTCTGCTTTTGTGTTAAAGTGATATTTATGTTCAGTTGTTTATATATTAATGCTTGAATGCTTGAGTTATCATTTGGCACTTTTGTACGGTGATAGCTATTTATTTATGCTTAATATATGAGTAGCTTATTATGTGATATGTTTTTCACAACTGTTTCATCTAACTTTTTATACGAAGTGGTTTATCTTTATTGAATTATTTTCTTATAACAGTTGAATGATCTTTATTACCAATTGTTATTTGAAATCATTTTAGATCACATAACGGAAAGATTACATCCCGGGTTAGTTTAGAATTAGATATTTCTATTTAATTAGAATACAATTGCATGTTATAGATTAGAATTAGAATAAAAGCATTTCACTTAGGAACTTTTAGAAAGGAAATATCAATTCTCAACACACACACACATATTGGGAAACTGGTCCCATTATCCCTAGTCGAACCCACTATACCAAACGGAAAAGGATCTACCAACCAAGGTCCGGACCGGGTGGGTATCCCCCTTGTTGTAGACCCGATTTTCAGGGCTTCAACATATTTGGCGCTAGAAGGAGGGCCCTGAACTATGAATGGCAAGTAATTCAAAATCTAAATACCATTATGAGATTAAATCGCCCTCACAATCTCCCCCGACTTCTCCATCGCACTTAGAATCTTTAAATCTAGAGCCAGAAGTTGAAAGAACAACGGCCACTGCCACAAACCCTGACTTTTTAGAAGAATCTAATATTGAACCTCCTGAAGTTGAATCTTTGATTCATAAAATTCAGTGATTTTCAATATCACCTCAAAGAGCTGATAAATCTCAAGGCAATGTGACTTCGCAATATAACCTTGCTCATCCCCTTACTAGATTACAGAGCGAAAAATTTGGTGTTCAACCAACTGAGTTACCTCTACCTACAAGGAAGAGAGCAAGGAAATCACCTAAAGATTCTGATAGCGAGACTCTTTCATCATCATCATCCATCTCAACCTCTTCACCGCGAAGTCAACCATCCACCCCTCCACTTCAGACTATTGTCCGTTAGTCCACTGGAACTTCCACATCTCCTTCTCAAACATTTGGAATCGTAATATCCTCATCTTCCCAACCGCAGGGATCATCTTCTGCACTTTCCTCTGTTGGTAGTTCAACAATGGCCCAATATCCATGGAATAACCCAGGGGTTGTCTTAATGCCTGCACCCTTGAGTCAAATACCGGCTCATCCTGAAAAATGGCTGCCTAAGTTTAATCCTGAAGCAGGCATGCTAGCAGAAGAACATATAAATAACTTTATGTTGTCCATAAATCTCAATGGAGTTACTAATGAAGACGCTGTCGTCCGACTTTTTCCCTATACTTTACAAGGAGCAGCTGGATCATGGTATTTCTCATTACCGTCTGGATCTATTACTAGTTGGGATATCTTCCAAGATCAATTTTTGACTAAGTTTGGCAATGACAGGTCTACATCAACACTGATTAATGACTTGTCTAATCTTAGAGTTGAGTCAAAAGAACCTATCAAGGATTTTAATTCACGTTTCAATAAATTGTTAAATAAAATTCCTACTGCTTCCAAGCCTAGCGAAGAAGTGCGAAGTGAATGGTACATCTCAGCTTTACCATCAAATATAGAAATATTCATTGATAGGGCTAACAAAACAACTTTAGCTGACAATATGAAGGAAGCAATAGCAGTAGAGAAACATATCATTGCTCTAGAAAAGAAAAATGCGATAGAAGAACGAAAATCCAAGAAGGTTACTTTTAAGGAAGACCCCAAGAAAAAACAATCGAAAGATCCATTCGATTTAGAAGGATTGCAGAAAGTTCTAAAAACCATGTCCAACGAAATGGTTGACATTAAGAAACAAGTGGCAGAAACATCTTCTAAAAAGTCTTTCAAGCCTTATAGAAGAAACCCTTCAATTGATTCAAAGCTGCCAAATGCTATTACTAATGCTGAATCAGAAGAAGAAGAAGAGGAGATTGCTACTGAAGAAACTACCGATGAAGAAGAAGTTGTAGAGGTACAAGGTATGTGGGATTTCATCCTCACAGATGAAGAAGATCAAGAAGCATCCCCAGTTAGCACTCGAAGTAGAAATCAACTTGATCCTCCTCAACCTACTCCTAAGCCAAAGAGCGCAAGCTCAATGACTAAGGATAAAGTTGCAGCCAAGAAAATGACATCCAAAGCAACTCAAACTAGCCCAGTCCAAACAGATTCATCAACTCCATCAAAAACACTGATCGTTTCGGATGAAATGGAGTATAATATCATAGAAGACATGAAGAAGACTAGGGCTAACATCACTTTTTATGAATTGAGCAAGTTAAAACACCAACAAAAGGTACTTTTGAAAGAATTACATGCTGTACCAGAAAAACCTTTGCCTGATCCTGTGATTTCTCAAGCTTCAAATGAGATGGGAAGACCTCCAGCTAATGCGATTAGTAAATTTGATCTAGAAAATATCGCTTTAATTGGAGGAAGGTCGAGATCTCATACTCCTCCATTTCTTCTTACTTATGAAGTTTTCAATAAAAATTTGCATAATTGTTTAGTGGATTTTGGAGCTTCATCTAATATTCTACCAAAATCAATATGTGCAAAGTTGAACATTCAACCACAAAAATCTGTTGTGCGCATAGTCCAGCTAGATCGATCGCAAGTTGAAGTGATTGGCGAATTAAATCAGGTTACCATAAGGCTGTCATCTAATCCAAAGGTATGTCAAGTTATCGACATTTTAGTTGCAGATATTCCAGAATTTTATGGCTTAATTCTTAGCAGAGATTGGTCAGAAAAACTTCATGGATATTTTGCAACTGATTGGTCGCACATGTGGCTTCCTTACAATGGTAAACCAAATTAGATAAAGGTTGAGCGAGAAAAACATCAGAAATACATAGTAACAGAACTGGAAGGAGAAAATGAACCAGTAGCATACAACAATAATATCATTGGAAACTACTCAGTTGATTCTTTCTTAGGAAATTTTAATGCTCATACTTCACCTTACTTAGAACATTCTGTTTTATCTCAAATAGAATTTTTTTCTCAAACAGATAGTTCTAGATGTATTAATTTTATAGATACTCCTGTAAATAAATCTTTATTTTGGAAGTTATTTTTTGATGGTTCTAAGTCTAATGAAGGAGCAGGAGCAGGATGCGTGTTGATTAGTCCAGAGGGAAACAAAATTATGCTAACTTGCAGACTCGAGTTCGATTGCACCAATAATACCGCAGAATACGAGGCTTTAGTCCAAGGATTATACAAAGCAATCGGATTAGACATCAAATATCTACAAGTTTTCGGAGATTCTGAAATTGTAATCAAACAGGTACGCAATACTATACATTGTTTATCAGGTCATTTAAAGCATTATCAATCTTTAGTTCAAGATCTGACTGAACATTTTATAGCATTCAATATTTCATCAATTCCCAGAATCCAAAATGCTAGTGCAGACCTCCTAGCCAATGTAGCTTCCAAACTCATTCCTTCAGAAGACTATAGCCCTGATCGATTTTCAATCGAATTAATCTTCAGACCCTCGATTCCTGATAACATTACCAATTGGAGGATTTTCAATGATGATCCTGATATTGTAAGCTTCCTCACATCTGAAGGATCTTACACCAATCAGATAATTGATGAGGACCAACATGACAGACAATTGCAACAAGATAGCACTAATAATGCTATGCCAAAGTCAGTAGTCAAGTTAGAAGACCTTTATGATTTGAAAGATCGATTCAAAAGATCTACCAATTCAAAACTGCAAAGTTCAACTTTGAACTATGAATTAGTAAATCTAGGAACTGATACCAAACCACAGAATATCAACCTAGGCCTCGGCCTAGCTCCTGAAGAAAAATTAGCGTATGTTCGTCTCTTGAAACAATACAAAAGTGTCTTTGCTTGGAACTACGATGAACTTAAAACTTATGACACTTCTATCATCCAACATACTATCCCAATGATAAACGATGAAAAACTTGTCCAACAAAAGCTGAGAAAGATCCATCCCAATCTAGAAAACCAGATCAAATCTGAACTCAATAAGTTATTGAAAGCCAAGATTATTTTTCCCGTTCGACATTCTAAATGGGTTTCCAATATGGTTCCCGTTAGAAAGAAGAATGGAGACATTAGAATTTGTATTGACTTTCGAAATCTTAATAAAGCTTGCCAAAAAGATAATTTTCCTTTGCCTCCTATGGAGCAAATATTTCAGGCAGTTGCAGGATCAGAATTAATGTTTTTCTTAGATGGTTTTTCTGGCTACAACCAAGTGTTGGTCCATCCTGATGATCAATTGAAAACCACGTTCAGAACCAAATGGGGCACTTATGCATATCAAAATATGCCTTTTGGTCTGATCAACGCTGGTGCCACATTTCAAAGAGCCATGGACATCGCATTCAAGGGACTAGTTAACAAATCAGTGGTAATTTACTTGGATGATATAACTGTATATTCCAAGAAATGAAGCAATCATCTTAGAGATTTAAAACAGATCTTTCAACGTTGTCAAAGGTATGGAATTTCACTTAACCCGAAAAAATCATTTTTTGCATTAAGTGAAGGAAAACTTCTTGGATTCATAGTGTCAAAATCTGGAATTCATATTGATCCTGACAGAATCAAGGAGATTTCCGAAATACCCCTACCTCACAACAAGAAAGCTATGCAATCTTTCCTTGGCCAGATTAATTTTGTAAAGAGATTTGTGCCAGATTTTTCAAGAATTGTATCTCCTTTACAAGCAATGATTAAAAAGAATTCAAACTTCAAATGGGGCCAAAATGAATATGAGGCATTCAATCTGATCAAACAAGCAATTGTTAATGCTCCATCTTTAGCAACTCCAAATTTTTCCGATCCTTTTATTCTATATACATTTGCCTCTGATAAATCATATGTTGCGATACTCACTCAAGAAAATCAAGACAAGGCAGAAGCCCCAATTTCTTTTTTCAGTTCGAATTTACAAGGGGCTGAATTGAATTATTCAGATGTAGAGAAACAAGCTTATGCTGTTTTCAAAGCAATTAAATATTTCAGACCCTTTCTACTTAAAACCCATACAAAAATCATAGTACCGTTTCCAGTGGTAAGAAATCTCTTAGTACAGAAAGATGTGGGTGAGAAAAGAGCCAATTGGGTTACTGCCTTACAAGAATATGACGTAGAAATCAAACCAGCAAGTATTGTAAGAGGTCAAGGCTTTTGCAAAATACTAGCTGGAGCATCGCTTATTTCTGAAAAACCATCTACAGAGATACAAATGTATGAGGTAAGCCTAAACGATGTTGAATCATTATATGTTGATATCATATTTTATCTAAAGAATGGATATGCTCCTTCAAATCTCAATTACACCAAGAAAAGAGCTCTAAGGTTGAAGGAAAAACAATATCAGCTTGTGAATGATGTTCTTTTTAGAATGAATTATGATTTTGTTCTCCTTAGATGTTTTGAGAAATTTGAAGCTGAAAAAGTCTTGCAGGAACTTCACGATGGGCCAGCAGGTGGACATTATGCTGGAGATACTACTGCACATAAAATCCTCCGCGCAGGCTATTACTGGCCCACACTATTCAAAGACTCACATAGCTACGTAAGGAAATGTCAAGTTTGTCAAACCACTGCTGGAAGACAAAAGAAACCATCATTTCCATTACAACCAGTCAACATTGAACAACCTTTTGATCAATGGGGATTGGACATAATAGGTGAGATCGTTCCTCACTCTTCTAAGCAACATAGGTATATCATTACAGCAACTGATTATTTTACAAAATGGGTAGAAGCAGTCCCTCTCAAGACTGCTAATGCTGAACATATCATCGAGTTCATAGATCAGTTCATAATCACCAGGTTTGGTTTACCTTCTGCTTTAATGTTTGATAATGCATCATATTTTTCTGGTAATGCTATGACTGAATTTGCACTTAAAAGAGGTTTCAAACTTAAATACTCTGCCAATTATTATCCACAGGGAAATGGGTTAGCTGAATCTACAAATAAAAACTTAATCAGAATCATTAAGTGAACCATTGATCAAAATCATAAAAATTGGCATAAGTCTTTAATATATGCTTTATGGGCAGATCGAATAACGCAGAAAGCCTCCATTGGCACTTCTCCCTTTAATTTAGTTTATGGGAAAGAAGTGGTTCTCCCAACTCATCTAGCAATTCCTTCTTTGGCCTTAGTTCAATATATTGATGAAGTACCAACTTCTTCCTTACAATTCAGGCAGCTAGAAATAATTAAGCTAGAAGAACAACGAGAACAGGCCAAAATAAGTCATGCTCATCACCAAGCATTAGTAAAAGATTCTTTTGATTCAAACATGATATCTAAAAAGGACTTTCAGATCGGAGATCTAGTTTTAAAATGGGACAAGGTTCATGAGGAAAAAGGAAAACATACAAAATTTCAACGAATGTGGCTTGGTCCTTTCCAAATCGCAGAAGTCATAGGTCCATCTACTTTTATGTTACAGGATTTAACAGGAAAAAGAGAGTCTTTACCTGTTAACGGACTGATCCTCAAAAAATATTTTTCATAGGAGATCATTCTTCTATTTTGTATATTAGTTTCCTTTATTTTCATAATAAAACAGGTTGTAAATGGTTACATTTGGAAATTCATGAAAAAGACACAAATTCTCTTTTAGATTTTGTTTTTTCACTTGTATAAATAGAATTCTTCTAGGAAATTGATCATTATTATTGAAAGATACAGTTAAAAGCTTTAAGCCTAGAAATGATACTAGTTTCAACTATGTAAATTTTGATAAAAAACGACCTTTAGTGGGAAATTGTTTTATATCAGTTCAATAAAAGGTATCAATAACAAAACAAAGATTCTCTGTAGAAAAGTTCTTTCCAAAAACTCTACCATTGTCGTCCAGAGCTATCTTAAGGAAACAATGACTTCCTCCCCACCTAGGAAATTACAACGTTCAGGGAATAATCCAATGATACACTTTAACTTAAAGAGTAAGAGGTCTCATCATGAGCTGACTTATCATGATCATAGATATTATAGCTTGCTGACTTTGCCAATACTGCATACCATAACAGGGAAATGACTCAAGATTGTTGCAATCAAAAGACAAGGGGTCTCATCACGAGCCAACTTGTTCAACAAAGTTATAAATCAAGTGAATGGCATTGTCATGAGTTGGCTACCAAACCAAGACATTGTTCTTTAAGAATAAAAAAGAAAAGCAAAAGCAATAAGTGTGAATATGGATTTCTCTTTGAAAATTGTATATTTCTCTAAGTAGGATACAGGATCATTGCTGGGTAACAGGTAACCCTGTCGAGGCTATAAACACTTGCTGGCAGTAGAGGCTCTACCTACGACAAATGAGCATATTTAAAACTGATATACAGAGAAGCCTTTGTTTTTATCTTTATAAACCAAGTAGTGACTGATGTAGATACAAGGACTAGCTTGAGGAAGTAAACAGTCAAAGTTGAATATAGAAGAAACGAAATATCATTTATAGATAAAAGCATAATGTACTCTGTCTTTCTATTATAAAATTTGATTTTCTGAAATTTTTTTTATTTTGAAAGTTTAGAAAATTCAAAAGAAAAGCAGAGATAACTTGTTCTTCCAAGTGAATCACCAATTGTTGTGGCCAGCAACAACCCCCCTTCTTATTTAGTATTAGTGATAATACTAAATAAGTGGGGGCCCTTAGTCAAAAAATCTAAAAATCAATTAGTGCTTGTATTCTTTGTTCAATAAAACTTAATATCATAAACTTAGGAAAATACCTCTTGAAAAATATAAAAGCTTAATGTTTTAGTTATTTATTATGTTTATTGTTTACAAATATACTGCAAATTTAAAGAGATAGAGAGAGTGCGACAACTCATTGTTGCAGTAGCGGAAACAGTGAGTTGCCGCCACTGTAACCGTGTATTTCCGCCACTGCTCAAAATAAAAAAATATATTTATATTTTCAAATTTTCTTTATTTTATACTAAAAGTTTCTCTAGTAATTTAAATGTTAAAACTTTTATCTAGTTGGAAAGTTCTCTAATTTATCTCATAATGTTTTAGTTATTTACTATGTTTATCATTTACAAATATACTGCAAATTTAAAGAGATAAAGAGAGTGCGGCAACTCGTTGTTGCAAGAGTTTAACAACTCATCGCTGGCAAAGAGTTAACGAACAAAGTGAGTTGCCGTGAATCGTAATAGTGTATTGCCACCACTATAATCACTCATCTCAAAATTAAAGTTTTCATTATATTTTCAAATTTATATTTGCAAATTTAGAGAGAGAGAGCGACACCGTTGTTGTAAAGAGTAGTAACAAGAATTTTCTCCACGGTAACAATGAATTATTTTACCTACATAAATACAGTGTCATCACATTGCCATCGCAATAGAGTTGTCACTTACCGTATTTTAACATTGTAACAATATTTCATTAAATTATTTTTTGTTTTGCAGATGGTTGAAAAATTGGTTCTGGCCATCCAAATATGGTGCCACTCAAACCCAGGGTATGCACAGACAAGGTTCGTGCTTCATAATGAAGCCCTTAGCCAAGTATACCAAAACAGTAGAGAAATACCTGGCATTAGTACGAAAAATGAAGCATACTATCAAGCTTTGATTGATGGCCTCACAACAACACGGAGTTATGGTGCAAGTGACATTTCCACTTACATAAACTCCAAATTAATAACGAACCAAATGAACAGTACCTACGAGGTCATAAGAAAAAATTAAAAACCCCTTCACCAGCAGGCAAGAACCATTGTTGCACAATTTGAATGCTTTGAGATTATTTACAAATATAATTTCCAAATGGTTGCTGACTCGATACTCATTGAAGCAGCATTCAATGGACATGGATGTGCGAGATAAGTGGAGCCAACATGTGCTCCACCAATTATCATTGATAGGCATCGATATACATGACCTATTAATGAATGGATTGTTGTTGTCATTGGTGTTGGGGTTATTATGGGGGGAGTCATATTATAGTGTTGCTATTTCTTGAGATAGATTGGAGCAACTTGATGTCCATCATTTTTAATGTATTTATTTATATGAGGTGTTTTTTATCAATGGCCTCACTCTATTTTTGGGTGTTTTTTTTTTAATATCTCAACACATGTATGTATAAAATGTATTTTTCAGTAATACTATGAATGGAATTACATTGTTATTACAATTTAGTTGTGTATTTTTTAATATAGTTTAGTTCTGTCATTAGATTATGTGGTGGATGCTTTTATTATGGCTTTTATTCTGGAATTCAGATTCCAATGTGATTCAATTGTGCTGGCACATGTAGAGAAGTGCTGTCATGTATTTAATATATTTGAAAAAATGTTCTGATGTATTTATCATTGTTTAAATAGTATTTTTACTTCTAATTACTTTACATGAAATTATATCACCTCACTTGGAAAACTAATTAAACATTGTTGTTATAATTTAGTTGTCTAATTTTTATTACAATTTAGTTCTGTTATTAGATCATGTGATGGATTCTTAATATATATAAAACATAAATACTTACTATTTCCTTTTACAAATGATATTTTATCAATTAACATCACTTTAAACATATCCCAAAAATAAACAACAAAATAAATAGTTTTATAAGAAAATAGAGGATTCCAAAAGATGCTACAAAATGAGACCTTAGAATGCATTCAATACACCTTCACAATTCCAACTTATAGGAACATTCATTCATTCATTATCCATGAGCAACACATGCTCCCATAATTGATACAAACCTCTAATTTGAGTATAATGAGCTCTAATTCTTAAATAAGTCTCTTCATTGACAAATTATGTGAGATACCCTTGGTTACAAGCCAACCGAGATAGCTTATATATCAATAATTATTTGTCCTTTATACATGGTTAAATGAAAAATGCAAATGTGACATCTTGCACTTTTTCAATCCATATATCCAACATCATTTAAGGGGCATAAATGTATAAATATCCAAACAAAAAATCCAATTATTGTGAATTTCTCCATTATCAACATCTACAGCCACAAGGCCAAGTGTTTCAAACTGAAGCATGTTTTGACATCCATGACAACAACAACAAGTTAGCCTGCAAAAAAAGAAAATAATATGAACAACTTGCAAATCAATGAAGTTAACTTGACAACCATAAACTGTAACCAACACTTTATCAATGCATAGAAGTGAAGAACAAAAAATTACACCAAGTATGAGTGCATAGTAATTTTGTAAAAGTATCAGTGCACATATAAGCCACAAAATGTAATATCTCGTTTCGAGGATATCTCTAAAACATGGCAAACTCCAACAAGAGATAGACTGGGAGGGCATTTACCAGATATGTTTCCTCTAATATCTCGTTTCGAGGATATCTCTAAAACATGGCAAACTCCAACAAGAGATAGACTGGGAGGGCATTTACCAGATATGTTTCCTCTGAAAAGAGGACGAGATCTGGAGGCTACCTGGCCCTTTCCAGACTCTGTCTAAGAGTGAAAGATAAATGCACCAAGTGGTATAGAACTAGAACGCTCAAAAACAATAATAGGGCAGCAGACATATAATATCATAGAAAGAGAATACGGCAAATACGACAACTCATCCAGAAAACATAGAGAGGAAATGCTAAGCCATTTTACTAATCTGAGAAATGTAATGAAGTACAATAGGCTAATCTTGCTCAAGGCAAGTGAGAAAACACTCTCAGAGAATACCGGAAATGGCTACTCTATGAACTGCGTCCCAGTTGCTGGAAAACTACCATGTAGTTGCTACTATTGGAATGGATTGAAGACTAGGTGCTGATCCCCTTACCGGAATGAGCTGAAAATCGGCAAACCTCCTCTCCTCAACAACACGGACAAAATCCAAAACCCATTCCAAGAATGGCCAACCCCATAAATCACCAGAAACTGCCTCCCAGTGAATTACGCTGGCCTCCAAGGCACTGCGCAGTGGCTAGATAGAAACAGCTAAAACACTGCCTCAAACTCCGCCAAAAACCTCCGATGGGAAAAGGCTGACCCTCTGCTCAAAATCCTGGCTAAATCATCTGCAGAAACCCCAATCCGAAGCTCCTCCACAATGGACTACGTCCTCTCTCCTAGTGACTGTGCAGTCTCTATAAGCTCCAGCTCCGCAACAAACCCAAACAATAAAACGACTCACAAAATGCTGAAAAACCAACCTTGTCCGAGTAGGCACTCGAAGTCCCCCGAGGCTAAGGGCGAGATCTCCGACCGGAGACACTCAATGCACTAAACAATGCTGCAGACAGGCTAAACAGCCAGCGTGCTCAAGAAGACAAATGTCTCACTCAAAAATCATCAACTCAAGAATGAATGAAATGAGGAGGCTCCTCCATCTTTTATAATGTTGGTTTACCTCCAAAACCCAACGTGGCCTCTCTCTCCTCCACATACTCATCCTCATCTACGCAGAAGCTTGCGGAAGCTTCTAGAGTTTACATAGGCCCCCCTCCTCTACGTGGTGTTAGGCCCCCCTTGACTCCTACTTAAGTCACAACGTTGTGCTACTAGGTGGATGTATTATTTCACTTAAGTGAGTTAGACCCTCTACACTCACTTTTTATTTATTTACAAACTAGAGACGACAAACTAAAAAAATCAAATATTTCAATTAGCTGTCGCTAATTAGGAATATTACAGTCTCTCCCGGCAAAATGTTGCTTGTCCTCAAGCAACTGAAGTGATGGATGCTGCAAAATCTTCTCGCTCTCCCAAGTGTCATCCTCATCCGGCAAATTCTTCCACCTTACCAAGAATTCCCGAACTTTCCTGCTCCGTAACCGCCTCTCCCTAGTATCAATAATGGCCTCTGGCTGCAACACCAAGTGCCCCTCATCATTTGTAGGTGGTAGCTCCTCTGTCACTATCACCTGCTGTCCCAACGCCTTCTTCAGGCATGATATATGGAAAATGTTATGGATCTTGCTGCCTTGGGGCAGCTCCAACTCATATGCAACCTGCCCAATCCTGCGTATCACCCTGTATGGCCCGTAAAAGCGAGGCTTGAGCTTCTCAACTCCCTTCTGCTTCAGCGATGACTATCGGTATGGCTGTAACAATAGGTAGACTATGTCCCCTACCTCAAACTGTCTCTCCACCCAACCTCTGTCGGCATACAGCTTCTGTTGGTTCTGTGCCGTAGCCATATTGTCCTTAAGAGCTCGGAGGATGTCCTGACTCTCTTGGATCCAAATGTTGGCTCTAGGAGCCTTGCTAGCACCGAACATCACATCAGTAAAATATAAAGGATGGTACCCATACAAAGCATAAAATGGTGACATACCAATAGACATGTGATGTGTCGAGTTGTAGCAGTACTCCCCAAAATGCAACCATCTCAACCATGCTCGCTGCTGCCCACTAACATAGTTATGCAAGTAGCCCTCTAGCCACGTGTTAACTATCTCCGTCTATCCATCCGTCTATGGGTGGTAACTGGTACTCGGTGTCAAATCCATCCCCACCAGTCGGAAAAGCTCCTGCCAAAATCTGCCCATGAAACGGTTGTCCCTGTCACTGATGATGGTCTTAGGAAGACCATGCAGCCTGAAAACCTCTCTGAAGAGCAGCTCGACCACCTGTGTTGCTGTGTAATGCGCGGATATGGCGAAAAAGTACGCGTACTTTGTCAGTCGATCAATGACGACAAAGATACAATCCTTTCCCTACACCATGGGCAACCTTGTGATGAAGTCCATCGAAATGCTCTCCCATTTCCCCTCCGGAATGGGAAGAGGCTGCAACAATCTTGCGGGATGGCTCATCTCCCCCTTGTTCCTCTGAAAAACATCGCACTCCCTGACGTGCTGGAGTATGTCCTCCTTGAGGCCCTTCCATGAGAACCTCTCTCTAATGGCCCTGTAGGTTTTGGTAAACCCCTGATGGCCTGCCAATGGAGAATCATGTGATGCCTGGAGTATCTTCTTCTTAAGCTGAGATCCCTCAATCAAGAAGATCTTGTCCCTATAATAGATGATCTCATCAACCACCCTATACCTGTCATCCGCCACCTGTCCATCCAGCACCTCACAGGCAAATCTGTCCTTGGAGTACTTAACTAAAATTCGAGCCCTTCAATCTATATCCAAGCTCATAAGAGATAATGTGGCTAGTCTACGTGAAAGGTCATCTGCTACCACGTTATTCTCACCCTTGACATACTCAATGTCAAAGTCATATGCTTGGATCTTACTGATCCACTTCTGCTCCCTCTCCTATAGCTGTTTCTGCTCCAAAAAGAACCTGAGGCTGTTGTGATCAGTCCTCACCCTGAACCTGTTCCCTACTAGATACTGCCGGAATTTGGCCAAGGCATGCATGATGGCCGACATCTCCTTTTCGTATATAGGATACAACCTCTCGTGTGGAAGGAGCTTCTGGCTCTCAAAGGCTATAGGGTGTCCCCCCTGCATCAATACTGTGCCGATCCCCTCTCCCGACGCATTACACTCCAAAACAAATGGCTGCGTAAAATCTGGCAATGCAAGCACTGGGCAGCTACTCATCACCTCCTTGAGCCTATCAAAGGCTCGCTGCGCTGTATCTGACCAACTGAATGCCCCCTTCTTCGTCAAATCTGTAAGGGGTGCAGCAAGCTGTGAGAATCCTCTGACGAACTTCCTATAATAGTTACATATCCCAATGAACCCTCGAAGTTCCGTCACATTCTTCGGCTCCGGCCAATCTCTGATGGCTCTAATCTTCTCCTCGTGGACCCTCACTCCGTCCACTCCAATAAATACAGCATCTCTGTCATCCCAAACTCACACTTGGAGAGCTTAGCATAGAACTGTTGCTCTTTCAAGATGTGTAGCACTGCCTCTATATGCTGGAGATGCTCCTCCCAAGTCCTGCTATATATGAGTATGTCATCGAAGAAAACCAGTACAAACTTCCCCAAATGACTACGGAAGATATGGTTCATGCAAGACTGAAAGGTGGCTGGTGCATTGGTCAGCCCAAAAGGCATAACCAAAAACTCAAAGTGCCCATAATGACACCTAAAGGCGGTCTTGGGAATGTCCTGTTCCCTCACACGAATCTGATGCTACCTTGATCTCAAATCAATCTTTGAGAAGAACTTAGCTCCTCTGAGCTCATCCATCAGCTCATCGATCCTAGGTATAGGGTACCTATTCTTCAGAGTCTTCTTGTTCAGGGCCCTGTAGTCAATGCACATCCTCAGGGTGTCGTCCTTCTTCTTCACCAGCACTACAGAAGAAGCAAACGGACTCGTGCTCGGTCTGATGTCTCCAAGAGCCAACAACTCCTGGATGGCCCGCTCAATCTCATCCCGATAGGCTTTGGGATGCCTATAGGGTGTAGTGATCACCGCCTGGATACCCTGCTCAAGCTCGATGGTATGCTCAAACCCTCTATTTGGTGGCCGACCTAGTGGTATATCCCCAAACACTACCTCATGCCTGTCAAGGATGGCCTGTATCTCTGGATGAACTACTCAACCGGTGGTCTCTGCCTCTGATGCCCGCAACTCAACCGCCCACTCTATGTCTCCCTTCTGGAAGTCTACCTCCATCCGGTGTGTCAAAACTGTCTGAGGTGGGTAAGTATGCATCCCGCGGATCTTCTCATGCTTTCCGGTCTTCTTGTCATCCCACTCCATCTCTAAGGCCTCCCAATCCATGGTGACCTTTCCCAAAGTAATCAGCCACTGAACACCCATTACCACATTGGTATCTGGTATGTTGACCATGAAAAAGTGATCAGTCACGGTGTAAGTACCCATCGTCACTACTAATTCTGGAACATACCGGGCACACTGCATCATCTTGGCTCCTGGGACCAAGACTGAAAACCCGTCAAAACTCTCGGTCGGTATACCCCTCCACTCGACCATCTGTGCATCAATGAAGTTGTGGGTTGCCCCACTGTCAACCAAGACTGATACTCGCTGGCCACGTACTGTCCCTCGTACGCGCAGTGTCAAATACTTAGGAACTCCTCGCAAAGCTACAAGGGCCACTCCTGTGGGTGCAAAAGCTGCACCTCCTGTCCCTGGAGGTGGAGGCGGCAACTGATCCTAGGCCGTCTGACTATCTCCTGCCTCCTCATTGTCCTCCTCATCCTCTTCCCTGCTATCATCGGAGAAGACCTCAATGAAGTGTGCTTTGCCAGAAACACACCTATGCCCTGGTGCCCACGGCTCCTGACACGTGAAGCACAACCGCTTCTTCCTCAACTCCCTCCTGGCATCATCATCTATCTGTGCCCGTCCCATATTCCCCTTTGGAGGAGGAACCCTCACATCCTTCCCCTTGGGCTCGAAGCCCTGTCTCTGGGAGTAAGGTGTCTGCGTCCTGGGCAATGCATCCTGTAAGTCCCTGGTCCTACTGATAGCATCCTGGAGTATAGCTGGTCTAGTAGATCTGACTAGACCTCGAAGTGGCTCTGCCAATCCCTGCACAAACATATAGATCATCCGTGTCGCGGATAGATCTGGCACCATCACCGAGACCCTCAAGAATTCTGTGATGTATGTCTCTGGGCTCCCTATCTTCTTGAGCTTCATCAGCTCAACAAAATGTTGTTCCAGATCCCTCTGGTCAAAACGTTCCATCAACCTCCTGGTAAAATCGGCATATGTCGTCACTGTAGAGTGTCCGAGTGTAACCATCCCGTGGAACCACCAGTCCTGGGCCTCACCATCTAAATGCAATGTTGCCACCTTGATGGCCTCCGTTTCTGACATCTGGTTAAGCTGGAAATAGATATCCAACTTCTCCACCCAAGACTTTGCTGAACTGTTTGATGATCCATCAAACGTAGGCAAATGAAATCTACTAGAGGCACGGTGGGAATCTCCATCATGATAATGCCGGTGCCCTCTATGATGGTCGCGGGGTCTACTGTCCCGCTGGAGCTGCACAAAATCTCTGAATGTGAGAGCATCCCTGAACTCCTGCCCATAGGACTGATACTCTGCAAAATACTCATCTAAGTGTCCAAGCTCTGCCTCCTGCTGGGCTCCTGCCCCTGTATCTGCTCCCAAGAAAGTGGGCATGGTAGAGCGGGTAGGTGCACATGAAGCCGTCGGTTGAGGAGTATCACGGTGAGCAGCACCCTGCTCTAGCAAATGGTGGGATGTACCTGATCCCTCTCCGACCTGGAAAACCCGTGGAGTCTCACGCTGCCTAGCCTCCAAAGCTGTGAACCTCTATCCCATCACCTCAATCTGTCTAGCTAAATCCTGCACCGACTTGAGGAGTGCCTCTCCAAACTGTTTGGCCTCTGTGTCATCTGCCATCGACTCTTTCTGCCTTAAATCTACTACAAGCTCCACCTGTGTCCGTCACAGGCTCTCTCTCATGATCTACGTCCTCTACCCGGGCAGAGTCTTCCTCTTCGTAGGTGGTCTCCAACCTACGCTCACGGTCTCTATACTTCCTGCCTTTGTAAGGTCTCTTTCCCGATGTCATAGACCACAGGCTGAGCCAGAACTATGCTATGATACCATTCTAATATCCCGTTTCGGGGATATCTCTAAAACACGGCAAACTCCAACTAGAGATAGACTGGGAGGGAATTTACCAGATATGTCGCCTCTGAAAAGAAGACGAGATCCAGAGGCTACCTGGCCCTTTCCAGACTTTTTCTAAGAGCGAAAGATAAACACACCAAGTGGTATAGAACTAGAATGCTCAAAAACAATAATAGGGCAGCAGACATATAATATCATAGAAAGAGAATACGGAAAATACGGCAACTCATCCAGAAAACATAGAGAGGAAATGCTGAGCCATTTTATTAATCTGAGAAATGTAATGAAGTACAATAGGCTAATCTTGCTCAAGGCAAGTGAGAAAACACTCTCAGAGAATACCAGAAATGGTTGCTCTATGAACTATGTCCCAGCTGCTGGAAAACTGCCGTGTAGCTGCTACTGCTGGAATGGATTGAAGACTAGGGGCTGATCTCCTATCCAGAATGAGCTGAAAATTGACAAACCTCCTCTCCTCAACAACCTGGACAAAATCCAAAACCCATTCCAAGAATGGCCAACCCCGGAAATCACCAGAAACTGCCTCCCAGTGAATTACGCTGGCCTTCAAGGCACTGCGCAGTGGCTAGATAAAAACAGCTGAAACACTGCCTCAAACTCCGCCAAAAACCTCCGATGGGAAAAGGATGGCCCTCTGCTCAAAATCCTAGCTAAATCATCTGCAGAAACCCCAATCCGAATCTCCTCCACAATGGATTGCGTCCTCTCTCCCAGTGACTGCGCAGTCTCTATAAGCTCCAGCTCCGCAACAAACCCAAACAATAAAACGACTCACAAAATGTTGAAAAACTAACCTTGCCCGAGCAGGCACTCGAAGTCCCCCGGGGCTAAGGGCGAGATCTCCGACCAGAGACACTCAATGCACTAAACAGTGCTGCAGACAGGCTAAACAGCTAGTGTGCTCAAGAAGACAAATGTCTCACTCAAAAATCATCAACTCAAGAATGAATGAAATGAGGAGGCTCCTCCATCTTTTATAATGTTGGTTTCCCTCCAAAACCCAACGTGGCCTCTCTCTCCTCCACATACTCATCCTCATCTGCGCAGAAGCTTGCGGAAGCTTCTAGAGTGTACATAGGCCCCCCTCCTCTACATGGTGTTAGGCCCCCCTTGACTCCCACTTAAGTCACAACATTGTGCTACTAGGTGGTCGTCTTATTTATCTTAAGTGAGTTAGACTCTCTACACTCACTTTTTATTTATTTACAAACTATAGACGACAAACTAAACAAAATCGAATATTCCAATTAGCTGTCGCTAATTAGGAATATTATAGCTTTTGATAATGAGGGCAAAACACTTCATCAACTTCTTGATTTTTCTGAACCTGCAAAATATTCAATTGTGAATTTAGAGAGCTAATAAAATCATATTTAAAATTTTCAAATAAAACATTGATTTCAGCTCTTATGTCTCTTGTTCTTGTAGTAAATTTGGAAAAGAAAGAAGAAACTTCTCTAGAATTCTTACCAGCCTTGGAAATTCCTCTTGAATACCTTATGCACAATTCACAAACATCATCATATGATAACTGAAAAGCATCACCTTTTCCTATCAGATTTAAGAGTTCTAAAAATTCATCTTTGATTCCTTTAAGAAGGAGTGTTTTCAAGATCTCTTTTTCCAAATGTTTATGCTTTGATTTTTGAAGGTTATATTGAAATCGCTCTACATAGTCCTCCAAGCTTTCATCTTCCCCTTGTATCATACCGAAAATATCTTCATTGGATTTGCAGTAGTCTTGGTACTTCTTCAAGAATATGTTCTTCATGTGTTTCTTTAAGGATCCTCCTTCCAATGTTCCTGTCAATTGGTTAGTGAAATGGGTGGTGCTTACATCACCACTCAAGTGGAATTACAAGATTCTTTTCAAAAAAATTCTACCTCTAAAATTTAAAAAATGCAAGCATTCATTCCTACCTTAAGCTTTCACTCAATTCTGCTATGAAGCGGGCTAGTGAACAAGTATGTTCCTTGCTCGGTGCACAGGTTCTTACCTTCCGTCTTTAATACCCAATTCTTCGTGAGCAGAAAAAATCAGATATGCATCACTCTTTCTAAATGGCATACACTCTCCCCGGCAACGGCGCCAAAATGTTGAGGTATAAAAGCTATCTTTTTAACACCTATTTATCTCACATTAATTATCAATCCAAGAACGACTTTTTATTTCAAGAGTGTACTATGTCTGAGGCTGCAATTCAATCTAAGAGTAATGCCTTGTAATATGTAGTACAGTGTTCTAAATACAAGAGTAAATGGATGCTTGGAAAATAAATCTAACTACAATAACATAAACTCAAATGCTCTGAAATCCAATCATTCACTCAGCAAACATCAATCAAGGATACAGTAGCGATAACTCATTCCTCTAGAAATTGATGCAACAAGATAATCAATCTGAGAACGTGGGAGCAATAACCAATATTCTTTACAGTTGATGATCCTGTTTTAAAGCAATTGAATGGAAATAAATCTTGAACTAAGTGCTGCTAATGAAAGGAAACTAGGAAAGCTCTCAAAACCAAACTCTTTGCAATTAATCAACTGAAATGAACAGCAGTTCTAGAATTGAATAGAAATGTAAACGAACAGCAAACTGTAATCAAAGGAATTGAACAACAAATCCTATTTAATAAATCCGAACAACAAACTCTTAACTAATGGAATCAAATAACGAATCCTATTGAATAGCAAACTGTAACGAATATTAGTCAAATGGAACGGCAAGTGGAATGAAACCATAATGGAAATAGAACAACGAAGCTCTGTTAAGATATAACAAGATAAATTATACAGAATTAAGATTCTTGTTAAATAATAAAAGAATAGCAACGCGATTCGTTAATATAACACACTGATATCAAATAAGCAATGAACAATAAACCACTTACTTGCAAACTGTAATGAAAACAATTACAAACTATCACACAACGATAGCTGAAAGGTAATAATACAAACAGCGGATCGATCCACCAGGGTCGGGCCCTCGACCACCAGTGAAACGTCGTTGGGCTTTACTCCAGCATTAAGAAATTAAACAGCAACGAGCTCTTGTATTAATCAGGCATAAACAATGCTTATAGCAGTCGCTTTCTGATCACAAGAGTTAATAAATTACAGAGTTACGAAAAGAGAGTTTAATCATCAAATCATTGTTCCAATACATAATACATGCTCTCATTTTATAATCAAAAAGAGGAGAATGTAACTAGTAAATGTGATCCCTCATAACAATATTGGATTTTCCCTAACCAATTGATCAACAAGAAAATATATTTCCATCAATCTTTCAACAAGAGCAACTCGAATTTGGATTTGCAGCTGAGATAATTTGGAGGACGGCCGCAACAGTAAATCTGAGAAAATCATGCTCAAAGAACCTTCTGTTTCTCTCAATACAGGCCGAATTTGGGAAAACCGTTTTTTTGTGAGTTAATTCGGTCTGTTCTGGACAAAACCCATGTTTTGGATTTTCCATATTCTTCTCCATTTGCCCAGAATATCAACCGCAAAACTGTCATTTCTTATTCCAGCGAATTTCTGAGTTGGAATATTGGATGATGTGCTGGAGATCAAATCTGCAATCTAGCAAATATCTTGGAGGCTAAAATGGTGAGTGTTGTTACAAAATATATTAATAAACCATCATTGATAAAATTATGCATAATAATCATCAATTTATTAAAAATAAAGGAGAAGAAATAATATTTATCCATAAGAGCATAAATAATTATAAAATGGATTTATATGATAAATTATGATAAATTACATGATAAATAAGAGTAGAAATGGATGAAATAAGTGTTAAAAAGTGGTCGTATTCGCGGCCCAACAATAATCACATGGCTAGCACATTTTCCACAAATATTGGGTGATGATGTGGCATCCTCTGAATTATGGTGGTGAAAACAGGAAGTTCAACTTCTAAGTGGCATGACTTTCGCATACATAATCTGATTGACATGATTATTGTGCCGTTGGAGAAGTATCTATGTGTAGAATAACATGAAAAGGTGTGATGATAAAGTGGCAAATTTTTACCCCCAAAATGTTATTTGATGCCTCAAAACACTTCTAGAAGTTTTCAGACCCTATTTTGTCAAATTGGGTCCAACCAGTAACAATGGTCCTGTGAGTTGATTCCTCCACATTTTCCACTCTCAAAGCATTGAGATCGATGAAAAACAATATAATGATCCAATCCAAATCATTAAATATTTGATATTATGAAAAATAATATGGAAAAAAATGATTGATTTTAAAGTTTAGTGAAGTTAAACATCAAATTGATGTATAATATTAAATTGGTGGATGAAACATCTTTGTTTATTCGAAAAGGGATCCAAATTAGTGTATGAGATCTCCTTGTATGTGGGATAATGTATTCACTAAATTGGTGTATGAGACCTTCTCGTTTATGGAAAAAAAGTCCCAAATTTGTAATTTCTAAAAAAAAAGTCCCAAGTTTATAATTTCTAAATTCTATAAAAGTATGTATATATTAACCCCTCTAGATTTGAAATTATAAATTTTTAAGAAAAAACAAATACTCTTGACCATTAAATATAATCAAGTTATACTCAATATTAATGACATATAACTTACTTAAATAAAACAAAATTTCTTAATATTAAATCTAAACCTAAATAATTGATTTCTCACTTACATTAATATTTCATAAAATAGTAAATTAAACATACATACATCGACCACACCGAGTTATGGTAATGGCCCTTCATCATACAATGTATGCACATGTTGGGTGCACTAGAGAGTTGATTACATTATATGATATTGAGAAGTGAAAACATTATCTCACCAAAAAAGGGTGCACTAGAGAGTTGATTACATTCTATGATATTGAGAAGTGAAAACGTTATCTCACCAAAATAAATTGTAATTTATTTTAAATAAAATATGTATATTATGGGTTTGAAAAGGATTATTAAAAGTTAATAATAAGAACAAAACTTATTATATTAGGAGGTGGAAAGGATAACAAATGCTTTTTAACCACCATGTGTAGGTATGTTAAACTTATTTACAAAAATAAACAACAATTATTTTTAAAATGGTACAAATATTACATATTAATACATTGTGTGACTGTTGGTTTTTATTTTTGGACTCCCACTATTGTGTCTTTTTTTCCAGCGAATATCTTAAATTTAGATTATCCAAGATAGTTATGTTTCTAACATTTTTCTATATCTAAGAGGGGTGTATGTTAGTTTAAAAATAGAACTAAAATAAAATAATTATCAATAATTATTAGGTGGATGGTATGGATTTAACCTCCACTAAATACTCTAAAATCTTCATAATAGTTTGTGACAAATCAAAGGTTCAGATTTATCTCCAAAATATTTATGCTCTTTTCCCTTTTTAATTAAATTAATTGATTAAAAAATGTTATATGAACAAGTGTCGTATGGAGTGGGTTATGATTTGCACTGATAAGCCATAATATTAGTGCATCATATTGTAACAAAGCCTATTTAGAAATTTAAAAATTTCATGGTGAACCTGCCTTTTATTTTCACTATACTTAGATGCTTTTCAAAATAAATGTTATACATGTTATACTAATCTGTTTGCCATAACAATAACAATTTTCAAAGATCCAATGTTTTCAGTGATCCAATGATATAAATGTTATACTAACCTTATAATAACCTGTATGCCATAACAATTTCAGAGATTTTCAGAGATCCAAAGTTTTCAGTGATATCGTTGATAACACCTCCTTGTAATCCAACGTTTTCAGTGATCCAACTATATACGTTGATAGCACCTTCTTGTAATCAAAATGAATTGGAGAAATAATCGAAATCAACACTACTGAAGTTGATACAAACTACAACAGATTGGAATCACTATTAGAAAAAAACTTAACACCTTGCAAACACTTGGAAATAGTTTTTGAAATTGAAAACTGGCCTTACTTTTACTTTGATTCACAATTATGTGTTAGATAAAGAATATTTCATGTTTATTAAATTTGACAAGTTCACATAAATTTTATTATTTTAAAAAATTAAATTCATCAATTTCAATTACTATTATATAATTAAAAAATAAATAGAAAATGATTTGAAAGTTAATATTAAATAATTATGTGGATAGAGATGTAATATAGTTTTTATAATTTTAATTCAATTATCAATAATTATCATTGTATAATTAAAAATAAATAAAAAATGATTTGAAAATTGATATTAGAAAACTATGTGAATGAAGATGTAATAAAACTTTCAAAATTTTAATTTAATTACCAATAATTATTAGATTAATATTAAAAGTTTAATTTTTTAAATATTTTTAAATATTTTTAATAATAATTCAAATAAAAAAATAAAATTTATCTTAAAAATAATTATATATTTTTTATCTTTTAATTAAATTAATTAACAAAAAAAATATCATATAAACAAATTGCATATAAAATAAATTATATTTTTGAGTATCTAAAATTGATAAACTATTAGATGTCATATTAATTTATTTCCATTTAACTACCGTGACGATCACGCCAGCCAATGCAGTAGATATGATGTGGCCATGATGTAGTCAGGCTGGGGAGGCGCGAACCACAATCCGAGAACGTTTTGATTTGTACCGGTTCGCCTCACTGACGGCTAAAGAAGGTTATTTTGATATTTTCTGTTGTCCGTTCAATCTAGACAGGTCTACACAGTATCGAGAATTAAATTTGATTGGGATCTTTTGAGGTCTTAATAACCAGAATATTTGTTTGAATACTTTCAACTTAATTTGTATATTGTGGAGTATTTGTGGATTTGGATATATATATATATTTGAAATTTTTAATTATGTTAGTAGGTGTTTCTAATTGAAATAAAATTGAATTTTTTTTTTTTTTAATTCAAAATCTCAAATTTATTATTATGAATTAAAGATGATGGTATAATTTTATCATTTCTTCTACATCAATACATATAATTTTCAATATTAATCTTTTTACATATTTAATTCTATATTTATATTATTAATGAATTTATTTATGGTTTGATAATTACTTATTTAAGATTCTAAAATTACTAAATATATTTATCAAATAATAAATGACTTTATGAGAAATAAAAGTGGAGGGTTCTTTTTGGCCTTCTCTTTGGCCTTATAGGACAAATATAACTGCAATACTCACGGAGCTTAGGCATAATCTCTAACAACTAGGATAAATGTATCCTCTCTTCCAAGGCATTGTCCTCGTTTAGTCTTTACCAATTAGATATCTAATTATAATAGGTGACTCTAATAACTCCATCCATTATCTTATTTTGGGAGCTTTTCCTTTGGATTCCATGCTTCACCGTCTTTACACAACAATTTTAAGATAACTTGTTTGGATTCCTTGCATTAAAGGCCAATGTGTTTTAGAGATGTAAACAGGGGCAAAAAAACAAATTAGCAAATCAATCCTTATCACCCTCTCATGAAACTTTGAAGATCAACAAACCCGGGGTAAACAATGCTACCTTAAACATATGATGATGAATTTCAATAAAAAAAAAGAATTAAAATTGTTTGCATACCATGAACATGGCACTTCAAAGGCATAAAGGATGCACCTTAGGTCATTATAACAAACCTATAACATCTCTATACGTAGCTACTGCAAATGAAAAATATGAATATTGGCATGCTATGTCTTCACTCTCTAGGTGGTGCAACAGGGAGAGACTCAAGCCTAGTGAGAAAAAAATCTCTCTTGCAAATCAATCTGCTCCAGTTGAACTGTGAAATGTTTAATATGAACTGTTTGATCTTACACGGGTTGCTATTGATGAAAATTTGATCATTATAGATGACTAGGAGTCAATAGTTTTTATATTTTGATGCTAGTTAAATGTTATCATGTTAATGGCATTTTCCTTATATTGTATCCATATGACTTTCCTTAGAACTTAATATTTTCACTGAAGTATGACCATACTAGTGTACACTTAAAACTCTTTACAATATTTTATTTCTAGAATTTATTGATGTATCTCATACATATTTGACACATTTTTTTCATATATATATATCATCAATCATGATTTATGAAATGGATTGTGAATATGCAATCATAATTTGGGAAGAGAAAGAAGGAGTTTCTTGAGAAGAAATAAGTGTATACTTGTCAAAAAAATGAAACAGGTAAGTGTGTACATCTCTCCACATAACTATTCACTTTAATCAACCAATTAATTATTAAGTGACAATTTGAGGGGCTTAATGATTAAGAACATGTGTTTAATCAGTCAAATTCAAATAAAAAATAAAAACATGTAAATATTAATAATATATTTTATTTAATAAAAAAATTAAAAAAATCAACAACAAAGTCTTGAATAAGTGTGTACATATCTCTTCATATCTAATCACTTTCGTCAACCAATTAATTATTAAGTGATAATTTGAGTGGGTGTAATAACTAAAAATATGTGTTTAATCCAAAAAAATCACAAATTCAAATAAAATAAAAAAAGCATCTACATAATAATACAACAAGTACATAATAATAGTAAATTTTAATTAATGAAAAGTAAAATTCAACAACGTCTTGGGTCTGGTCATTCTAACAGTAAACAATGAAGTGTTTGGTCGTTCGAGAGGTCAACAACAACATCAAGTACAAACAACGGCAGAGTTGTGGATAGCAGTTGATATTGTTGTGAAGTAAAAAAACGGTTGAGGCACCCATTAAAAATCAAAGTAGGGTCTCGTTGTTTGGTCATTCGAGAGTTCAACAAAACCCTCAAGTGCAAACAATGTCAGAGTTGTTGATAACAGTTGATATTGTTAGATATCATTTTTGGGATTCAACTGTGTTAAGTAAGTCATTCAGCTATGACCATTTTCATGAGAGGTAGTCGTAAGTGACTAATTTCTCATGATTTTTGAATAGTCCACTTAGCACTCATTGCATCGGGTGATGCTCATAGGGGTGAAGAAGTGGGATTGAAACTAGTGAAATAGAGATAGTGACAGGGTTGGAGAGAGAGAGAGAGAGAGATGGGGGGAGAGAGAGGGAGTTGGGAGAGAATGGACCTGAGAGAGAGGAGGAGAGAGCTAGGGTTAGAAAGGAGGAGAGACGAAGGAAAAAGAGATGGATTTGGAAGGGGAGAGAGGGATGGAAGAAGTAAGATGTACAAAGAGAAGTGGAGCGAGACATAGAGAGAGAGAGAGAGGGGAGTGAAAAGGAAGAGATGGATGGAGAGTGTTTATGTTTGGGGGTGAGATAGAGAGACAAAGGAGGAGAGATGGAGGGAGATATAGCTATAGATGGGGGGGGGGGAGGGAATAATATTTCTTGCATTAAATGCATTGAATTCATGGTAGATGGTAATTTCTAATCTTATTTGATTGTTTGCACTAGATGCATTGATTTCGATGTAGATGTTTATTTCTAATGATATTTGATTGCTTACACTAGATGCATTGATTTCAGTGTATATGTTGATTTATAATCATATTTGATTGTTTGCACTAGATGCATTGATTTCAATGTGGATGCTTTCGAATTGTATTTGATTGCTTGCACTAATGACATTGATTTCAATTTAGACGTTCATTTCCAATTTTATTTGATTGCTTGCACTAGATGCATTGATTTCAGTGTAGATGGATGCTTTGAGTGGTTACCATCTAAATTAAAAATAATTTAGATGGTAACCACTCAAAGCATCCATCTACACTGAAATCAATGCATCTAGTGCAAGCAATCAAATAAAATTAGAAATCAACATCTAAACTGAAACCAATGTATTTAGTGCAAGAAATCAAATAGAATTAAAAAGCATCCACACTAAAATCAATGCATCTATTGCAAAAAATCAAATAGGATTAGAAATAAAAATCTACAATGAAATCAATGCATCTAGTGTAAGAAATAAAATATCATTGAAATCAACATCTACACTGAAATAAATGCATCTAGTGCAAGAAATCAAATAGGACTAGAAATCACCATCTACCATGAATTCAATGCATTTAATGCAAGAAATATTCTTCCCTCCCCCCCCCCCTCCATATATATCTATATCTCCCTCCATCAATCCTCCTTTGTATCTCTATCTTACCCCCAAACATAAGGAATCTCTTTCCGTATCTCCCTTTTCACTTCCCTGCTCTCTCTCTCGTGCTCCACTTCTCTTTGTATGTATTTCTTCTTCCCTCCCTCTCTCCACTTCCAAATCCATCTCTTTGCCCTCCATATCTCCTCCTTTATATCCCTACCTCTCTCATCCTCTCTCTCAAGTCCTTTCTCTCCTAGCTCTCTCTCTCTCTCTCTCTCTCCAACCCTGTCACTATCTCCCTTCCTCCCTCCTTCTCTCTCTCCCCTTCTCTCCCCCCTCCATATTTTTGTCTCCATATCTCTCTCTTACCCTTCACTCCCTCTCTCACTCCTCTCCTTATATCTATCTTCATTTCTCCTCTCCCCTCTCCTTCATTTTATCTCCTTCAATGCAAGCAATAAAATATGATTAATAATCACCATCTACACTAAAATCAATGCATCCAGTGCAATACTTATTCTTCCCTCTTTCCCCCATCCATATATATCTATATCTCCCTTCATATCTCCTTCTTTGTCTCTCTATCTCACCCCACCCCCAAACACACATGCTTTCTCTCTCCATATCTATCTATCTCTCTATTCTTCACTCTCTTCACCTTCCATCTATATATCTATCTCTCTCTATCTCTCTATATCACCCCCAAAACATACACACTATTTCTCCATATTTATATATCTCTCCCTCCCTCTTCCTCTCTCCCCCTTCTATCTCTCTTCCCTATTGCATTCCTCACTCCCTTTCTCTCTCTGTATCTTTCTTCTTACCTCCCTCCTTCTATATACATATATCTCCCTCCATCTCCCCTTATTTTTCCCTCTATCTCACCCCCCCACTCCCCCACCCACCCCCAAACACATATACTTTCTCCCTCCATATCTATCTATCTCTCACTCTCTATATCTATCTCATCTTCCCTCTCTTCACCTTCCATCAATATATCTATCTCACTTTTTCTCTCTTTTGTATCTCTATATCACCCCCAAAACATAAATACTCTTTCTCCATATTTATCTATCTCTCCCTCCCTCTTCCTCTCCTTTTATCTCTCTCTTCCCATTCTCTCCCTCTCTCCCCCCATCTATCTATCTTTCCTCCTGCTCTCCTCTCCCACTCTCTCTCCATCTCCCTTATCACACACACACTCTCTCTCTCCACCTTTCTCTCTTTGTGTCATTCTTCTTACCTCCTTCTTTCTATCCCTTCCCCTTTCGTTCTCTTTCTCCCTTTCTCCCCCGCCTCCCTCTATCTCTCCCCCTCATCTCTTTGTCTCTGCCTTTCTCTCTCTCCACCCTCCAAATTTGTCACTATATCTCCTTCTCTCCTCATCTTCTATCTATCTCTCCTTTATATGTCTATCTCACCCCCAAACATACACACTATCTCTCCATCTCTCCCTTGTCACTCCTCTCTCTCTTTCCACTTTTCTCTCTCTATGTGATTCTTCTTCCCTCGCTCTCTTTCCTTCCAACTCCATTTCTCTATCCCTCCCTCTCTCCTCTGAGTCTATCTCAATTTCTCTATCATCCTTCCCCTCTCTCCCTTTCTCTCCCTTCCTCTCACTCCCTCTATCTCTCAACCTTTATCATTGTGTATTTGTTCTTCCTTGCCATATATATTTACAGTCAATATATATAATGATATATTAATATACAATATAATATAACAAATTTAATATTGTATTAATCCTAAGTTATTAAATTGATAATAATAATATTATAATATATTAATATTAATATTAGATTTAATGATATTTTTTATATGGCATGATAACAAAATGTTCAAATATTACAACTTTGTAGTGGAAATATTTATGTCTATAGAGATTTTAATATATCCACAAGAGATGGTTTTCCTTTTAAATATTCATTTAAAAATACTTAATTAAAAGAAATATTAAAAGATTTTAGAGCAATATTTTTTATTCTTTGTTTTGAATTAACATTTTTACTTTATTTTACTAAATTTTGTATTGACTTTAGTAAAGAGTAAAGATGTTTAAAATTTTACGTGATATGGAATTTTAATATAGTAAATTTTTTTGTTGAAGGTAAAATTATGATCCATTCAATTTCAACTTATTATATGATAAATACAATTGATTATAGTTTTTTTTTCATTGGTTTACGAGATAAAAAAAAACTACAATACAATTATCTAACGAGTTTAATAGTTATTTTATCATTTGTGTTTAATAGTTATTTTATCATATAGGTTGAATTTGAATAACTATATAAAACATTTAAATTAATTATTCTTATTTTTTAATTTTTTTATTTTTTTATTTTGGCCGACATAAGTAAAATCTTAACTTTGATAACACCATTACACATCCTAATGGGATGTAGAATGCACCTCTCGCACAATAATTATGTGGATAGAAGTGTCTATTTTAGAATACTACTTTAATAATTTTAATTTAATTACCAATAATTATTGAATGCATGGTAGAGATTTAAATTCTTTTTAAATATTTTAAAACTTTTTTAACATTAATTCAAATTATTATTTTTTAATTACTTTTTATCTTTTAATTAAATTGATTAATTAAAAAATATCATATAAACAAATTCTTTATAAAATAGATTATATTTTTGAGTATGTAAAATTGATAAACTATTAGATGTCATATTAATTTATTTCCACTGACACATGGAAAACATGGCAAACTATGAAGATCACACTAGCAAATGCAATGAATATGATGTGGCCATGATGTAGTCAGGTTGGGAGGCACGAACCACAATCCGAGATTTGAGGACTTAATCTTCCAGGTTGGAAGAGTGCATAAATCTGCAAGGTGGGGATGGTGTTCGGTTGTGAGAATTTGTGATAAAGCTTCTTCTATATGCCGATGATCTTGTACTAGTTACTAAATTGGCCCATGGATTGCAGATGCACCTATATGCCCTTGAGCATTTTTGTAAAGCACTTGGGATGCAAGTCAATACTAGTAAGACCAAAGTAATGATTTTCTCTTATAAAAGGAAGCAAAGCCAGCATACGTTCTTCTTTGAATGCAAAATTCTTGAAGAAGTAAATGAATACAAGTACCTCGGGATCAATTTGAACAACAAACTTAATTGGGAGGATTTCAGAAAGAAAAGAATTTTAGGAGGGTAGAAATCATTATATGCACTTCAAAATAGATGTAGAGAGACAAAGATATGGGATTGGAACACGATTAAAGTGATTTGTGGACTCCTAGTTTGTACAATGATATTATATGGGTGTGAATGTGGGCTAGCAACATCCCTGTTTGCAAATGGAAACAAATTGAGAAAATCCAAAAAATGCTTGATCATGAGCAAGTTCAAAATAAAAAGTTCGGTTCCTTATGAGATAATATTGAGTGAAACGGGAGCATCTCCCATCGAAGAAATTTCTATGGTGCGTCTTATAAGGTATCTAAAATGAATTGAGAAAATGGGAGGAGGGAGATGATCGAAAGTTAGGCATGAGTGAAAGAAAGAAATCATGGATGAGAAACAACAACAAATGGTTAAAAAAATGGAATGTTTACCTCAATGCATGTCCCACAAATAGCAAGGAGCTAAAGAAATTTTTTATGGAGAAGTCCCGTGAACGTATATGGGAAGAAGATTTGGGTAGAAAGAAGAAGTACTATGTTCAGGAATTCAACCCCACTTGTGATCTCCAACAAAACAAGTACATTGGAGCTAGCATTCCGTGGAGATAAAATATTATTATTGCTCAATTAAAAACTAAATCACATCAAATTCGGTGTGAAACGGGACGATGGAAGACACCTAAAGAAGCTTGGGAAGAATGGGTGTGTACTTTTTGCACTTATGGGGCACTCATATCGGAAAATAATTTCATTTTGGAATTTGATGCTTTCAGAGACATTACGGACAGTTATGGCACTATGTTAGCATCAATTTTGTGACATTATTTTTTTCAGTGAGGGGACTCTTAGAATTTTGGGTGAGTTCATCATTATTTTGAATAAGAAAAAGATTGAATTACAGAAGGAAAAAAATAAAAGAGGCTAGTAATTCCATAGACTATTTTTAATCCAATAGACATTAAAAATAGAATTCATTCATTCTTTCATATTTGGCATATTTGGAAACAAGAGAGAGTTGAAGAAACCTTTTGATTTCCTACCTTATACTCTCACCTCAAAAGCACAACCAACAATATCATGGCTAACCATAAGGAAAGTAACTTTACAAATATGTAAATTAATTATATGGTATTTTATAATTTTTGAGGTAAACCATTATTTTCATCACAACATCATGTAAGTCATCCCAATCGTATAGGCTTTGAGTAACATAGCTATTACTTACTGAAAACAAGGGGAGTTGCAAGCAACAAGTCCCTACCACTGATATGAAGAGTTGATGTGCTGTAAAGTTCAAAGCTAAGTTTTCATGATGAAAAAGAAAAGGTTTCAATTTCATGATTGAAAAAGAAAACTATAACCTTGAAAAACAAACAATATATATTATAGATATTACTGACTAGCCAGCTAGCTCTAGACCCTGGGGTTAGTGGGATTATCGTGGCTTAACCTTGGGCTATGGCCAGATAGAGTTTTCACAATAATAACAAGCTTTTACACATATCTCACTAAGCCAACAGGAAAATGCCAAAAAAGAAGACAAGAAAAAGGCATAAACTATACATCAAAACCCTCGACAATCCTCTCTAGTGCAGGATTCCAATGGCAATTTCTAGCAGTAGAAGTAGGCTCTCTAGCCCTGATCCCATTCACTTACTTCTCTAAATTCTATAGGGCGGATCCCATGATCTCTGCTGACAATCAGGCCTGGGTATTGGATCATTTCACTAGATTTTTTGAAAATGAGGATATTACATTGATTGATGAATGTATAAGTGGGAATGAGGTATTGACGGTCCTGAAATCTTTCTCTAAGGACAAATGTCCGGGTCCGAACGGGTGGCCCACAGAGTTTTTCATATTTTTCTTTGATGTGCTTGGTATAGAATTGACGGATATGATGGAGTTATTTCGAAAACAAGGTATTATGCCAGCAAATCTAAATTCAACTTTTATTGCGCTCATTCCCAAAGTAGCGGATCCTCAGTCTTTTACAGAGTTTAGGCCCATAGCGCTGTGCAATCTCATATACAAGATTACCACAAAGATTATAGCAAACAGAATCAAGGCAGTTTTATCTAATCATATTTCAGCGGCACAATATGGTTTTCTAAAAGATCAGTCTATTCATGACGCTATTGCCATAGCTCAGGAGGTGATGCACTCCATGCATTCGGAGAAAAAGGAAGCTCTGGACATGAAGGTTGACTTACATAAGGCGTATGACTCGGTCGATTGGTCTTTTATAAGGATTCTACTATTCAAGGTTGGCCTTCCAGTGCGTATCATCCGATGGGTGATGTCTTGCGTCTCAAACATCAGTTATGCAGTTATAGTAAATGGCACTCCTACAAAAATTTTCAAGGCGGGTCGGGGATTGAGACAAGGATGTGCCCTGTCCCCACTCATTTTCATCCTTGTCATGGATGGATTCAGTAGGATTATGCACTCTGCAGAAGAGAAGGGCTACATCAAGGGTTTTACATTTTCAAATTCTGTTTCTACAACTCATTCTCTATTTGTTGATGATTTACTTCTATTTGGACAATTGATTAGGAACCACTGGTTTGATATTCATATCTGTTTTAAACGTTTTAACTCAGCTACAGGATTGGCCATTAACTGCAGTAAATCCATTCTCATATATGAACATGGGGACATACAGGAGATCAGATTTATTGCTGAGTTTCTAGGGGTGAATGTTCGATTGGCTGCTGAGGGTTTCAAATACCTGGGCTACTTCATCAAACCCTGTGGATACTGGAACAATGATTGGAATTGGATCATGGATAGATTTGGAGATAAAATTCATTTATGGTCTCACCATTGGCTGACCAAGGGTGGTCAACTTATCATGATCCAGTCAGTATTATCACAGATGATGGTGTTCTGGGGACATCTTCTTTTCATACCTGCTGGTGTTATAAGCAAAATAAACAGTATTATTACTCATTTTCTGTGGGGTGGGACAGAAAGCAACAGGAAATATGCATTATGCAGTTTGACAGCAATCAACAGACCCAAGGACATTGAAGGGTGGGGCATATTGAATGCCCGTGAGTTCAATATCGCGCTACTGACGAAGTCCTTTTGGAGGGCCATCAAAAGACACGGTATTTGGTATGAGATCAACAGAGCAAAATATTACCAAGGTGATATTTTATATCTGATTTGCTGTGGCAACCTTCCTTTCTCTCGAAAACTTTCTTGTATCTGGGGCAGTTTCAAAAATATCATTGCACATGTGGCTCCTAGATTAGTTTGGCAATTTCGAGATGGGAGTCGTATACCTATTGGTGCGCCTAATGTACATCTTATGCCGGCCCAATATGGTCCATCATTTCGTCTATTACATGCATTGACACAAAGGGGGATTATATACTACTCACAAATAATTTATCAGTGGTCACATAGTGCTCCTATATTCAAGAATGCTGCACAGATTGGACTGACCGATGATTTGGCACATGAAGCGGGGTGCTGGTTTGTGTTATGCTGCTGGGGGTGACCATATTATTTGGAATGGACCGATGAAGAACAATATGATAGTGGTGTAGGAGGCATATCGGAACAACATTTCTAACTCACTTCAGATTAACGTGACCAAAGTATTTTATCCTTACTGGCACAGGAATATACCCACGAAAATTACAATGTTTGGTTGGCTGATTTGGAGAGGTAAGGTGCTTACTTGGGAAAATTTATTGAAGAGGGGTATCACGGGGCCCAGCGTTTGCGCATTATGCCGATCTGAGGAGGAAACATCTTCACACCTTTTCTTCACATGCTTTGTAACTGCAAGACTATGGAGGCTTTTCAGTGTTCACATGTTAACACCTACCTGGAGTCCCACAGACTTTATTTCCGCTGCACAGGAATGGGATAAGCTGAACTGCAATTTCAGATCGCTTCCATTCTATCTCACATGGGAGATATGGCTGGCCCGGAACCGAATCATATTCGAGAATCGCCCTTTCCATATTCAACAGGCTTATACTGCGATAAGGGACTGGATGGATGACCGGCCTTTACTACAGCCTAAAGTGCTTGATTTCTCTGTTCGAATAAGACCTCATCAGATCAGTATCCCTGCAATCTATTTCGATGGAGCATTAGCTGCGAGTATGACCGGATGTGGAGCATGGATTAAATTATCCGGTTCAGAGCGATATAATATCTGCTGGAACGGAGGCCTCGGGACCAACAATAAGGCGGAGATCATGGCATTGTGGGGAGGCCTCCTGATTGCACATGATCTACAAATACAGGGTGTCAGCATATATGGCGATTCTCAACTCATTATTAACTGGATTACCAACAGGTGCCTCATGATGTCTCCGCATCTTCAAGGGTGGATTGAAAGGACACAGAGTTTATGGCAAAGATTAGGCAGTCCACCCATTAATCATATATACCGTGAGAACAATTCGAGGGCAGACAATCTATCTAAGATGGGCCTGGAAGCTGAATATGGATTGATGAAGGTGTCACATTTCCTTGAGGGCAGACATATTGGGGCATATTCCATCCCCATTCCATAAGTCTTGTTTCTTTTTGCAACTTTCTGTTATTATGCTATATACTCGTTATAAGCGGATATGGGAGATATTTGTTTTTTGATACAGGTTTATGTACAGCAATTTTGGAGGCTTTACACAACTCTGATGACATGAGTACGCCATCTTGTCCAATAAGCTAGTGAAAACAGGGAGGATTCGGTACGATTGGACAGTGTATTTATACCCTTCTACAACAACTGAACCACGTATCTAATGGACAAGCTGTTATAATTCTTTATCATATTTGTTATGGAATATATTTTTATATACAAAGTCACGACAAGCGAGCCTGTACAATGACTCAAGCGAGCCTGATACATGACAAGCGAGCGAGCATGTGAATTAGAAGCGAGACTGCTCTCCTTTTATATCAGAACAGAAGCTACAGGTGACATTCAATGACTCAATGAGACAGAGAATCAGTTTATGATGTGCCCGATATATGATACAGGGGAGCCTGAATATTATGCACGAGGAAGCATGAAATGTTGAAGCAAGAATACCTGGTTTTTAACAAGACAAACGAGCCGACAAGGAGGTGATCACACAACAGCTAGTTTTGGTATATGAGGATGATGTGTTTATCAGCTTATAATATGCAAGCGAGCCTGATTCTCAAGTGGAATTAGTATAGATCAGAAAAAGGACTTTTTTGTATATAACTAGAAGGGGAAATTACGGGCTACAGGATCCACTCTAACACAGATTTTTTTCAATCTCCCATTTTCTCGGCCTTTCTACACTTATCTTTTAGCTTTATCATAGATATTAGTGGATGTACTCCGTGATCCCAGTAACTCGTTTTTACTAGAATAGTCCCCCTTTGTTCATAGGATGTTTACTAGTGTTAAGGGATGGAATATTGACCCCAGATATGGAGGCCGGCCTATTACCTTTGCTCATTCTCTCTATTAATGAGCAAATATAATATGGCCAAAATATGATGGAAATCTCGCTGTATTCTTACTACTGACGAGATCATATATGTTAATGTACTGTTTATATACTAATATAATCAGCGTATTTTTTTCCTCTGAAAAAAAAGGCTCTCTGGCTATTGCTGGAAGCCGAACCATCAAATTCTCCAACGAAGAAATTTTGTCTGTGGGAACTTTGGCTAATAGGGCCGCCCGTTGTTGTTTCGATATAAAAAAATTTCAATCTCACTGCTTCACCTTGCTTCACCTTCCTTATTCTTAATAGTTGAAGCAACATTTGTTCAACCGGCGATGGATGACATTCTGATCTGGAATGATCTGCATCTTCTAATCCACTAAAATTTGACATAGACTCTATTGGGATGGAAATTTGGTGCTCTATTAAAGAAAGAGTCATCAAACGAAACGAACAAGATAATAGAGCTACCCAGGAATCAATTTGTAGTCTACGCGCAGAAGCTCCTGTACGACGTCAGGTGCAGAATTTGAAATTCAAAATTTGAATATGGGGGCGGGTTGTCAAAATTGAAAGTGAGCATCTCATGGCATTAATTGCCCATGGGTATCTCAGTGCTAGTTCCTACGGTCGTCGTAAGTTGCCGGAAAGTCATCACCGACATGCCATGCACGTATTTAAAGGGACAGGATTGACATGGTTCTAAATAGTCCAATTATTATGTGAATAAAATTTAATAGCGCCCATGCTACAACCGCCTTAGATATAATTTGTATAACACATGTAGATAATGAATTATTAAATACATGCATTAGAAAAACCATTCAGTCACATAGCTTTATGCATGTAACAACAACAGAAACCATGATATGTGTTTGTTACATTTTTATTATTATTATTGTTGGCTGGCAATGTGGAAACACCTGTGCACATAAATCACTCGCTGCATGAACAACTAAGGTAACATGTCAAATTTGCCATAAGATCCATCATTGCATTCACATTCTCAAGGATCGACTTCACCAAGTTCGTGGGCTGCGTCGCCATGGCCGGCTTTCCTATAAGAAACCCTGTGCGAATGGATTTGCTGTAAGCAACCCTTGCTTCGCAAGGGAATAAGGAGAGGTAACAAAGCCAAGTTCATAGGTGGGACTCCAAGTAGAACAGATATCCAATGACAATCTTTCTCCATTGTTTATGATCACTGTGATAATTTCCAAGGTGTGCTTTAGAAGGATTTCATGTGCTCGAAGACTGGATCTCGGCACCTCTCCTTGGGGTAAAATATAGTTAGGATTTGAAGCTGAGAATGGTGTTTTCGATGTTTTGAGAGCATGGACGCGGACCAAGATGGGCAGACACATGTTGAGGCCGATGTCGGACTTAGTGGATAGTCCCTTACTGTTTAAAAGGGAGCTGCTTCTTTTCCTCACCTGGAAAAAAATCAACATAACCCTTACTCCTAAAAAAGACAATATTTTTACAGTGTTTGAATTGAAGCAGCAATAATTGAAGAAAAATCAACACAACCCTTACTCATGAAAAAGAGAATATTTTTACAGTGTTTGAATTGAAGCAACAATAATTGAAGCAGCTATTATTTGATGGAAATCAAGACATCTTCCTCAAAGAATTATGGCTAACCTACACGAGGTGAGAGCTGGCGCTTTTGTTTTTGTCTTAGTGGAATGATTGAATGCATATTATCTGTATTGTCGAACAAGAAGAGATCTTTTTGTCAAGCAAATAAAAAGGTGGTTATCTCTAGTCGTTTTTTATGAGTATACTACATAACGAAGACCATTAATTTTATTATTTTACATCGGTTTACAATTGAGTGTTTACTAATGAATTCATGTATTTGGGAGTGATATTACAATAACATCAGTGCAAACAATGTGACATTTTGTGACATTTTTAGGTCAACAAGAACTCTGAGATATATCCATTATATCCATTAGTAGATTTTTTGTATTACAGTGAAACATAATAGTAAATTATTACATTATAATGACTATACTAAAAAGGTAAGCTGATTTTTTTTGCATTTAATGAATAATTATTTTAGCAAGACATTTATGCAAGCAGTTATCCATAGATGAAGCATCGAATTTCTATAGTGTTGGTGGTTGCATTGAAGAAAATCATGCCAGAGAGGGCAATGAATAAAGTTGGGAAGACAGAACTACAATACAGGCTATGGCGTTTCTGACCTGAATTCTATTCTAATCGTGAAATCCTGTTGATTTCAAAGGCAATTTCAATGAATAAAATGCAAAAAGAAAGAATCCATTAAACTGGTTTCTTTGCAGTTAATCTGAATATTGATCTGCTGAGTTCAAAGGCAATTTCAATGAATAAAATGGAAAAAGAAAGAATCCATTAAACTGGTTTCTTTGCAGCTAATCTGAATATTGATCTGATGAGTTTAAAGGCAATTTCAATGAATAAAATGGAAAAAGAAAAAATCCATTAAACTGATTTCTTTGTAGCTAATATGAATATTGATGATGGGTGCAGTGTTTACGTTTCAATCAAAATACACAAGATCTCTAAAATAAATTAGATTGAAAATCGAAAAATGAAGAAAGATTTAAAATATAACTTAGGTCAAAAAAATGGAAAATTTAGTTAACATTAACTTTTTGTTTTATTTCATTTCTTTTCCTTGTATTGGAAAAAAAAACCAGTGGGATCTTGCAGTTTAATTAGTACCTGTGTATCTGTGTATATGTGGCAGGAAGCTCATCACATCCAGGATGGTTTTTTCTAATGTCGGTTAATCTTCTACTTTCTCTAACTCTGTCCCTTTTGCCTAGAGTTGTTATGAAAACTCAGCTGGCTAAGGAGATAGGTTAAAGCGGTGGAATATTGCTAGACAAGTGGAGTACTTTGCAACTGCATGCACAAATGTGTGTTTAAACACGTATCACTTATTTTCAAACCCTCGCCAACAAAACAAAAATATGTTTTTACAACGTTTTATGTTTACGAATTAATGTCAGAATTACTTTCACGGATCTTAAAATAGGGATATCATTTGGAGTTTAACTAATGTACTCAAAATTTCTTATTGGCTGACATAACAACGAGACGAAACTAATACATTAACCAAAAGGTACACAAAGATATAAAATTAGAAACATTGGTTTAAATCAACTTATAAATTTCGGTTACTGTGCAGGGACCAATCAAAATCTGACTACCGATTACAATAGTCCCTGCAGCCCCCAAGGGGGCAGGGACTAATAATAACATCATAACATCGCAATTGACAAATTGAATTCGTAACATGGGGTCCTTAGGATTACTACTCGGCCTGCCAAGTTGAGACATGTTGGCCTCACTTACGGCTAAAGAACGTTATTTTGATATCGTTTGTTTGTCCGTTCAATTTACACAGGTCTACGCAAAAGTACCTCGAATTAAATTTGATTGTGACTTTTTGAGTTGTCAATAACAAGATTAATTGTTTAAATAGTTAAAACTTAACTTTTATATTGTGGAAGTATAATATCTATGGATTTGGTTACAATTTGTTTTGAAATATTTAATTATATGGACTTAGTTATAATCTGTTTTGAAATATTTAATTATGTTAGTAGGTGTTTCTTATTGAAATGAAACGAAATTTCTTTTAATACAAATTTCAAATTTATTATCATAAATTAAAGATATTCGTATATTCTTATTATCTCTTTTACATTAATAGAAATAATTTTTAATATTAACATTTATATATTTTTTATTTATTTATTTAAAATTTTAAAATGATTACCTATATTTATCCAATAATAAATGATATTATGAGCGGTGGGTTTTTATTTCTTCTAAAGGACAAATAGAATTGTAATACTCATGGAGTTTAGGCATAACTTCTAATCACTGGGATGAAATGTATCCTCTCTTCAAAGACATTGTCCTAGTTTAGTTTTCACCAATTAGATCTCTAATTATAATAGGTGACTCTAATAAATCCATCGATTATCTTACTTTGGAAACTTTTTCTTTAGACTCCATGCTTCACCATATTTACACAACAATTTTAAGATAACTTGTTTGGATTCCTTTCATTAAAGTTCAATGTGTTATAGAGATGTAAACATGGCATCAAACAAATTAACAAATCAATCCATATCACTTCCTCATGAAACTTTGAGGATTAATTGAATGATGATGAATTTCAATTAAAATTAAAATTAAAATTGTTTTCATAGCATGAAAATGGCATTTCAAAGACACAAAGGATGCATGTGGAGGTAGTTATAACAAACATATACCATTCTCTCTACATAGAAAATGCAAAATATGAATATTCACATGATATGTCTTCACTCTCTAGGTGGTGCAATAGGGAGACACTGAAGTCTAGTGAGCACAAAATCTCTTTTGCAAATTTGCCTCAATTTGCTCGAGTCGAACTATTTGATCTTATACAGGTTGTTCTTGATGAAAATTTGATCATTATAGATGAATAGGAATGAGTGGTTGTTATATTTTGATGCTAGCCAAATGTTATCATGTTAATGGAATTTTATATATATTGTACCCATATGGTATTTCTTGGAACTTAGTATTTGGACTGAAGTATGGCAATACTAGCTTACTCTTAAAACCCTTTACAATAATTTATTTTGAGAATTTATTAATGTATCTCATAAGTATTTGAAACATTTTATTTCTAATATAATCTACCTTGTTTATATATATATATATATATATAAAATCAATCATGATTTATGAAATGAATTGTGAACATGCAAGTTTAATTTGGGAAGAGAAAGAAGTAGTTGCTTGAAAAGAAATGAGTATATACGTAAGAAAAAAATGAAAAATGAAACAGGTAAGTGTGTACATCTCTCCACATATCTATTTCACTTTAATCAACCAATTAATTATTAAATAATAATTTGAGTGAGCTTAATTATTAAACACAGATGTTTAATAGGTCGCAAATTTAAATAAAAATAAGACATATACATATTACTATTGTATTTTAATTAATGAAAAAGTAAAAATCAGTCTGGGTAAGTGTGTACATCTCTCAGCATACTTAATCACTTTAATCAAATTTGACAACAAATTCTTGGGTCAGGTCATTCATCAACAACATGAAGAATTAATTTTTCTAGTCAACCATCACTTTAATCAAATTTGACAACAAATTCTTTGGTCAGGTCATTCATCAACAACATGATGAATTAATTTTTCTAGTCAACCATCTTCGAAGGTGGCCCAAGTACAAACAACCCCAGAGCTGTTAATAACAGTTGATATCGTTGTGAAGTAAAAAACAGTTGAGGCGACCATTCAAAATCGAAGTAGGGTTTGTACAAGATTGAGAAAAAATAAAAGTGGACGTTAATGTGAGCTTCACACATCTTTCAATGGTCAAAAGAGCGATCAGTCAATGCCTGAATGGTCTCTGGGATTTGGGATGGAAAGCAATCAGACAAACCTAAATAGACGTCCCTTTTGTGCAATTTAAGGTCAGTGCAGTTTGTGGGTTCTTTTCTTAGAAATACCATTGTAATATTATAATAATAATTACGCCGATAGGCGTAGCCCCCTATCAGAAATCGCTTCATCAATGATTATGCTAATTAATATTTTTCATCTGGTGGTCTAGATTGAAAGATGTCAGCATATTCTCGTCATCGCCACTTAATCAATGAATGAAATTAAAAGGCATAACCTCCTTGCATGTCTAAATCAAGTGTTTAAACCCTACTTAAATTAATTTTTTACCAAATGATCATTAAAAATTTACTGTTCCTCTTATTTATCTCCACGTATGAGAGTATGAGGGATTAGAGCAAAATAAGGACACGTTTCGTGTTGAAATTTGGTTACCGGAGGACAGGTGGTTCCCTAAGGCTTTGATCTTTGGCCTAGGGAAAAGTGTCCAAAAGATTTTTATTTTTTCTCCTAAAGTGACTTTATAATTTTATAAAGTCAAATCTAATTTAAAAGTGACTTTAAGCGATAAAGTTACTAAAGTCTAATTTTAAAGTGGCTTTAATAAAGTCAATGTAAAATTAGAAAGGAAAAGTGACTTTGGAAACAAATGACTAAGTGGGTCTTTATTAAAGTGGGGTGAATTAAAAAATAGAAAGTGAGATTTAAATGAGCATTTAATCTCAGCCCTAGATCTCAATCTATTTCAACCATTAGATTTAGGGATTCCCCAAAAGTCAATTAGGGTTAGGTTAAAGGAGGAAAAGGAGGGAAAAGGTCATTCATTCTTTCATGAGCATATTGAGAGAGGAGGAGAAGGAGAGCTGGAGACTTTTTCTGAAGAGAGCTTGAGAAGGTGAAGGAGAGGCAAACTTAGCAAATCCGTACAACAGTAAGGAGGGCACGGTTTTTGAGGCAGTAAGAGGTTGCACGAATATCGAGGCAGCAAGGTCGTACAGCAGCACGAAAACTAAGACAGAAGTCCGTACAGCAGTCTGTACATCTATTTTGTGGCACGTTTTTCGAGGAGAAAGGCAGCACGATTTTTGAGGAAAAGTACAGCAACAAAGGGCTTGATTTCCAAGGTTTTTGGGCATGCTTTTCGAGGCAGCCAACATAGTTTTTGAGAAAGGTAGTTTGCTGTAATAAATTTCTGTTTTGAGTATTTTGCTGTTCTGGCACGTTTTCCAAGGCGGAGGCAAGCACAGAAAACCAGATAAGTCTGTAATTAATTTACTGGAATTTTTCCTGTATATTTCACCTCTCTGTAAAAGCATTTTCCAGAAATAGGAAGGAGTTTTCAAACTGGTTTTCCCCAAGAGTTGTAGGGGGTTTTTCCAGGGTCATGTTGACCAAAAATATCAGTTTTTAAATTTGTTGAATGGCTGTTTTAAGCTTGCTGATTTTTATTTCTGCAATTTCCAGCATTCTGTAAATTTTCCAGAATTTGTGTTTTCAGCAAAAAAATATTTTTTTGTTGTTGAATGTAAGGATATGGGAAAGGGCATTTAACTAAAAGGAGAAATAAGGTGAAACTGAAAACCGGGGTGGGAAATAGGAAATTTCTACATGGTATCGAAGCTGAGTGCTGAAAGTGCAGTTTGGGACAGCAAGAAGAAAAATACAGTCTGCTGATTTTTCACTCAGAAAATTCCAGCAAGCTGATTTTTCACACACATAATTTTTACCTTTACTACAGCAGTGCTATTTTTCAGTCTTAGGACAGCAGGATGTCATTGGGATTGAGGGTGGAGGATAGGTTGGATGGGCATACCAATTACAGCGTTTGGAAGGAGAGAATGTAGAGTATCTTTGAGGAGGCAGACATTTGGGACATCATGGTGCATACCACACAGAACCCTGTTGTTGTGCCTACTGATGCTACTCAGTTGGTTGCTTATAATAAAAAGAACAACAAGGGTAAGAGACTGATTCTAGACGGAGTCAAAGACCATTGCATTCCTCATGTGAGAGGAAAGAGAAATACTCATGAGATGTGGATAGCATTGTCCAATCTCTACTAGAGTACCAATGAGAACCGGAAAATAGTCCTAAAGGAGAAGCTGAAAACCATTAGGATGGGTAAGACTAATAGTGCAGCTGGATATCTCACAAAGATTACTAATGTGAGAGATGAGTCGGCAGCAGTTGGAGAGGTCATTCCACCCACTGAGTTGGTGCAGATTGCAGTGAATGGTCTCCCCAGTTCATGGATGAACTTTGCTGATGGGGTTTGTGCACGTGAGACCCTTCCCACATGGGAGAGGTTTAGGGATGATTGCATTCAGACAGAGATCAGGAAAGGTCAGCTTGGGGTAGCCAAGCCAGTTGAGCAGGATGAGGATGTAGCACTGTTGGCAAGAGGCAAGAAAGGCAAAGGTAAAGGTAAATAGGGTAACACACAGAAGGACTATTCCAAGGTGAAGTGTTGGAATTGTCAGAAGATGGGACAATATGCAGTTGTGTGTCCGGAGAAGAAGAAGAAGAAGGGGAAGAACCAGAGCATGGTAGCTTCAACAGAGGTTGAGGACTTTACAGATCGCTTTGACCGGGAGTTTGGGTTCATTGCGTGTGAGTCCTCTAGTGCAAGATCACCTGCCACACAGGTTCAGAGGGAGCATGCATTTCCCTCGACTAGTGGAGCAGCTTTGGGTATCTGGTATGTGGACAGTGGGGCTTCACGTCATATGACAGGAGTCTGTGAGTACTTTGCAGAGCTTTCAGAGAGTGGCACTGATATAGAGGTAGTACTCGGTGATGACAGAGTTGTTAGAGCAGTCGGTGTGGGAACACTGACATTTCAAAGGGAGTCTAAACCTCCCTTGAAGGTGTCAGATGTTCTTTATGTGCTAGGGATGAGGAAGAACCTCATATCCGTCTCAGCTTTGGAGGACAGAGGATATGAGATACTATTCAGGGGAGGACAGGTGTTGATGTATCCCAGGGGCACTCCAGCTGATTCAGCTAGAGTGATAGGTGTACGCCATGCTAAGGTGTACAAGTTTGCATTTCAGTCCCTTTTGGCATTGAGCAGTAGTACCGACAGCAGAGCTAGCAGTTCTGAGCAGTGTGAGATTTGGCACCGCAGGATGGGGCACATGTATCATGGAGCCTTGAGGACCTTGCGGGAGATCACTACAGGTGTGCCAGATTTCAGTACTGATCACTTTGATACTTGCAGAGGATGTGCGATGGGAAAGTTTGCCAAATCCCCTTTTCCCAGCAGTGACAGCAGAGCGACTGGGATACTTGATTTGATTCATTCCGATGTGAGCGGTCGGATGTCTCATGTTTCCTTGATTGGATATGAGTACTATGTTTTATTCATTGATGATCACTCCAGGAGGACCTGGATTTATTTCTTGAAGACCAAGAGTGAGGTCTTCAAGCAGTTTCAGGAGTTTAGAGCTCTTATGGAGACAGACAGGTCGGAAGATCAAGTCCCTGAGGTCGGACAATGGAGGAGAGTACACCCTCAGAGAGTTTGTTGACTATTGTGCGGAGGCAGGCATTAGGAGGGAGTTCACTGTTCCTTACAACCCCCAGCAGAACAGGGTTGCGGAGAGGAAGAATAGATCCATCGGAGGGGCTGCCAAAGCCATGTTACATGATTAGGGGCTGCCATTGTTTTTGTGGGCAGAGGCCTGCAACACCGCTGTTTATTTGCAAAAGAGGAGTCCACGTCGTGCCTTGGGGCACATGACTCCGGAGGAGGCTTTTTCTGGGAAGAAGCCTGATATTGGTCATCTTCGTATCTTTGGGTGTATCACATACTCCTACATACCCAAGGAGGAGAGGACCAAACTAGAGCCCACCGCAGAGAAGGGTATCTTTGTGGGCTACAGTGAGACCTCAAAGGCCTTAGGATTTACATTCCTTCACAGAGGAAAGTTGTTGTCAGGCGGGATGTGAAGTTCGAGGAGGATAGGGCCTTTAGGAGGTCATAGGAGTTAGAGTATCTAGATCAGCCAGACCCTCAGCAACAGCTGAGTCAGTCACAGGGATCCAGTGGGTAGGGATCAGGAGGATTCGGAGGTACATCTATGACAATGTCAGGTCCGTCAGTGAGCAGTGGCTCACAGAGTCAGAGGGGTGGTGCTTCGGGCAGCATGCAGAGCAGTCCACAGAGCAGTTCAATGGGGAGTCCACTGATGGATAGTTCACACAGTACCTCATCTTCTACAGGTTCAGGTGCAGGCAGGAGGACAACAGAAAGACAGTCAGGAGTTCAAGCTCCTGATGATGATGAGGAGGAGGAGTTTCATTCTCCAATGGGAGAAGTATGCTCAGGGAAGAGGAAGCCCAAGTGGCTTCAGGACACCTTGAGAGAGGCCACATCTGTTGCTGGGCCTAAGAGGCTGGTCAGAGAGAGTAGACCACCTGAGAGGTTTTGTAGCTATATGGCAATGGCTACCAGCATCCTTGACTCTGAGCCTTTTAGCTATGAGGATATAGCTAGCCAGCAGGTCTGGAGAGAGGCCATGCAGGAGGAGTATTCTTCTATCATGAAGAATGATGTTTGGGAGGTGGTGCCGAGGCCTGAGGGAAAATCCGTGGTTACTTCCAGATGGTTTTACAAGGTAAAGCATGCTGCAGATGGCAGCATTGAGAAATTCAAAGCGAGGTTTGTGGCTAGAGGGTTCTCCCAGGTAGAGTGAGTTGATTATGAGGAGACCTTCACTCCCGTGGCTCGATATACTTCAATCCGCTCCATTATATCGATAGCAGCAGAGATGGGTTGGAAGATCCACCAGATGGATGTGAAGACCGCATTTCTCAATGGCTTCATATAGGAGGAGGTGTACATTGAGCAGCCACAGGGCTTTGAGGTGCATGGGAAGGAGTCCCATGTGTGCAAATTGAAGAAGGCCCTTTATGGCCTGAAGCAAGCTCCCAGAGCTTGGTACTCCAGGATAGATACATAATTGCAGGGGATGGGTTTCACAAAGAGTGAGGCAGATCCGAACCTTTACTATATTGTGATAGGTGAGGAGCCTCTCATTCTGGTGTTGTATGTGGATGAATTGGTCATTACGGGTGCAGAGAGACTCATAGAGCACTGCAAGAGAGATCTTGCGGCGGAGTTTGAGATGAAGGACATCGGCTTGATGCATTACTTTTTGGGTTTGGAGGTGTGGCAGGAGGAGGGGCATTTCTTCTTGGGGCAGGGGAAGTATATTGTGGATATCCTTAGCAGATTCCACATGGAGGATTGTAAACCCATGTCGACACCGATGATCACCAACTGGAAGAAGCTTCATGCTTCGGATTCTGAGTTGGTGGATCCCACATTGTACAGACAACTGATTGGTTCCTTGATGTATTTGGTCCACACTAGGCCAGATATTTGTTTTGTAGTCAACACGATGAGTCAATTTATGTGTGAACCTAGGAAGGTTCATTGGGTGGCTGCAAAACACATTTTGCAGTACTTGCAGGGGACAGTGGATTATGGTCTGGACTACAGGCAGGGGGATGGAGTGAGATTGGCAGGTTACACTGATTCTGATTGGGCAGGTTGTGCTTCTGATAGGAAGAGCACTTCAGGGTGCTGTTTTGGGTTGGGTTTGGCAGTTGTGTCATGGTTCAGCCGAAAGCAGCAGTCAGTAGCATTGAGTTCAACGGAAGCAGAGTATATGGCAGCCAGTCTAGCTAGTTGTGAGGCCATCTGGCTTCGCAAGATGTTGTTTGGTTTATTTGGTCAGCCGTTGAGACCTTCAGTGATTTAATGTGATAATAAAAGTTGCATTAAACTCACGGAGAATCTAGTGTTTCATGACAGGTCAAATCATATCGGGATCAAATATCATTTCATCAGAGACTATGTTCAGAAAGGAGCTGTGAAGCTTGAGTATATTCCCACTGATGAGCAGGTTGCAGATATTCTTACCAAAGCCTTACCATGGGGCAAGCATGTCTACTTCAGAGACAAGATGGGTGTGGTGAGGAACACCTTCCTCGGTAAGAGGGAGTGTTGAAATTTGGTTACCGGAGGATAGGTGGTTCCCTAAGGCTTTGATCTTTGGCCTAGAGAAAAGTGTCCAAAAGATTTTTAATTTTTCTCCTAAAGTGACTTTATAATTTTATAAAGTCAAATCTAATTTAAAAGTGACTTTAAGTGATAAAGTTACTAAAGTCTAATTTTAAAGTGACTTTAATAAAGTCAATGTAAAATTAAAAAGGAAAAGTGACTTTGGAAATAAATGACTAGGTGGGTCTTTATTAAAGTGGGGTGAATTAAAAAATAGAAAGTGAGATTTAAATGAGCATTTAATCTCAGCCCTAGATCTCAATCTATTTTAGCCATTAGATTTAGGGATTCCCCAAAAGTCACTTAGGGTTAGGTTAAAGGAGGAAAAGGAGGAAAAGGTCATTCATTCTTTCATGAGCAGATTGAGAGAGGAGGAGAAGGAGAGCTGGAGAATTTTTCTGAAGAGAGCTTGAGAAGGTGAATGAGAGGCAAACTCAGCAAATCCATACAGCAGCAAGGAGGGAACGATTTTCGAGGCAGTAAGAGGCTGCACGAATATCGAGGCAGCAAGGCTGTACAACAGCACGAAAACTGAGACAGAAGTCCGTACAACAGTTCGTACAGCTATTTTGTGGCACGTTTTTCAAGGAGAAAGGCAGCACGGTTTTTGAGGAAAAGTACAGCAACAAAGGGCTCGATTTCCAAGGTTGTTGGGCATGCTTTTCGAGGCAGCCAGCACAGTTTTCGAGAAAGGCAGTTTGCTGTAATAAATTTCTGTTTTGAGTATTTTGCTGTTCTGGCACATTTTCCAAGGCAGAGGCAAGCACGGAAAACCAGATAAGTCTATAATTAATTTGCTGGAATTTTTCCTGTATATTTCACCTCTCTGTAAAAGCATTTTCCAGAAATAAGGAGCTTTCAAACTGGTTTTCCCCAAGAGTTGTAGGGGGTTTTTCCAGGGTCATGTTGACCAAAAATATCAGTGTTTAAAATGTGTTGAATGGCTATTTTAAGCTTGCTGATTTTTATTTCTGCATTTTCCAGCATTCTGTAAATTTTCCAGAATTTGTGTTTTCAGCGAAAATTTATTTTTCTATTGTTGAATGTAAGGATATGGGAAAGGGCATTTAACTAAAATGAGAAATAAGGTGAAACTGAAAACCGAGGTGGGAAACAGGAAATTTCTACATTTCGGGCGAGAAAGTTCTATCGTCAATGCCGCATGGCATGTGGTTAGCTTAACGTTTTAGGTTTAATCATGGGATTTGTATGGAGGCGGCCATCTCTGCAAACAACAAGAAATATTGATGTCCATCCATCTTCCAATGGGAGCAGGGTGCCACACGCAATGAATTCTTTAATGGCCATTATCTTCACTCGGTGCCACGCGCAACGAAATCTGCAGAGCTATCGCACAAGTGGGAACCGTTACGGGAAAGTGAACCAGAGCGTCGCCCAAACGTTTCAACAGAGTGGTTCCACGGAGTTGATCCGCCTATCTGCTGTGATGGTTGGCATCGTAACGCTCAATTTCTTTCAGACCATAAGGCCACCTGGTTTAGAGCAGCCGACGCATTTGAACGCAGAGAACCGGGACTGTGGCTGGTTGGATCGAAGTAAGAAATCCTTCTTAGAAGCTTCACGGCTGTAGAATGCACGCTCTGGACGGTAATCTTTCGAATACACATGCGCTGTTTTTTATTCACGCAGACTGTAGTTTATTCACTGTGTATTTAAATACACATGCGCTGCTTTTTTGCAATGTTGGACACTCAAGTGTCAAGTCAAAGCTCTCTTATGTTCATTCTTGCGTCGTTGTTTTCATTAGCGTTTGGTTTCATTTCGAATGTAGCGAGCATTTTGTTATGTTGTCTCTGTAACCATATTGCTAGCTTGTTTGATGATGCACTCTGACCCAGGTATTTACCGCTTCTTCATAAATAAACTAACTATTGCGCAGTCATTTATCTCACTTGCATTGCGTTAGTGCATTTGCTTTCGAATACACATGCGCTATTTTTTATTCACGCAGACTGTAGTTTATTCACTGTGTATTGAAATAGAGATGCGCTGCTTTTTTGCAATGTTGGACACTCAAGTGTCAAGTCAAATCTCTCTTATGTTCATTCTTGTGTCGTTGTTTTCATTAGCGTTTGGTTTCATTTCGAATGTAGCGAGCATTTTGTTATGTTGTCTCTGTAACCATATTGCTAGCTTGTTTGATGATGCACTCTAACCCAGGTATTTACTGCTTCTTCATAAATAAACTAACTATTGCGCAGTCATTTATCTCACTTGCATTGCGTTAGTGCATTTTTTTTTAACATATGAAAGTCGCTCTGTCCAAAGTCACAGTAACTGACATTTAATTATTCATTTTATTTTACATAAATATATATGTAATTTCATATATTATTTTAATTGGCATCATAATTTAATTTTATAGATTCATTATTGATATTCATGTATTTGTTCCTTTAAAATGAATACCGAAGATAACTTTGATATGGTATAATAGATTGTAAACCTTGGCTTTAGATTTGGTTAACTTAGATGGTTTGAATTGCAATTTTATTTTATTTTACTATTTTTTTTACTATTGTAATATTTATATTTTCTATAAATATCAATTACCTAATTCGATAGTTGTTACGTAGTTGAATTAGGCTCCAAATTTGAGTCATGCTTTTAAGGAAACTAATTATAAAAATATTTGATAGTTAACGAGATTCGCGATTGGAGTTATGTTTTTAAATGAAACGACACATGAGAGTGTGATTATAAAAACGTTTTGATATAAAGTACAGGGGTGAGAGATTTCAGTGATTTATATTATCAAACTAACCTAACATTTTAGAATACTTTTCAGTCACGCTGATAAATAACGCAATAAATCCTTTGCAAAAATCAATCTAAAATATATAACCCGCTCAGGTTTTATTTGCGATATGCACAGATAATAATGGAATATTTAATCTTGTTCAATTCAGATTAAGTTTAGATTAACTTAGGTAAAGAATTATTTTAAGTTTAGATTAACTTAGGTAAAGAATTATTTTAGTAATCTAAATAGAAATATAATTCATGAGAATATTTCACACTGCATACAATATATAAAAGTCGGTTGATATGTATTATGATGGGCAACACAATTTTAACGCTTCATTCACTTTCATTAACATCAATATTATAACCTATCCTTTTTATGGATCACAAATTTTTATGATTGGTGCGAATCTATATTGGATAATGCACTAGACATGATTAAGGAGTTTGATATTCCTCATCCACAAGGAATCATAGAAGCATTTCCTTTAGAAATATACATATAGTCAATTAACGAAAAATAGAGAATCCAACCGTAACAAAATTAAAGAAATGAATAAATAAACCACCAATGACATTCAAAATTTATTTCAATTTCTCGATGAGTGATTAAAATTAATTTTTAGGTTCTCTTATAATTACAACCAAAAGAAAAGGATTGAAAAGTGCTTCGATCAATGGCAAGTCAATCTCAAAATCTCAATACATGTTTATTTAGCTAAATTGCTTGGGAACACTGGTCGCTGCATGGGATAATGAAAATGATGCGTGTTTATTTGTTTTATTCGCAAAGTCAAAAGTTGGCAGGGTTTTATTTTTCGGGTGGATGACATATGCAGGAAAGGTTGTTTTTTTGAATGCGAAGGGTGGTACGCGATATACATCGCACCGCTTTTGGGGACGGGTTGTTTTCAAGTGAAAGCCAGCGATTCCATACCCTTCGCGATGTGTGGTGAGACACTGTTTGGAAAACCGCTTAGCAATCGTGCGTTATTGTTCGGACGTGGGGGCGATGCGATATGGACGACAGCCGTTGGATGTGAAGGGGTTTATCGGACGGCTGTCGGGGAGGTCAGATGATAGGGAAATAGCAAGGGTGGGTCCAATACAATTAAACACGATTTAATCATATCGGGGGCAATTTGATTGGTGGGGTAAGTTATTAATTAACCATGAGGGTTAATTAATCCTTTTTTAATGCGGCGGGGAATCAGGGTTCTTAATTAGTTGCGGTTTTAACTAATTAATCACAATTAACACAATATTAAGGTTATTTTTCAACCAAAGGGGCGGGATATGTAATAATTGGGAGTTTTATATAATTAAAATAATACGGGAATGGGTTGAATTATATAGTGAATTAAATAATAAAGTTAAAAGTTAATATGAAAATGAATGAAAAAGCGGTAAGTATAAAAACATTAGAAGTATGTATTTAACTTATGCTTGAATGAAAGGGTTTAATTTATTAATATATTAATATTAGGGTTTAATTTATTATTATTATTATTATCAATTTATTATTATTATTATTATTATTATTATTATTATTATTATTATTAAATAAATAAATAATAAATATCTATATTGTTAAATATAAAATAATAATATTATTATCCTTAAAAAATATATTAATATTATTCTATTTCAATTATAATTAATAATAATAATAATAATAAATGAAATATACATAAATTGATGATGATGATGGTGGTGGTGGTTAACGGCCACTGAGACCAATCTTTGGTTTATCGGACCTAAAGAAAAGAGTTATTTAGTTTGATTTAAGGTTTTATTCCTATGCTCAAAAAGGTTGGAGAGAAGCCTCCCAAGCTCACTATAATTTTGACATCTTAAAGGGCTAGGAAGGTGAGTATTGCAACAAATATTGTGATGTAAAAGATGAAATATTAAACTCATAATAATAAATATATAATAATAATATTACAAAAATAACTAATTTGATAAATTATAATTATTATAAATTATTTATATTACTATTATTAATTTACAATAATAATAATAATAGTAGTAGTAGTTATGGTATATTATTTAATTATTTAAGAATTTTTTATTTAATTGAATAATTTTTAAATTATGGTATATTATTTAATTCAATATATTATTAATTATTATATATTACTATTATTGTTAATTATTTAATAATATTATTAATTGATAATAGAAATAATATTAAATTTATAACTATATTTTTAATATTTTTTGGGAAAATATAATATAGATTACACCTCCCATCTTGGAGGAGGAACTTGTTGTTCCCTTTGTCCCTTGTCATCCTCCCTTTTCATTGTGTAATAAGGTTGACTCTAGTGCCATTGTTGAAGTTGAGAACTCTGAAATAAAATTGATGTTCCATTCACCCCATCCTAATTTTATGTACTTGGTGGATGCTCTATCCACAAGAAACCTTAGGTGAATATTGGTCCCTTACTCTCCCAGGTCAAATTAATGTAGATAACCAAAATATTGGTGCTATATCTGTTTAATTAAAATATATGATTAGTATTTCTTAAGCCACAAATCAAGTTTTGATTTTTGGCTTAAGAAATATAGACATTAATACAGACATAAGAAAAATACTTATTAAGATTAATAGTAAATTTGTGAGTTCTTTTTAACTATTGTAATAATGTTCTTGTGGGTGATATCGTTTTATACATTATGTATATGTGCGTGTTACTATATTTGTAGATGGAAAATTGCTTTTCTATAATTCTTATTCTATTCACCATTAATTGAAAGTTGTTTTGTTGATATCACGTCTGTTTCTTTTATGTTAGGTGATTTCCTTGTTTTATCATGGATCCAGCTATTTGGAGTTGTATTCCATTTGAAATTCTTGAAATTGTCTTCCTTTGGCTCCCTTTATCGGTTGTGATAAAGTTTAGCACTGTTTGTCAACAATGGAAGACTGTTTTGCAAAATACTTGTTTCTTATTGTGTTGCAAGCATATCTGTACAAATGAATTTCGATTTATGGTTCCTTTCGTCAATGATGAAGACAATTATTTTGCTGCTGAATACCTTAATCAAAATGGGCGCATATCTCGTTTTCATTTGTGATTCATAGATTCAAGATACAAGGTGGAGTCTACTATTGGACCAATGGTGGTTTTATCCTTACCAACAAAATTCTCCCATTCACGAAACTATTTTGTGATGAATCAATTTACAAAGGCCTTAAAAAACATTGGGCGAATACAAATTGGAGACTAGGGATTCTTTTCGTTATTGGAGAATCCGAGTAGCAACAAATATGACTGGGTTGTTCTAAAACATATCTATGATAGAATTCAGTCTAAATTTTATGTTTACAGTAGTCTTGATAGGGTTTGGAGAAGGGCTAATCTTCCATTTGGTGGCACTTCACCCCCTCAAAATGGAGTGTTTTATAGAAGTAAATTGTTTTGGTTCTATCTCGACACAGAGTATGAAGATTATCCTCGATATGGGTATACAATCTACTAGTTTGATGTAATAAAAAATGACTGGGGATTTTCATTTGTTCCAATGACTGACATTCGGTGTATGTCATTGGCAGTATGCAAGAATCAGTTGATATGTCTTGTTAATGATGGCTCGACTTCTGTATATTCAATTGAAGAAATATATAATTTTCAATTTGGTCAGTCGTGTATTGAATGGAGAACTGATTACTTTGAGGATGATTGGGGCTTTAGATGGAAGTTGTTGGAAGAAATCTCTATAGATATAAATATGAAATGTCCTGGTTATCTTCCTTTTTGAACAGTCCAAGGTGTGGTTTTTATGTGCAAATGCAGTGAAGTTCCTTTCCTATTATATGACATGATGGTTGGCCTTCGCTTCCCAATAGATATTGATAATTCAACTAATCAACAAATGAATGGATTTTGGTCTCCAACGTTGCAGGATTGCAACGATTTGATCGAGTCTGGAAATGTTTTTGCAATTTCTCCGCATATGGATTCTACAGATGAGATTCCACCATTAGATGTGGACATGGAGTCTTAGGCTATTAGCCATTTTGTATTCTCTGTGTCGTTGTGGAAAATATTTCCTTTTTTTTTTTTTACTTTGCATACTTTTGGGTATGTATGCTAAGACTATGGATATTTATATGGCTCCATTCTGAGGGGGTGTCTTCTATATGTGTATGTAGCGGATGCTGGATATTGAATTCCATTGCAATTTGCTCGAAAATATTTATTTTTTTTGTCCCGTTTAGTCTTCTTAATTGCATTTGAATGTGTTTGGATGTTATCCATTTCTCTTTGTTTCTATAATTGTAATTACCGTGACTTATTCTATACATGGTGTTTCCATCAGTTTTTTCTCATTGATTCTCAAACAATGTTATATCTTTAGGTTTTTTTGATGGTATATAGTTCCAAATATTTAGATATATTTCAAATTCATATAATTCTTTAGAATTTTGTTCCATTTATATGGGTTTCCCATTACAATTATAATATGATACATGAAATTTAATCCTTTTTTGTTTTGGCCATTTGAGAAAATCCATTTTTCTTCTTAGCCATTTGGTTGGTAAAATAACGTAAACAATTTTAATTTGTTTTGTGGGTGGAAAAAAAATGTGTTCCTTTTTCATCCTTTTCTGTTAATTTATATTGGCTATATTATATTTGTTACATGTTTATTGTTTTATAACAAATATTTTATTATTCATTGTAGACATGTCATCTGAAGGTACAAGCAAGCGTACAAGAAAAAGGAATAAGTCACCGACATCGCGTGACAAGTCTAATGAAAGTTGTCGTTTATGGTATCAACAAAATAAGGGCACAATAAATGAGCATAGGAGAGCTAAATATCATAGAAGAACGACTGAAACAACTCTTGAAAATGATTTTATGGTTCCTCGTAGGTATCGTACTATGGATGATATCATGGAAAGAACATTTCCGCTTGGTAGTTTGTTGCCAGAATATGCTCCTCGTCAGCATAATTTTGTTTTTCAACGCTCTCCTGAAAATTATCATAATATTGAGGAAACATCTCGCAATAGGGAGGAACATCATATTCATAACGTGGATGCAAATGTTCACCCTAACCCTTCTGTCTCTGCAATTGCATCTTATGAGAAAGGCCAAAGGTTGCAAAATATCCATGGTGGAGGCAATGATGACATTGTATGTGATGACTTGGATGATAGTTTGATTGGCCATTTGTTTGATAATTTGGATCAAAATAATGTTGTCCCACGAACAGAAACAGTCATCCCTGATAGCAGTTCGCGTGGAACAATGGAGGTAATCCAATGATATCTTTACAGTTGATGCAATAGTGGTTTTTTTATTACATTCCTCTATTTACATTTCTTTAGTGATAAGGTATTTTATTTTCTTGGAGTAGGATACACCTCATTTTAATAGAGGTCTAGAAATTTCCCCCCCGCGTCTCCCATCTCCTAATCTGAGATTTGAATATGAAGCAAGTCATAACCTTCCACTGCATTCTCCTCGAGAATCAAATCGTCAAACTAATGTTAATGTTCAATGTGTTTGATTTGATTTTTCTTTATTTGATTTTTAGTGCATATTTTGTTTTTTCTTCAAACACGACACAACTCATTTCAATAGAGGCATACAAATTAACTTCATAGATGTTCCGTCTACTAATGTTATAAGTGAAGAGGAACCATTGCATAGCATTCATCCAGATCGCCAACAAAATGTAAATGTTGAATGCATTTGATATTTTCCTCCTTTTTTCATTTATTGTTAATTGTAAAATTAGAAATCTATCTTTTTTCGGCATTTAGTTTTATAAAATATTTTAATTTGTTTTAACATGAAACAACTAATTTGAATAGAGGCGTCGAAACTAACTCGCCAAATGTTCAATCCACTGATGTTAGAAGTGAAGAGCAACCATCTCGTACACTTCATCCACATCGCCAAACAAATGTAAATATTGAATGAATTTATTTATTTTTCGTTTTTTCAATTCTAATTATTTGGACGTTCAATTTAAAAAAAAATTATGCTAAAGAAACCTTTGCATATTCTCAGGTTCCAGAAATGCAGACCATAAATTTGGAAAGCCCATGTCATAGATCTGTTCCACATGTTTCAAATTTGGGGAGGGAGTCTCGTGGTGCTGAAAGTCAAATAAATTTTAGAAGAAATTATACTCTTCCACATCATTCTCCACATGGTCGAACCAATACAAATCATATTTATTTTGATGAAAATATGATTGCAGTGCATAAAATATTTCGATAAAATCTAGACAGCTTGTCAGTTGTCCAAATGTGCCACATCTGCAAAGAATCATATCCTGGAATCCACATTTTGAGAGATCCTGAAGGACCTGTTTGCAGACGATGTAAGCATGAAGGAGGTTCACATCATTTTTGTGGCTATAATAACATGGATCCTGGCGAGAAACCTCATATTTTAAGAGTTCTTACTCAAGTTGAAGAAATGTTAATAGCACGTGTAAATCCTATTTTGCAAGTGACACATGCTCGAGGTGGGCAATATAAGTATAGCAGACACACAATTAGCTTTCCCCAAGATATTTCTACAGTTGCACAAAGTCTTCCGTGCCATGTTGAAGATCTTGACTTTCTAATTATGAGGAGACATGTTGCTCAGTCTAAATATTATGAATGTTATGTAAAAAGATCCTGCATTATGGATGCATTGCGTTTCAAAATTGAACGTGATCAATATTACCGAGATGTTGTAATTGACTATGATTCAGTGAATGCTCTACCCAAAAGATCAACAGATGTCTCCTCCAGGATTAAATTTGTTGATTGTGACATTGCAGAATCTGAGTTCAGTGCGGCTAATAATGAAGGGTTTCCTCTTAACCATTTTCCCTCTCATCCTTCGTCTTTTATTGCTCACCTACCCAATGAACGGAGAGAGGTGGAAGAAATTAGAGCATTTCTTGATAATGTTGATTCTTCAGATGTTGATGAAATGGATTGGCCCAGTATTGGAACGTCTCCAGTGAATAAATATAATACTGAGGGGTTATTAGATATGGCATTCCCCACATTGTTCCCCACTGGTGCTGTTGATTGGTTGCAACCACGCATTTGTACTGTTGAACTTCATGAGTATGCATTGCATCTTCTTAGATACTATGATCAGAGGTTTGGAAGCCATCCTTGCTTCCAATATTACCTGTTGAACATGATAATGAGGCATCGTAGCTAAGCAACTGCTTCAGTTTTTGTGAAGAAAAATTTACATGATAACTCACCGACAACAATTGATGAGTTGCGTCAGCAACTTTCTGATTTGCCAGATAATAAGTTGGCTGAGCATCTTATGCAATTTGGGTCTTCTCTAAGAGGTACAAGGGCATACTGGACTAAATTTCGAGCTGAATTGACTGACATGATTACTCAGTTGGGATGTCCATCTTTTTTTTTTACTTTGAGTGCAGCTGACACAAAGTGGCCAGAGCTGCATAGCCTCATGCCTGTACCGTCAGATTCTCGTTCCTTAAATGAGTATCATATGAAAGTTGAAAATGTTATCCAGTACCCTCATATTGTTGCCACATTTATGCACCATAGATTCAATATATTTCGAGAGGAAGTTATCCAAAAATATCTTAAAGCTAAAGACTTCTAGTACAGGTCTATTTTCTTGAATTTATTTTCTATTCATTGTCAATTTCTTATTGATTTTCCATTCATATTTATCGTGTTAACTCTGTGTTCATTTTTTCCAGATATGAGTGGCAACATAGAGGTTTAGCACATATCCATGGTTTCCTATGGTTGCAAGGAGCTCCTGACATGGAAAGACTTGATTGGTCAAATGATTGTGATTTGCAACATGCAAAGAGATTCTTTGACAATTATGTAACTGCATGGAATCCACGTGAAATACATCGTCACAATATAATGGTTCCAAGAAGTCTCAATGATGACCCTTGCCTGTTGAATACTGATCAGATTTTCTCTTGCAATCCTCATAATGATTATGAATAATTGTTGAACCATGTCCAAAGGAACACAAAGTGTAGTGTAGATTCTTTTTTGCGCAAAAAGGGCACTATTCTCGCTTGTTGGTACAATGCCCCATGGGATCTTTCTGAGAAATCAAGATTGTTCATAGATGATCAAGGAAGAAAAAAATATGACCCGGCAAGAAATGATGATAGGCTCAATGTACATAACATTGACCTTCTAACAATGTGGCGTGCAAATGTTGATTGCTAACTAGTGCTTTCTCGGCATGCTGTCCTGAAATATATTGCTAAGTATGCATCAAAAGTAGAGAGAAGTTCTGAAAGCTATCATGATATGTTAACTAGAATTTCAAATTCTATTGCCTCTGAGGATCATGCTTTATTTTCTTACAGGAGGTTTCTTGCAAAAACAGTCGTTGAACGTGACATTAGAGCTCAAGAAACATGTCATATGTTGCTTAAGTTGCCTCTTGTTGTGTGTAGTCGACAATTTGTTTCATTAAATGTTGGAAGAAAGGTGTTCAAGAAAATTTCAAGGGATGGCCTGCACTGTTCATCTGAAAATACATTTTTTCAACATTATCAGAAGAGGCCTTCTTTCCTTGAACATTTATCTTTGATAGAAACAGCAAGATCTTGGACGTTTGATAGCAAGCGTAAAAAAGATCCATGGAAGCCTAGAGATGCTCATGCGATTGTTCGGGTCTAGCCATGGTTTTATTCTATTCCTGGTGAGGATTCAGAGGAATTTGAAACCTTTTGCTGGACAAAATTTCTCTTGTACAAGCCATTTCATGACATTTTTGCAGAGATTGGGCTTTCAGCTAAAATTATTGTTGAAAACTAGAGGAATTTCCGATATCGAGCTTGGCATGTTGATCAAAATCCATCAATTGATGAAAATATTGAAGATGGAGAAGATGGTGATTTTGCTAACCAGGAAATGAATCTTGAAGATGATTTTCAAGAGTGGCAACTTTTCTCTCGCTTGGTTCCACCAAATAGTGTTAATTTTTCTGATCTTCACACCCTTGGTCGAAGGGATTTTGATATATCCTTTGACTAGCAAGGTACAACTATTTCTGATGATGTGGCCGAAGAAGCTATTAATTTTATAAGGAATGCAATATCAAGGGGTGATATTGGCGACCTTTCAAATAGAACATTTGCCTCTCCAAACTCATTGGCAGAAAAACAACGACTTGCTTTTGAAATCGTTTTAAGGCATTTTGCTGAATATGAGATTCGTGAAGCTCTTCTTATGATTATTCAGGGCACTGCAGGCACTGGCAAGTCTTTCCTTATCCATTGTATTTCTGAGACTCTTTCTAATCTGTCAAGTAATGGAAAAATTCCTTTGCTTCTTCTTGCCCCAATAGGAATAGCTGCTTTCAATATACATGGAAAAACAATACACTCTGCTTTGAAAATCCCAATTAGAGATATGAAACCACTACAGGGTCAATCATTGGCACTATTCCAAGAGGAAATGAGGCACATTCGATATATATTGATTGATGAAATGAGATTTTTAGGGTCAAGGTTTTTCATGCAAATAGATGCTCGATTACGAGAAGCATTTCCAGATAAAAAAAATTTTCCTTTTGGTGGTAGATCCATGATCCTTGTGGGTGACCTTGACCAGCTACCTCCTGTGAGAGATAAGCCTTTGTATGTAGGTAATACAGCAGGGAAAGTATTATGAAAAAATTCGATATTGTTGTCACTCTTGACACAGTATTTCGCCAACAAGGGAGTAATGAGAAACAATATTGTTTTCATCGAGTCCTCAATAACATAAGAAACACAGAACCTGTTCTTGATGATTGGGAGTTTCTTATGTCACGGGCTGATATCAGGTTGCATCCTAGAGAAAGGGATTTATTTAATGCAGCAGTTCACATGTTTCCAAAAAATAATTTGGTCTCCTTCCATAACATACATATGTTGAAATCATTAAATTCTCCAATTGCATGATGTATTGTTGTGAATTCAAGGCGTTTAGAAATCAGTGGTGCCGATGATGATCAACTGGACCGTGAAGTTTTGTTGTGCCGTGGCTAGCGTGTTATGTTGACATGTAATTTGTGGGTTGAAGCTGGTTTGGTGAATGGTGCACTTGGGTATGTGAAGGAAATATTTTATATGCCTAACTCTAAGCCACCTGAGCTTCCAATGTTCACAACTATTATTTTTGATAAGTATGTTGGTATTCCGTTTGATGCAAGCAATCCAAACATTGTACCTATCACACCAGTGATAAGAGGAAATTGAAAACAAATTCCTTTAAAGATGGCATGGGCTCTTACAATTCACAAGTCACAAGGTTTGACTTTAGAGCGAGCATCAATTGATATCGGGAATAGAGAACAACAAGGCCTGACCTTCACAGCCATATCAAGAGTGAAATCAATAGACGGTTTACACATTGCACCGCCTTTCTCTTATCAGCGTTATGCCAAGATGAATAATAGTGCGTATGTTACAATTAGGAAGAAATAAGAGGAGAGATTAAAGTCCATATCGCTATGATATGCAACTAATAATATAATAATAATGCTTTTGATATATTAATGAGATGTCTACATTTATCAAGTTCATAGTAGTGTTTTGGAATGTTGTTTACATCGTTTTTTTTGTTGCTTAATTTTCTTGTTTTTATAATGTCATTTTTTGTTGTTTTTCTTACAATGAACCATTCACAGGTAAAAAACCAGTTATATGAGTCAGCCGTTAAAAATCAAGATGGAATTCCATATCACTGTCACATGTAGCTAATGGTATTCTGACATATTTATAGAATGTTTTATAATTGTTTTTATTTTCGTCTCTTTTTTCATTTAGTATAAGAATTCTTTTGATGTATTAATTAAATGAATACATTCATGAGATGCAATATAGTAATATATGAGAAATTTCATACATCGCTTTTCGTGTTGTTCAATTTACCTCCTTTTTTTAGTCGCTATTTTTATTTTGTTTATAGTAAACCATTCAAACATATACAGCCAGTTATATTAGCCAATCATTAAATTCAAGATTGAAGTCCATATCCCTATTACATGAAATTAAAAATATTTATCAATGTGGTTTGCTAAACGTGTTGTGGTTTGGTTCAATGACAAGATATTTATATTTGTTAATAATATTAGACTAAAATTAATATATACATTGACATTAATTTAAATACAAATATTGAATTACTAACATTATTAATATTTCATTTTGATATTAGGGTAGTTATAAAGTTCAAGAATTTTGATTGTGTTTGGGTGATGGAATTCAATAGCAGAGGGGTAATACTGAGTAGTTCAGGCCATTGGGCCAACGGAGTTAAAGAAAGATGGCTTAATTGGATTAAGTTTATTAACAAGGGATGGTTTCACAGGGCAAGGTAATCAAATAGAGAACAATTAAAGATCTAAAATGGATGGAATGGACTTGAAATGGGTGAAGGGAAATTAAGAATCCTTCAACATATTTGAGAGAGGGAACTTGAATGATTATTAATAAAGAGAAATTAAGAATTCTTTATCAAATAATCAAAATGAATAAACTAGAAAACAGGAGCAATTAAGAATTCACTGTTTATACTAGTTCAGAAGAAAACATTAAGAATAACAACGATTGAAAACAAATTGCACTTAAGAACTTTCTGAATTATTCCTTTTCGTTTATCATTCAGATATGAAACACAAATGGTATAATAAACAAGTACAAAACTCTAAAACATAAGAGATAGATGACTTATTGATCCTTTGTCTGACTCAAGAATCCTGTGAAAAGTCCTTTGCATCAATTCCTTATCCAGCTAGCCATGCGAAATTTGTCCAATAGCACTTTATTCCAAAATAATCAATGTTACAGCAAATTCTAAGAATCCACCCCCCCCAATACTCTAATTGAGGGAGTATTTATACAAAAAATTTAAAAAAATATCTCCTAACAAAATGAGATATAATTTAGGATGACTCATGAATATGTTACAAGAAAATAGAGACAGATTGTCTCGTAGATAAGAGAAAAGATAACCGATGTTGTGTTGTTCCCTTTTTTTTGTGAATGTGCTGGAGGTAGGCCCTATGGGCCTGTTACTTTCCTCTTTAGTAACTCTGTGCTGGCTGCTCTGTTTTACTGATACTCTTTACCTGTACTGATACACTTTGACCTGTTTGATCTCTGTTTATCCTTTTTATCATGACTTACTGTAGTAAATAATCAAAATTCATGCAAGGATAATTTTTACAAAATGTCTAACATCTCTTCCCACCATTGTGCTTCTGGTATTCTGGTTCTTTGAAGCTTCCTCAGAGTCTCATCAGTCTCTGTATATCTGAAGAAAGTAGGCTGAATTGGGAATAAGTGTTTTACCTCATGTTCGAGATAAAAAAAAATTTCCAGATTGTCATGAAGAATTTTGCCTGTAGGCAATGCTTTTGCTACTGATGAACTGGTCGATGAACTGGCCTGGTTGTCAGCATACTTATTCAATTTCTCAACATAGCTTTCAAGGCTCATTAGTTTATCATCTGAAACTAAAGGACTTGGCAATCCTTTACTCTGCAAAATATCCAATCTCTTTGTAAAAGCATTGATTTCTTCCTGCATATCATAGCATCTTCTTTTTAGGTTCTGCATCAGAGTTCTTTTAGTAAAAACCCTTTTTACCTCCAAAATTGTTCCTATTCTGTCTTGGATGCCTAGCTCTTCAAGTTGAAATCTGTTCTTGGTATTTAAAAATTGTATAAGCTCATTGGCTTCTTCAGGCATATTTCCTAATTCTTCTCTTACCTTTTGAACTTCTTCCAGAGCCAATTTAGCTAAATCATTTTGCTCATACATTATTTGGATTGATGGCCAAACATCATTTATTGACTGAGTGATGTTGGCCCAAATAATTTCTTTGATTTCTTTTAAAGGTTTCTCCAATGTGAGATTCGTTCCAATGCTTTGACCAATTTTTCTAATATGTTGATGTCTCTTGTTTTTTCTGCAACACTCATCTTTGAGAGATCATATTTTTGTTCTAAGGTGGTAAATTGTACCTTTGTTTTCTGGAGCTCTGTCACTTGGAGTTTCAATTCCTCCATTGATTTTATTAATTCTTCAGTGCTTAAATTGGAAGTGTTTCCATGTGATAGTCCTGCTAACTGACTTATTGTTATTGTACCTGTAATTACTTCTGCTGTAGATGCTGGAATGTTTGGCTGCTTGTCCTTTAATGCCTTTTCAAGTTCTTTTTCAGTCTCATTTAGTTGCTCATTAAGTCTCAAAAGCAAATCCATTGATTCTTCTTCAGAGTTTTGCTTTATTACCTTAGTAGTCTGTGGATGCCTTGAAGATGGCAACTTCAGCTGTTTCCTTAAGGCTACAATATCATCATCTTTATTTTTAATCAAGGCTTCTGTAGCCTTAACATATTTGGGACTATGACCCAATCAAATAGTGATTTCTTCCAAAGTCTTTATTCTGTTGTCCTTAGCTTGGGAAGAGGCTTTTTCAAGATGCAATTGAGCAGTAGTATTATCCAAAGAATTCTGTAATCTTTGGGCCATCATTGACTTATCAGTCAAAGTTGAGTAAATCATCTCTCCAGTTTGTTTGTGTAGCTCAATCTGATCCAAAGGATGAATATCCTTTGCCAAGACTTCAAAATTGGTTCTGACATAGTCTGCAGCTTTTTGAGGCTGCTGTACTTTGGGCTTGAAATGACTCATCACCATTTTACCCTGTTGGATGTCATAGGCTGACATCAATCTCTGTTGATTTTTGGGAGTCATCTTTAAATATTGATTATATACTTCAAGTCTTAATGGATCATTTCTGGCCTTTAAATTTATAAATTTCTTCTTAATATCCCAGGCATCCTTCACTGGTGGTTTGAAGGAAGATACTTCTGCACTTTGCTGTCTTTGTAGCTCTTTTCTCTGTGAGTCAGTGGATGTCCCACTGATTGTGAATGTTTGCTGACTATCTAACTCTTCTCTCCTCTGACTATTAGTGGTTTCTTGAACAAATTCTACTTCTGAGAGTGGATTTAATCTTTGTCTTTTGATACCAGGTTGTTTTAAAGATCCACTGATAGGGGTAGCTGTTTCTGCATCTCTCTTTTTACCTTTTTCTTCATTAAGAGGAGTTTGCAAAATTGAAATTTCTTCCACATTGATTTGAGTAGGAGAATTCTGTATTTGGGCCTGTTCCTTGGAAGTTTCAGGCTACTCTGACATTGTGAATTTCTCTGTGACTTGTGTATCAGTCTCCTTTTCCTTCCCTTTGGATGCTACTGTGGCTAGTGCACTGATTTCTTGCAAATTTTGCTGAGAGGTTCCAACAGAGGAAGGACCAATTCCTGGTCTTTGTACGTGCCCAAAAGAATCCAGGTCAAGTATTTTCTCAAGATCCTTCGCAACATTTTCAACACTGACCTGTTCACTGTATTGTTCTACTAAGGTTCCTTCCATCCATTCATCCATATTTGCAAATTGTTCAATCTCTAGAATTCTATGGTGAACGTATGGTGACAATTTGTTTTTCATTCTCCTATCACATATAAAGCTGTTTGGGTCATAAGGTACCCAACAGAAACTTTTTTGCAATTTGAGATAGTCTTCTAGAATTCTTTCAGCTTCTTTTCCTACATCCCTAGAATTATAGACAAAAGAACCTAATTGACTCTTAATTCTGAGCTGAGCCTTTTTCTTTGCATTTCAAAAATGGACTATGTATGAATTTATCATTTGTCTTAAATATTCTAAGGCAAAAAGCCTCATTGGAACATATTTTGGTAGCTTGAAAGGACACAACTCACACCCATATATTCTAATTTCTGTATGTTTCATGTATAGGTACCAATCACCTATTCTATATTGCTTTGAGAGTTGGAGAATTTTCTTCATATCATTATTGACCCTAGGAGGGGAAACTCCTGTTAATAAGGTAGTTGCAAGGTGTACAAATAGATCAATGAACTCATTGTAAGAATAAGAAGACTCGGAGGAATTATGGAAGATTGCAAACCAAAAAATTACAGACCTTGGATTTCCTTTGGCATCAAATTTCATGACATGGAAGGGGAAACTCTCTGATTGATAATAAAGCATGAGATGGTATATAAAAGTGGAATATTTGAAAACTTTTTCATTTTCCAATCTCATGAACTGGTCATGAATTTTATCAGCAATAAAGGAACCAAAATCATATTTGACAGCAGGGGGCTGTCCAGGAGTAAAAATTGACAACAACACTAGGGTTAAGTTATCAACGTATTCACTAGTGTTGAAACCCATTATAGAAAATATCATATTCAATATGAGTCTGCCCATATCTATAAAAAAGGTATATCCATAAGGAGGTGGGCCTTTGGGTTGATGTTCTGGTAGCATGAAAGTCTGACAGAGGCAATTCAGCTCTTCTTGGGATAAATTTGTGGATTTTTCAAGTAAATATCCCATGGAGTTGGGAGTCAGGGTTTGACCGGGATGGAACTGTAACATTTCATTTATGGATTAAGCAGTTATTGGGAAAAGAACAGTTTGACTCGGGGACATGACTGCTCGTTGATTGGGATCGTAATTGGCATGGCAGTGATAAATTATTTCGGGAAAAACATGGAATGAAGGTAAAAAATACATTGGAAGATTGGATTCCCACATTCCCAAAATATCAGAGCCGTTCAAGAAATTATCTCTGCATTGGCAAAAGGTTTTGAGAGGATTTTCACTAAGAATGAGGTCTTTTATCTGGAAATCCATATCTGCTAGAGGCAGATATTCTAAATCTTTATAGGGGCCGTTCAGAGGCACAACATTCAAAGCCACAGGGGTTTCCATTTCTGGTTCTTGTGGATTCAGAAAGGAATTTGGGTTTTTTATGGAAAAAGGGGCACAATTACGGGTCTGGGAACTTAGGAGTGAAATGAACACCAAATTGTACTATGTTTTATTCTTTTCCTGTGGAATTAAATAAAAAACCAAGACTTGCAGGGTTCAACGGGAACTGGGTAAATACCTGTTTCTGGGAAGTGAATAGTGATGAAAATAGGTGTTGACAATTGCTGATGGGTTCTGGATTGTTCATCTGCAATTTTCTTAGAAAGGCGGCGGTTGACAATCTTCGACAAATGGCTTTGCATTTTTTTGCATGGGAACATTGGTCGCTGCATGGGATAATGAAAATGATGTGCGTTTATTTGTTTTATTCGCAAAGTGAAAAGTTGGCGGGGTTTTATTTTTCGAGCAGATGACGTATGCAGGAAAGGTTGTTTTTTTGAATGCGAAGGGTGGTAAGCAGTATACATCACACCGCTTTTGGGGACAGGTTGTTTTCAAGTGAAAGCCAGCGATTCCATACCCTTCATGACGTGTGGCAAGACACTATTTGGAAAATCGCTTAATGATCGCGCGTTATTGTTCGGACGTGGGGGCGATGCGATATGGACGACAGCCGTTGGATGTGAAGGGGTTGATCGGACGACTGTCGGGGAGGTGAGATGATAGGGAAATAGCAAGGGTGGGCCCAATACAATTAAACACAATTTAATCATATCGGGGGCAATTCGATTGGTGGGGTAAGTTATTAATTAACCATGAGGTTTAATTAATCCTTTTTTAATGCGGCGGGGAATCAGGGTTCTTAATTAGTCACGGTTTTAACAAATTAATCACAATTAACACAATATTAAGGTTATTTTTCAACCAAAGGGGCGGGATATGTAATAATTGGGAGTTGTATATAGTTAAAATAATACAGGAACGGGTTGAATTATATAGTGAATTAAATAATAAAGTTAAAAGTTAATATGAAAATGAATGAAAAAGCGCTAAGTATATAAACATTAGAAGTATGTATTTAACTTATGCTTGAATGAAAGGGTTTTTATGAGATATTGTGCAATTTCCCTAAGTAAAATAGAATTTTACTTAGGAAAAGATTTTTTAGAAGTGAATGAATGACTTATGAATGGTTTTAAGTACTTAGGCTTTTCAATTATTGGGCCGAGGGTCCAGTCCGTCCAAAAGTCAAGGAAATGCCTTGAGCCCCTCTAATTTTCAAATGCCTTAGTACTTAGGGGAAATTAGTAAAATTTTAGGGAAAAATGAGAAGGGAAGTTAATTATTTGACTTTGTTTTTCTTGAAATTCTCACAGTGTAATATCTGCCTTGCCCTTGTGATGAAAGTAAAGATTAACACATTTAGAGTCATTACCCATCACATGTAATTCTGCAACAACATCTACCTGCCCTACCTACTTTCACCTACCATTTTTTCTTCTTTATTAGGGTGCACTTAGACTGGCAAACCCTTATCACACTTTCTTTTATTCTACATGTAGAAATCTATCTAAGTCTAACCTTATTACATCCAAGGGCTCAGATTAAACTGTTGAGCTCCTTTTATTTTCTCTGCCTATCTACTTATCTGCCAAGATTAAACAGTTCAGTCAGATTTTATTCTCTATCTCTAAAACATAAAATTCAAATATGAACAAGCCAAGCTTAAACTGTTTGACTGTTCATCAATTGTGCCATAAAATACAAGTTGCACACAATTTGTTTATTTACATAAGAGAAAAAACTGGTGGCATTTAGATTTGCACACTTTCCTTGGCCTTTCTTTTGGTGGGGTTCATTTTTCTTTTACTTTTTTGGCAATTTTTATTTTTTTCACCCTTCGATTTTTCTTTTAGGGTATACCCTCTGTTGTGGATGATTTTGTCACCCTCCTAGAGACAGCCTAGAGTTGCCATAGACCAGTGCCTAGGACATCTTAATATAGCAAGGAGTCCTTTATAGTTTGGGATGTCAGTCCAAGAACTCACTTACTATCTCTTGTTTAAAACAAAAGAAACTAGATTTGAATGGGACCAATCTCTCTCAGAAGCTGACACAAAGATAAGAATAATGTAGGAACATCATGTAAAACTTCAGCATAAAAGCATGAGATAGTTAAGAGACCGCTTACTGTAAAGAGGGCCGATTAAAATAATATATCACAGAAATCAGATATCAGGAAGTGAGTGCAGTGAGGAAACATAAGAAGATATTAGCTGGCATGAGACTGATACCCAGATACACAACAGAACCATATAAGGGCGCACTAATTTACGAATCCTTATATGACAATGGCGTTTTAAAAGCACCCTCCTCAAGCAACTAATATAGCAGAAAATATGGAAAGAGTGAACATGGAACAGTATACCATGACTAGGCCTATTTAAAGCGCTTGACTAATTCCAGAAAGGGCATCAACGGGGATGAATCCTTAATGCAAACTAGTGAGCCACTCGCATTCTAGAACATGATACAAGAAGATAATGAGCATGAAAGAGATATTGTATTAACACATGAGAGAAATTACATACTGTGAGATACCAAAGACCAGAATCCTCATTACAGTTATAACCCCTCCTCACTGAGACCCTACGGGCTCTGAAGCTTCATACAGAAATATTACAAAAATGTATACAGAAGTCTTCTCGCTGCACAGTTTGCTGATAGAAATCTGGAACCTTCACAATGTCTTCTTTTTGAGCCTTTATAGGGAAGATAGATAATTCTAGAGGAGGCGGAGGTAGATGAAGCACATTTAATGACTTATTTTCAATCAGATGGCGGAAAACATTCGCGCCCATCTCTGAATGACTAACTATAAACGAATGTACTTTACAAACTGTCTATAGAAATAAATGCTGGGAGATAAAAATCTCCTTATATACAAGACACAAATAATAAAATATATATAGCGTGTTGCCTTCTGCTGAGGGAAAATCTACTGCCGTAAGAGACCTGTAATATTTTGCAATTTTGTATTGTACTCTCGGCCCTTGATTTTGGATTCGAATCCTGGATCTTTAATGCGGTGCGAATTTCTCTGGAGGGTTCTATTGATCCATATCTCTGTCTTCTTTAATGGTGGTCATCTCTCCCACCTACTCTCAGCTTCCTCTTTAAATTTCGCCAGCAGAATATGTCCTTTGGTATGCTCTTGATCTCTGCAATGGAGGCGGTAAACTAAAACACCTTCTTTGTCATTTTAAAACCTGCAAAACCCGCAAAACATTAGGGAACAAAGCCTCGGAGACAGGGAGTATGGAGGGGGAGATGATAATGACGTCGTGAAAACAGAAAAATAACAGGAATACGCATGGAGGTGGAATAAAATCGATAGAGGTTCGACAGATAAACGAAATGTGGGTTTTATTTGTGACACAGTCGGGTCGTGAGGAAGAAATAACGACAAATATGAATAAAAACATATGAACAAACACTCATATATATATATATATATATATATAGCGCGCGAAGGGATATTATGGATGCACGGGACGGAGACACGTGGATTTACGATGGACGGGTGGGGACTGACGTGGCAGCAGAGTCAACGGACAGGGAGACTGGGATCTGGATCGTCGGATTATAAACGTAAATCAGCGGCTAGGAATGGACGGGAGCGACACGATGGTGGGCCACAAAGCACGGCGGACACACGTTAACAAGCGGGTAGTTTTGGTATGTATCCGCTGTTGGATGGCGATCGGCAGATCGGACGATTCAAACTAATTCCGCTGCCCGGCGAGCGTACAGGCTTTAACGCGCGGGGAAAAATGGTTTTAGGGCCCGTACAAGAGACGCGTGGCTCCTCTCTAATGGAATCGCTGGTCTATGCCGAATACCGCCGGCCCGGTGGAAGCAGTGCGGGGAAATACCACCGGTTTCTGGCGTGCGCGGGGCCCTCCCGATAACATAAAACAATAAGCCCTCTTCCCTTTATCCTGTGGTTCTTGGGCTCGGGTCGTATGAAAGCAATAAGGAGAGGGGCTAAGGACTTGGGGCTTCGGCCCGATATAATTTAAATGACGGGTCTTCAACCTTTGTGGAGTGAATTTTCGGGCGGAGACATTTATATAAAACGGGAGCGTGGGACTTTAGGCCATGGTGGAGCTTCGTATCAAATTCAAGTGGGGCAATAGGCCAAAATTCATGGGCAGGGGTAAATATGTACAACACCCTCTTTACATTTTTTAAAATTTTTTGATTTTTTTTTACAATATGGAAAACATTTGCAACAAGGGAAGGTATGAACATATTACATAGCCCATTAAGTCAATCATGATATATGACACCTATTGGTATAGGAGCATAACAGGTTCACCAATTCCTTTAGTTTATAATGTTAAACCCTTGGGTTTGTTAGTTCTTTTGGTTTATAATATGAATAATCAATCAATGTCATCCCTGATCAAACATCAGATTCTCACAAATATTGTATCAATATGAAAATCACCCATGGCCAACCATGGTCATAGTTGGTCCAACGTCGCATTGTGACAACAATTGTCTCAATGTTTAAATCAAGCATGGTAAACCATGTTTATTCCCCTCTGTTTATAATATTAATAATCATGTGGCTTTACTAATTTTTTTTGTTTTTTATAGGTATCCCTTGGCTTTCTTGATCTCTTATGTTTTTAAAATTTTTCCCTTGGGTTCCACAATTCCTTTGGTTTATAATATTAAACCCTTAGGTTTATTAGTTCTTTTGGTCTATAATATTGATAATCCCTTCTGTTTATTAATTAGTTGCTTTCAAAATATTGGTTCTTATGGTTTTATATTTTCTTAGGATTTTGAATTTAAAATATTTATTCTTAGGGTTTGTTACGGTATTCTATTTTTAATATTGATCCCTTGGCCTTATTGATAACTTATGTTTTTAATAATTTTCCCTTGGATTCACCAATTCCTTTGGTTTATAATATTAAACCCTTGGGTTTATTAGTTCTTTTGGTTTATAATATGAATAATCGATCAATTTCATCCATGATCAAATGTCACATTTTGACAAATATTGTCTTAGTATGAAAATGACCCATGGCCAGCCATGGTCATAGTTGGTCCAACATCAGATTGTGACAACATTTGTCTCAATGTTTAAATCAATTCCCTTGGGTTCACCAATTCCTTTGGTTTATAATATTAAACCCTTGGGTTTATTAGTTCTTTTGGTTTATAATATGAATAATCGATCAATGTCATCCATGATCAAATGTCACATTCTGACAAATCTTGTCTCAATATGAAAATCACCCATGGCCAACCATGGTCATAGTTGGTCCAACGTCGCATTGTGACAACAATTGTCTCAATGTTTAAATCAATTCCCTTGGGTTCAGCAATTCCTTTGGTTTATAATATTAAACCCTTGGGTTTATTAGTTCTTTTGATTTATAATATGAATAATCGATCAATGTCATCCATGATCAAATGTCACATTCTGACAAATATTGTCTCAACATGAAAATCACCCATGCCCAACCATGGTCATAGTTGGTCCAACATTGCATTGTGACAACAATTGTCTCAATGTTTAAATCAATTCCCTTGGGTTCACCAATTCCTTTGGTTTATAATATTAAAACCTTGGGTTTATTAGTTCTTTTGGTTTATAATATGAATAATCGATCAATTTCATCCATGATCAAATGTCACATTCTGAAAAATATTGTCTCTATATGAAAATCACCCATGGCCAACCATGGTCATAGTTGGTCCAACGTCGCATTGTGACAACAATTATATCAATGTTTAAATCAATTCCCTTGGGTTAACCAATTCCTTTGGTTTATAATATTAAACCCTTGGGTTTATTAGTTCTTTAGCTTTATAATATGAATAATCGATCAATGTCATCCATGATCAAATGTCACATTCTGACAAATATTGTCTCAATATGAAAATCACCCATGGCCAACCATGGTCATAGTTGGTCCAACATCTCATTGTCACAACAATTGTCTCAATGTTTAAATCAATTCCCTTGGGTTCACCAATTCCTTTGGTTTATAATATTAAACCCTTGGGTTTATAATATGAATAATCGATCAATGTCGTCCATGATCAAATGTCAAATTCTGAAACATTATCTCAATATGAAAATCACACATGGCCAACCATAGTCATAGTTGGTCCAATGTTGCATTGTGACAACAATTGTCTCAATGTTTAAATCAATTCCCTTGGGCTCACCAATTCCTTTGGTTTATAATTTGTTGGGTAATGATTTTTCCCTAGGGTTCACCAATTCCTTTGGTTTATAATATTAAACCCTTGGGTTTATTATTTTTTTTGGTTTATAATATGAATAATCGATCAATGTCATCCTTGATCAAATGACACATTCTGACAAACATTGTCTCGATATGAAAATTACCCATGGCCAACCATGGTCATAGTTGGTCCAACGTCGCATTGTGACAACAATTGTCTCAATGTTTAAATCAATTCCCTTGGGTTCACCAATTCCTTTTGGTTTATAGTTTGTTGGGTAATGGTTGTCCCTTGGGTTCACCAATTCCTTTGGTTTATAATATTAAACCCTTGGCTTTATTAGTTCTTTTGGTTTATAATATGAATAATCGATCAATGTCATCCATGATAAAATGTCACATTTTGAAAAATCTTGTCTCAATATGAAAATCACCCATCGCCAACCATGGTCATAGTTGGTCCAACATCGCATTGTGACAACATTTGTCTCAATGTTTAAATCAATTCCCTTGGGTTCACCAATTCCTTTGGTTTATAATTTTTTGGGTAATGATTTTCCCTTGGGTTCACCAATTCCTTTGGTTTATAATATTAAACCCTTGGGTTTATTAGTTTTCTTGGTTTATAATATGAATAATCGATCAATGTCATCCATGATCAAATGTTAAATTCTGAAACATTGTCTCAATATGAAAATCACACATGGCCAACCATGGTCATAGTTGGTCCAACGTCGCATTGTGAAAACAATTGTCTCAATGTTTAAATCAATTCCCTTGGGTTCACCAATTCCTTTGGTTTATAATTTTTTGGGTAATGATTTTCCCTGGGGTTCACCAATTCCTTTGGTTTATAATATGAATAATCAATCAATGTCATCCATGATCAAATGACACATTCTAACAAACATTGTCTCGATATGAAAATCACCCATGGCCAACCATGGTCATAGTTGGTCCAACGTCGCATTGTGACAACAATTGTCTCAATGTTTAAATCAATTCCCTTGGGTTCACCAATTCCTTTTGGTTTATAGTTTGTTGGGTAATGGTTGTCCCTTAGGTTCACCAATTCCTTTGGTTTATAATATTAAATCCTTGGGTTTATTAGTTCTTTTGGTTTATAATATGAACAATCGATCAATGTCATCCATGATAAAATGTCACATTCTGAAAAATCTTGTCTCAATATGAAAATCACCTATGGCCAACCATTGTCATAGTTGGTCCAACGTCGCATTGTTACAGCAATTGTCTCAATGATTAAATCAATTCCCTTGGGTTCACCAATTCCTTTGGTTTATAATTTTTTGGGTAATGATTTTCCCTTGGGTTCACCAATTCCTTTGGTTTATATTAAACCCTTGGGTTTATTTGTTTTTGGTTTCGTTAGGATAGTGATCAATGTCATCCATGATCAAATGTCAAATAAAACATTGTCTCAATATGAAAAATCACACGTGTATATGTTCATAGTTGATCCCAACATCGCATTGTGACAACAATTGTCTCAATGTTTAAAATCAATTCCCTTGGGTTCTGATTCCTTTGGTTTATAATTTGTTGGGTAATGATTTTCCCTGGGGTTCACCAATTCCTTTGGTTTATAATATTAAACCCTTGGGTTTATTAGTTTTTTTGGTTTATAATATGAATAATCAATCAATGTCTTCCATGATCAAATGACACATTCTGACAAACATTGTCTCGATATGAAAAACACCCATGGCCAACCATGGTCATAGTTGGTCCAACGTCGCATTGTGACAACAATTTTCTCAATGTTTAAATCAATTCCCTTGGGTTCACCAATTCCTTTTGGTTTATAGTTTGTTGGGTAATGGTTGTCCCTTGGGTTCACCAATTCCTTTGGTTTATAATATTAAACCCTTCGGTTTATTAGTTCTTTTGGTTTATAATATGAATAATCGATCAATGTCATCCATGATAAAATTTCACATTCTGAAGAATCTTGTCTCAATATGAAAATCACCCATGGCCAACCATGGTCATAGTTGGTCCAACGTCACATTGTTACAGCAATTGTCTCAATGTTTAAATCAATTCCCTTCGGTTCAACAATTCCTTTGGTTTATAATATTAAACCCTTGGGTTTATTAGTTCTTTTGATTTATGATATGAATAATCGATCAATGTCATCCATGTTCAAATGTCACATTCTGACAAATATTGTCTCAACATGAAAATCACCCATGGCCAACCATGGTCATAGTTGGTCCAACATCGCATTGTGACAACAATTGTCTTAATGTTTAAATCAATTCCCTTGGGTTCACCAATTCCTTTGGTTTATAATATTAAACCCTTGGGTGTATTAGTTCTTTTGGTTTATAATATGAATAATCAATCAATGTCATCCATGATCAAATGTCTCAATGTTTAAATCAATTCCCTTGGGTTCACCAGTTCCTTTGGTTTATAATATTAAACCCTTGGGTTTATTAGTTTTTTTGGTTTATAATATGAATAATCGATCAATGTCATCAATGATCAAATGTCACATTCTAACAAATATTGTCTCGATATGAAAATCACCCAAGGCCAACCATGGTCATAGTTGGTCCAACATCGCAATGTGACAACAATTGTCTCAATGTTTAAATCAATTCCCTTGGGTTCGCCAATTGCTTTGGTTTATAATTTGTTGGGTAATGATTTTCCCTTGGGTTCACCAATTAGTTTGGTTTATAATATTTAACCCTTGGGTTTATTAGTTTTTTTGGTTTATAATATGAATAATCGATCAATGTCATCCATGATCAAATGTCACATTTTGACAAACATTGTCTCAATATGAAAATCACCCATGGCCAACCATGGTCATAGTTGGTCCAACGTCGCATTGTGACAACAATTGTCTCAATGTTTAAATCAATTCCCTTGGGTTCACCAATTCCCTAGGTTTATAACTTGTTGGGTAATGGTTTTCCCTTGGGTTCACGAATTCCTTTGGTTTATAATATTAAACCCTTGGGTTTATTAGTTCTTTTGGTTTATAATATGAATAATCGATCAATGTCATCCATGATCAAATGTCACATTCTGAGAAATATTGTCTCAATATGAAAATCACCCATGGCCAACCATGGTCATAGTTGGTCCAACGTCGCATTGTGACAACAATTGTCTCAATGTTTAAATCAATTCCCTTGGGTTCACCAATTCCTTTGGTTTATAATTTGTTGGGTAATGGTTTTCCCTTGGGTTCACCAATTCCTTTGGTTTATAGTATTAAACTCTTGGGTTTTATTAATCTCTATTGTTTTTAATATTGCCCTTTGCCTTATTGATCCCTTAGGTTTTTAATATTTATTCCTTGGGTTCACTGATTCCTTTGGTTTATAATATTAAAGCCTTGGGTTTATTAGTTCTTTTGGTTTATAATGTTAATCACACATTCGGTTTATTACTCTCTTGAGTTTAAAAAACTAATTCTCAGGGTTTGTTAATTTCTTGGATTTTTCAGTTTAAAATATTAATTCTTAGGGTTTATTAATCTCTATTGTTTATAATATTCATCCGTTAGGTTTATAATATTTATCCCTTGGGTTCGCTGATTCCTTTGCTTTATAATATTAAACCCTTGGGTCTATTAGTTCTTTTGGTTTATAATATTAATAATCCCGTTGGTTTATTAATATCTTATGTTTAAAATACTGATTCTTATGGATTATTAATTTATTAGGTTTTTTCGTTTAAAATATCAATTCTTACGGTTTATTAATCTCTTGTGTTTTTAATATTGATCCCTTATGTTTATAATATTTATCCCTTGGGTTCACCAATTCCTTTGGTTTATGATATTTAAACCTTTGGTTTATCATGACATTGGGTTTGTATTATTAATTATCCCTTGGATTTATTAATATCTTCACTTTAAAATATTAATTGTTAGGGTTTATTAATCTCTCAGGTTTTTTGTTTTTAAATATTGTTTCATATGCTTTATTACTCTCTTGAGTATAATATATTAATTCTTAAAGTTTATTACTTTCTTATGTTTTTGGGTTTAATATTATTAATATATTAATATATATTATAAATAAATATTCTAATATTTATTAATAATATTATAATATTATTAATATATATTATTAATAATATAACCAACTATGATATAATATATATTATTAATATATTATTAGTTCTTTTGGTTTATTAATAATATAATCATCTATGATATTAATATATTAATATATCTTAAAATATTATTTATTATTAAAGTTGGCGGGGTTTTATTTTTCAGGCGGATGACGTATGTAGGAAATGCTGTTTTTTTGAATGCGAAGGGTGGTGAGCGATATACATCGCACCGCTTTTGGGGACGAGTTATTTTCAAGTGAAAGCCAACGATTCCATACCCTTCGCGATGCGTGGCGAGACACTGTTTGGAAAACCGCTTAGCGATCGCGCATTATTGTTCGGACGTGGGGGCGATATGATATGGACGGCAGCCGTTGGATGTGAAGGGGTTGATCGGACGGTTGTCGGGGAGGTGAGATGATAGGGAAATAGCAAGGGTTGGCCCAATACAATTAAACACGATTTAATCATATCGAGGGCAATTCGATTGGTGGGGTAAGTTATTAATTAACCATGAGGGTTAATTAATCCTTTTTTAATGCGGCGGGGAATCAGGGTTCTTAATTAGTCGCGGTTTTAACTAATTAATCACAATTAACACAATATTAAGGTTATTTTTCAAACAAAGGGGCAGGATATGTAATAATTGAGAGTTTTATATAGTTAAAATAATACGGGAACGGGTTGAATTATATAGTGAATTAAATAATAAAGTTAAAAGTTAATATGAAAATGAATGAAAAAGCGCTAAAGTATAAAAATATTAGAAGTATATATTTAACTTATGCTTCTAACATGCTTCTAACATAAATATTAAAATATTATTTATTATTAATATTATTATTATATTAATAAATATTATTAATATATATTATATATATATATATTTCAAGTTAATATATAGTATGTATATAGTTAATATTATTAATATATTAATAAATATTATAATATTATTAATATATCAATCAATATTATTAATATATATAAAATATTTTTCTGATTTTAATCATAATTAATATATTGATAAATATTCTTATTAATATATGATATATATATTTCAAGTTAATATAATAAAATTATTATATATAATATTTATTTATTGATATATAAATTAATGTGATGGGTAGTGAATATAGGCCTATCGGCGTATATCAACCACATTAGTAAATATAATGTGGTTGTGTTAGTAATAATCTAATATAAACATTTAGAATTTATAAGTCTATATTCTTTTAATACGTTTGTTTTTTAAACCATCGTGAATGGTGACACGTTATTCACCTCGATTTTCTAAGGCTGGAATTCAACGGAGGTCTTTTAAACAGCCCTGAAACCGGAGCAATTTCATCAATCTTCTCTCATGTTTTTCTCATAATATAACAATGGTTTCTTAAGTTGTAAAAAGCACATTCTTATAAAAGTAGAATGTATGAAATTTTTATTTTTAAATTCAGTAGCTAAATTAAGAATATTTTACTCATGTGATCATATGAAGACATACATTCTTAGATTATCAAGCATGTTACACAAAACGAGAAATGTCTATGCAATGATATAAAAAGTTAGTTGTAATGAGATGTAAATTTAATTTTGTTTAGTTGTGTTGTATTGGGTAGATGTAAAATTTGTTGTGATTTATTGTATTTTATGTTTGTTAAATTTTGTTTCTACTTATTGTATTCGCATGTATGAAAAATTTGCTATGATATGGTGTATTATATAGATATAAATTTTGTAGCCATGTGTTATATTATAGGGATGTAATTTGGTTACATTATGATTTATGTTATAGGTATATATTTTTATGTCATTTAATGGAGGAAGTTGCCTTAGAAAAAGACAAAATTTTCATTTAGCAGTTTTTGTTTGTCATATTCTTTAGATGTTTCTATTTGTACAAAATAATTGATTTCTTAAAAAAAATTCACTATAAAAAAAATACAAAAAAAAACTCTTTTGCTGATGAAATTGTATAATGCCTTGGAGGGTGTTTTTTTCATTATCACAACACCTAACATTGCATAAAAGTTTCTATTTGTGTGATACAACAAACTTCTTCAAATTTTCCTTCATTGTGACAGTGCTTCTATTACATTGCACCAAAGCCTTAGTGCACATGGATAGTCCTCATTGGGTCTATGGTCATATAAGGTCTCCATGAAGGATAATGTGGCATTCTAATGTACATCTTAGTTGACCTATGTCGAATTATTACATTCTTGATTAATGGTTAGGATGCTTGTGATACTAACCTTAGTTGACTTATATGGAATTGTTATGTTACTCAATGACATCGTCAAATTGTGGTATTCATATAAGGTTATATCAAGATTGTGATGCTCCTTAATAAATATGTCACATTGTGACATTCATGTAGGTAAACTCATGTTAATTTGCAATGATATTGAAGAGCTATGTTGCATTACAATGTGTATGAAATTATGTGTTAAAATGTGATTGTCCTTAATGGTTATGTATCATTGCAACGTTCATCTTGGTTGATTGAGGTTGAATTTCCATGTTCCTCAATGGCTTTCTCACAATGTGATGTTTCTCAATGGTTAAGTTATATTATGATGTTCGAGATTTTTTTTTTTTTATACTATGATATTTATCGTCGTTGAGTAAGGTCAACTATTTTCCACCAATATGAATGACTAGGGTTGACCATGTTTTACAACTATTATCTTTAGGAAACCATGCTTGAATTTGGTTTTACTATGGTTTTATATGGTTAAATATAGTTAACCATGATTTCCATCATTTAATTTAATTGACCATGGTTAATTGTGGATGACAATGGTTAATCATGTATTCACATTGTTGACTTTGTTTTTCCATTGTTATTTTGGTTGGCCAAGGTTTGATATGATTGATTTTAGCTTACTATGGTTGAGCATGGTTGGCTTAGTTTATTTATGGTTCACTTTGGAAATATTTTAATTGTAAGTTATCATATCGAAGAAACGTTTCTTCTTACATGACCTATAACAAAGCTTTAAGCTTTCATTAATTGTGATATATCTCACAAACTTTTTCTTCATGAGACATATCACATATCCTTAAAATTTCCTTTGTCATGGCATATCATGTCACATGAAAGTTTCATTACTTTTAACACATTACACTTTTGTAAACTTTCCTCCATTATGACAAAGGGATGTGGCATATCATCCTGCTACAAAATTGAACTCATCACAACATATTACATTGTGTTAAAATTTCTTTCCATATGACATATTGCACATTTCAGAAATTTCGTTTCATGCAACATATTGCATGGAATAAAAATTTATTCCAATGTAATAAGTCATGCCTAAAATGCCTTGGGCCACAATATATCACAACACATCAAACTTTCATATGCCCCATGTCACACATTTTTAAATTTTTCTTTCATGTGACATATCGTGGTGTGATAAACTTTCTTTTTGTGCAAACATCACACAACATCAATGTTTTGTTTCATGTAATACACATGAAATGTGTTTTTAACAACGTATCACACCGAAGTTTTCTCTCATATCATACATGAAGGCTTTCAAGGTTTAAGGTATATCGTTCTAAACTTTAAGAGAGTTGTGACTTAAGGAATAATACACTAAATGTTAAGAGAGGTGTGACACAAAGTGCATAACGAATACACAATGGAATGATACCACTTTAGTATAGATTGCCCAAAATGAATGTCATCTTTTCAATTATGAGTCTTTAGAGGGTGTACTAAGTTAAATGTGTAATTCATTTTTTCTTCCAAGCTTATAATAGTATTTTTGGCACCAATTGCCCAATAGAATGCTACTACATCAATACACATTACTAGATGTGAACAACACAAGCTTTGATGTTTTCATCCACGCGATGTATTCCTCAATTTTTTTCTTCAAGTGACATATCACATCTCCTCAAACTTTGTTTTGTAATAACATATCACATTGCATCAAATTTTATTTATGTTTGACATATCACACGTACTCAATCTTTAGTCCATCATGACAAAGGGTTGCAATAGATCAAGGTTCTCTGTTTTTCTTAACACTAATGGTAGAATATGGTTATTAAGCTCATCACAAAGGAAACCACTACAACTTAACACAATGGTGAGTAATGATTAACCACTACAATTTATGATAATAATAGTAAGTATGTCAAATTTAATGTGGAATTAAAATAATATGTGACTATTGGAGGTTCAAATTATATATATATATATATATATATATATATATATATATAACTTGACAGCATGCAACATAAAAAAGATTCTACAACCAAATCTTGTCCTTCAATCTCCAACTTGATCGCATGTCGCGCCATCTCATCCCTTAGAATTTAGGGTCCCCCCTACCCCCCCACTCGTGCTGTCATCTCCCCACTCCCTTTGAAACCCCTGGTATGATGAAGAAAGAGGCACACCCATGATCGTGATCTTGTCCAGAAATGGGCATAAACAATTTCATGAATTAGATCACTCACACAGTGAGAAGCAAGCAATCCTTGTTTCAAACTCTACAGAAATAGGATTAACTCATGGAAATGTAGCCAATGAATCGACATATACTTTTCTAGACTTCATCACGGGATGGATTGATGGTTGTAAGAAAAAAAAAAGAAAGATCCTCAAAAAACCCCATTATCATTTTTGGCCTCAAAGACCATAATCTTGATATATGTGTCAATATTTTCAATCTTAGTTAGCTTGTCTTTATTTTTAGATTTGGTTGGATTTTTTAGAGACCAACCAATCTAAATTTGTTAGCTTTTCAAATAATCTTTTGTTCAAAAGTAACGCAACACAAAAAACACTTGCACAACCATATAAATTAAATGATTGGTAAATATTGATATGTATTAATCCATAAGAAACATCAAAATACTTCACAATACATCTCAAGTTGCTAAAATTTTAAAAATCCTAAAAACTAACCATATTATTTAAAGTTAAACATATAATCAATAAATGGTATAAGTTAAACATGTACACATTTTAAATAACATGGAACAAGCTTCTTAACCATAGAGATTTATCTCCACTTTACTATGGAGATTGTTAATTTGTAAATAGGTTTTTTACAATATCATGCTTACCAATACCACATGTCCAAAAAATGATAACTCACTTCATATGACACTTGTTTATATGGAATTTTTTAAACTTATCTATTTAATTAAAAGAGCGTAGCTACTTTGAAGATAAATTTCAATTTTTGATTTGTTTATTTTAAAAATAATATTTTAAAATGTTCGTTGAAGTTGAATACCTAAAAAAAGCATTATTCCAAAATAGACACACTTATCAATAATTAATTACTAATAATTAAATTAAAATTAAAAAATGCTAAATACTTATCAATCGTAAATTAGAATTTTTTTATTATGTAAACACTAAATAATTTTTTATTTTTTAGAGGAAAATAATTAACTGATTTATATTGGTTTATGTTATGTACCAGTACAATTGATCATGAGTAAATAAAACAAAAACATACCATATACAATTAACAAATATAATTAGCAAAAACAAATATGTGAAACAAGTCCATAGATCTTATGCAAGTTCAGGATAAAGTAAACATTAATTTACATCGTTAGGAAGGAGCCCCATTGCATAGTCCAGAAATAACATAAGAAAAAAGCAGCCTGAATCTCATAGTATGAAAATGGAAAAACACTCTGTGAAGTGATAGGGAAGGATGATAATCAGAATATTTTATTATAGAAACAAGAAAACCAGAAAAGTAAAACCGACTTCTATACCTATAATACTCTTTAAACAACAAGATGATGAGATTTGGTTACAAACAATACTTCTGAGTGGAATAAATTATATTTTCATGACATTCACCCCCACTGCTCTGCAGTTGGAAACTGGAAATTTGACAAAGCTGACTCTAAATCTGATATTTCACGACACTCTACAAACTTATGTATTTTTATCATATGGGATGCATACCACTTTAACAGTTTATAAATATTATCCTGCTGTTATATTTGATGTTTCGTAGTGCCATTGTCATAGCGTCCACGTTGTTTCTAATTGAATTTTTTAATAGCCATGATATTTATGGTATCAAATTACTAAAATTTTGCACCTGTTGGCGCACTCCTGTGGCTATTCCTGCTATGGACGCTGCCTTGAATATCTCATTTTCATCACCGTCCACTGCCCATTTATTGCAATTTTTCACAAGTGCTTTGTCCAGCACCTTCTCTTCAAGGCAATGAGAAATAATGTTGGCCAATAAGCATCTTAAATTACGGACTGCATCATCTGGTTTAGGATTGGGAGTGGTTATAACTTTCCAGATTTTATACAAACTGATTTTTGCAGCAACTGCCTTCAAATCCTTGGGGTCGTGCAAGGTATCCACGCAACGACTTCTGTGGCCTTTCTTGCCCGCGTCTGCTTCTTGTTCGCACAGCTGCACCATGCTGTCATAAAGTGGTTTTCTTATCTTCTGACTCAATAGCTTATTTGATCTTGCCTGATCCTCCCGTGGAATATTGTATAGTCTGTTTGATGCTTTCTCCTCCTCCAATTGGCCGCGCTTCGAATTTTCAGAAGACTGCATCTTACGATGCTTCTTCCAAACGTTTTCAAGAGTGTAGAATTCGTTGTCCGCTGCCTCCCTCGCTAATTTGGTTTCAGGATCTGAACGGTCAACCATATCCATGAAACACGATGCTTGACGGTAAGCTTCTATACAAACATTAACCATGTGTACATCAGAATTAGTTCCATCATAATAGTAGATGATCAAATGTATCAATGACACTGCTCTCATCTTCCACGAATTTTTACCAACAGTCTTGAATTGCTCTTCTTCTTCGAGTGAAGTGGGAGCTTCACCTTCTGGGGTCCCTGTTTTGTGTTCAATTAAACTGATCAATTCTTTACAACTGCTCTTACCATTTTCAAATTATTCTGTGTCTTCTCAAAGGCGGATTTATTTGCTCTCCAAATGCTGTCAGCTTTTTCTCCTGGCATTCGTATGATCTCTAGAACATCTTTGTAGTTTGAAAATTGATCAGATTTGTTCTTTCTCATTATGATCGGTCGGATCATTCCAAATAAAAACTGAGAGAGAAACCAACAGACCTTGCTAGCGAAGACCACGAGTTTCTGCACCCATTGCAACATGGTAAGTAGCAAGGACAGAAACAACCGGCATCTACGGAGATTCTGTTTCTGTTGAACAAGTTTCCTAGTCCAAAAATCTTCAAAGTACAAGAAGCATCCCAAATCTCTGGGAAAATAGAGAACAGCAGTGAACCATATGACTACCACCACCATGCTTCCCACTATCACGAAGGCTAACTGAGTCGCAAAAACTGCTATATCCACGGGATAATGTGGAAGTGGAACGAACAGTACCCATTTTACAATTAATAACACATCGCAAACTGTGACGACCACGCCAGCGAAAGCACATAATACTGATCTGGCCATGATGTAGTCAGGCTGGGAGGCACGAACCACAATCCAACATTTGAGGACGTGATCTGCAACATTTTCAGCGCAATTAGAAGAACAACATGAGAGGGCTGAGGGAACCCTTTGAGACATGATGTTTCGGATGGTTTTACCTGCCATGACGGCACAACTCAAGAGCACAACCAACAATATCATGGCTAACGATACGGCAATGTAAGACGGTATCAACCATCCAATATAAGGCCCACAGTTACATGTCTCTAGTAATGCAATGAGATAGTTATCAGAATTCTCGTCTTCAGTACATGTTACAAGGAAGTAAGCCTCGTACGCCATATGAGCTATTACATTTAATGCCAATGCTCCAACATCGCCCCATACACTTTTCAAGCCCCGACTGACAATTCCAGGGAGCAAATATGCAATGAATACACACATCATAACTCTCCTGCTGTCGATAACGAGCTGCTCCCACACCAAAAGAGTCCATTGGAGGTCTTTCAAGTCTTGGTCGCTTGAATTTCTACTGAGCTGCAGATGATCAATAAAAAGGAGAAATTGGATTGTGAGAGCGCTAAGAACGAGAGCTTGTCCTGGGATCCAAGTAGCCTTCCTTCGAAAGGCCTTCCACACATCCACTAAGACCAAGGTGAAAAATATAACAGCGCAAACAGACGATGTCAACTCATATCCAATATACGATTTGGCAAACGAGTCTAATTCCTTAAGAGTCGGAAGCAGATTCCCTTCTGTTGTCATCCTCTAATGGACAACCTTACAACAGAATCGCGCCTGGAAATGCCTTTTACCCGATAGATCTGCAAATCTACTGGGGTTTTGAAGCGCCTTTCAAAGTCTGCGAAATCTATGCTGGAGATTGATCAATTCTGAATATAGCTGAGAGAGACTATAGGTGTCCACACGGATTCTTTGCAGCAATCCCCTTACCGACTTTCTGTATTACGCCCTTTGCCAAGTAAAGCAATAACTTTACAAATATATAGATCAATAATATGCTATTTTATAATTTTGATCGGCAAACAATTATCGTCATAACAACAACGTCATGTAACCTATCCCAGTAAAAAGGGCTATGATCAAGATGCGGAACAATTGAAACTGTAAATTCACTGCAAAATGCACCTTTACATGATCATGGCCAAAACATGACACTGGAAACTTAGTTGAGATTTTCGATGATTCATCACAATATTAAAGTATCTAATTTTATATGGAAATGGTCATAATTTATTGATTTATTTAACTCAGTTGAATCTCAAAAAATCATATCTAATATATAATGCAGTGCGGAAACTCTTTAATGGGTAAATATTAAGGTAAAGGGAGCTCTACTTGAACGGTTCATGAGAGGCACCATACTTCGTAAGGTTTTGCAATTGGGGTAGCAAGCTAAGTGGTCTTGATTGTGGGGAAAACTCCACAGTTAAGAGAGCTTGGCCAGAGGCCATCTGAGATGGACCACGTTATTGGGCAGCCGGGGAAGTGATGGTTCCTTTCACTAGTTTCAATCTCACTTCTTCACCCTAAGAGGCCTTGATTGTGGTGAAAACTCCACAGTTAAGCGCCCTTGAGCCAGGAAGTGATGATTGATGGTATGTGATTTTTTCACTAGTTTCAATCACACTTCTTCACCTTTATGAGCATCAACTAATGCAACGAGTGCTAAATAGACTATTCAAAAATCAATCTCAAAAAATAATATCTAAACTACTGACTACTGTTAAGTTATTATCCATTAACTATTAATATTTTTCTGGATCCCAACCATGACTTTAATGGCATAGAAAAGTCTATAAAATGTATCGAGAGTATAATTCGATGAGAAAATTCATCCTAGTATTGGTCTTTCTGATCTGAAGTTAACATCGTTGTGAAGTCAACGACGTTTGAACTGTCAATTATAAGTAAACCTCAACAGTAACTCAAGTCTCGGTTGCTCGGAAATACCACGGAGCGAATAACTCTGACATTGAAATAATCTACCATTATATTTTGTGTCTACGATATCTCCAAAATTGAATGGTCAAAAGTACGACTCTTGCAAGTTGCCGAACAAATTGTCAAAAGTATAATTCTTATAATACGGAGTTGTCTACCTAAGCCGTGTTTTGGCCCGGACTGCAGGAATGTGCCGGAATCTGGTCAACTAAATTTTAAAAAATCAGCGCAGTGCTTGGAATCTATTTTTATAGTGAAAATGGATTCAACACTATCAAAAACCCCTGGGGCATCAAAATACTAATGTTTAACAACTGTAAACAAGATTCTGGGCAAATCTTTGTCAGATTTTCTGAAAATCATTACGGAATTCTGGGTCAAAACGCAGCCTCGGTAGACTACGCGTTATAGTACTCTCTATGCAATATCGATCCAATGGGCGACAGTTCGTGGCAGTATACAGGTCTGTCCAATGGGTAATTTGCATTGAAATTATGGGTGTACTATATTCTCAAGTCTCGGTTGCTCGGAAATACCACGGAGCGAATAACTCTGACATTGAAATAATCTACCATTATATTTTGTGTATACGATATCTCCAAAATTGAATGGTCAGAAGTACGACTCTTACAAGTTGCCGAACTTATAATACTCTCTATGCAATATCGATACAATGGGCGATAGTTCGTGGCAGTAGACAGGTCTGTCCAATGGGTAATTTGCATTGAAACTATGGGTGTACTATATTCTCAAGTCTCGGTTGCTCGGAAATACCACGAAGCGAATAATTCTGCCATTGAAATAATCTACCATTATATTTTGTGTCTACGATATCTCCAAAATTGAATGGTCAAAAGTACGACTCTTACAAGTTGCCGAACCTTCAAGGAGGAGTCTTTCGTTCCATGAATCTGGAGCTGAGACTTTCGTTCGAGGAATCGAGAGCTGATGTGACAGCCCCCGATCCGCCCCTCCGGCGACCCCTCTCTTCTCCCACCTCTCCAGCTTTCGACGGCAGCGAACAGCGAACGACGATGGCTCCGAGCGCCTCCTCCACCACCCCTCCCCTGGCGCGGCGCCGCTCCTCCTCACCCCACGACCCCGGCCACCTAACTCCATCAATGCTCCACAAATTTGAAGGAAGAATGCCCCTGCGTGTTTCAGATGCCCCTTCATTATCCTCGTTATTCCAAGGCTGATTACGAATCGATGCCCGAGTGGAAGCTAGATAATCTATTTCATGAATACGGTTTGCCGATCAGAGGAGATGTGGCTTTCAAGTGGAGCTACGCCATGGGGACTTTCCTCTGGCCTGACCAGCGTTCAATAAAAGATTCGACGGTATATATATCCTGGGTTTGATTGATTGATTCTGGGCAAAGTTTTAAAATAAATTTGAAAGCTCTGTATGGCTTATATTTTATGGATGCTTTTCTTAGTGTATGAGTTCATTGCCAGAATCTCCTTTCAGTGCAAATTGTATTAAGACGGGGATGTATATCACTGGGTTGGGTTTGCCGCTTTTGCATCCGAAGCTATTTTTGGTTTAGGTTTTGCATATTCTTTATTCAATAGGTGTTGATTACAGGTAATTCTTAATTATTGGAGGTGTAGGGCTCTGCCCTCTCAAAAGTTTTTTTTACAGAAAAATTCTTTATTCAATAGGTTTTGATTACAGGTGATTCTTCATTTTTGGAGTTGTAGGCTTGTTCCTTCACAATGTTATATATATGACATTAGTAAAGGGAATTTCTTCGATTGGATTTCTTCTTAGTCGATTTTCTTATAGCTTAGTCAAGTTCCCTCCAGCTTGGTCTATTCTATTGCTTGGGTCAATTTGTTGGTCTATTCTATTGCTCTTGTCAATTTGTTGTACATTGGATGATGCAAATGGAGCTGGGTATATTTGAAACTCTCCATTCAATTGATTATGCGGTTCATATCATCAATATATTTGGTAAATTAGTAGAAGCCACAAAGCATGTTCATCTGTGCATTCCTACTTTGTGATTAAAAATGAGGAAGCCTAAACTCAAACTCTTGATTATTGATAGTTGACTACTTGTATTCAGGTTACAGTAGGCACAAATTCCTCTGGAGTCTTATAAAGTCAACTAACAAACCATCTTTCCAACAAGGATTAGTGAACTTGCACTCAAGTTTTAATCAAGAATATAGGCTTAGTAACCTTTCTAAAGACCGCTTTCAGGCCGAGTAGCCTTTCTAAAGACAAAGCTTTCTATATAAAAGGGAGATTTCTAAAGACAAAGCTTTCTGTATAAAAGGGAGACAAACATCCAAATTTAAATTTCATAGCCAATGGATATTGGTAAAGTGAGACAAAGATCAAAATTTAAATTTCACAGCCGATGGATATTGGTAAAGTGACTAGATATAAATCTCTATTGGTAAAGTGACTGAATATAAATTCCTAATTTATATAGATCATATTGGTATTAATGAAATCCCTAATTGATATAGATCATATTGGTATTAATAAAATTGTATCCTTAACCGCAACAAAGTTGCGTTTACTTAGATAGAATAGATAGGAAATAAACTTAAAACCTTGACTAAAAACTAGTTTTAATGGATGCTAAGACCCTCTCACTGTAGTCATGGAAAATCTGTAAATATGGAAAATTGAGACCAGCACAGAGTTCAACCTGTACACTAAAGAATTTCCAATGAAATGCGTTTCGTCCGCGTGAAACTTGGAGCCACAATCTCTCATGTGCCCCGTGACTGTTATTTTTAAGAAGCAACGTCTGTGGCTGCCTTGTGATTGTGAATTTCAAAAAAAATTAAATCAAAGATTGCCTTCAGCAGCTGGTATGATATTTTCATACATATTGTAGGGAGTTCTCTCTGCTGCAGGCGAGGTAATTAATTTTTTTTATTCAGAACACCGAAAATTGTGTTTGAAATATAAATCGACAAAAAAGTAATATTTCTGGAGTTATAGTTTTATAGTATAGTTTTATTAACCTATTGGTACAATATATTTATTTTTAGATTTTGTGGAGAGTTTCTGTGTGGCAATCTTTTTTTCAATTTTTATTTTTTAGAATAAGAAAATTAAAAAAATTGTGTCTGAAATAAATAGACAGTTTGCATAGTTGTTCTAAAAAAGAAAACCAATATTTCTGAAACTATAGTTTTATTAATGCCCACACTAATACAATATATACTAATCCTTAAATTTTGTACTTACCTAAATCAGTATATACTACCTAGTACATTAATAAATTTATAATTTCAAAAATATTGAGAGACATTGGTATATACTACCCAGTACATTAATAAAACTATAATTCCAAAAATACACTAATACAATATATACAAATCCATTAATTTCGTACTTACCTAAATCCAAATAAATTAGTATATACTACCCAGTACATTAATACATCTATAATTCTAAAATATTGAGAGACATTGATATATACTACCCAATACATTAATAAAACTATAATTCCAAAAATATTAATAGCCTCTCAAGAATAGAGTGCACAATTTGTACAACCTTAAACACACATGAAAAATAAAGCTGAAATAAATTGCGTCTACATAGTCATAGACCGTAAAACTTGTAATTGTAATTTTAATGAATCAAATAAATGAACGCACACATCATTTGGACCACATCCATGGGACTAATCATTCTTTCCATTCTTCACTACAAAGGAAATTTGCAATATAAAGGTAAGACCACTAATCTAATCTCATGTATTTTAAAAGTCTCCAAAGGGCTCTACATGTTGTCATTGTCATGCTGCTTTGCTTTGAACCATACTTCTTATGGTAGGATCTTTCATCCTACCAAAAGGTTGTAAACTTGTGGAATACATATACTTACTTTTGGCAGCTCTGCATAAGCTCATCAAATATTAATTAATTATAAATATGAACTTTTAAATCAAAAGTTACCTTAGTGATGAAATTTCATCATGACATCTTTTTGTAGACATCAACATCCTTTGTTTACAAATTCAAACATATCCTAAAGATGTGTATTGTTGAGGGTCCTCATCTTTTCGAGACTTCTATCAGAGTCTACATATCTTCCCAGGGGATTTTCTAGTCAAGTCTTCTTGGCTTCCTTGGATGTTGATTGCTTCTTTCCATGGTTGTACTTCTCACAATCTCTTCCTTTTTGTTTCTCCACACAGTTTTATTTCATTCCAAGGAACTTCCACTATGCAGTTCCTTGATCAAGTACAAACAACTCATATTCCATATGAGGACATATTATGTCGATTTCATCTGGTGCATATCATTCCTTTTGGAAACCTATGCATCGGAAAAGTTTCTACTTTCTATTTTGATCATACTTCTAATGATAGGAGTATACTACCTACAACCGTATGACATGACTTCACAACATCCAATGTCAACATACATATATATATATACACACACATTTTCCCGTTGAGTCATCCTGCAACAAGTTTCCTTAGAATGAAGAGTTTCATTCCCTTGACTTGCTTCGTCAATATGTCATCATATCCTAATCCCAAAATTATTAGAATTCGTGATGAAACCTTTTTCTTACTCTCTAGTCATTAAGTCCAAATAGGACTTCATTATAAAAATGTCAACACCGGTTTCCATATTGATTATTGAATGATGACCCCTGATCTTGATGACTTCCTTCTGTGAATGTTGTTTTTAGCGAGGTTCCCAAGAGCCATTATTTTTCATAGCATGGTAGTCACATCAATGTGCTACAAACATCCTTCTATGACGAGTGCTCCTTCTTCAATGCTTCCATCATGATGCCAATTCTAAAGTGATTTATCTATCTAATATACAATGCTTCGTAACATACTATTTTGCAACCGACAGATACCTCTTAAAGAGGAAGATGATCTCAATCATAGTAGACATCTTTCACTTCTTCTTTCTTAGGTTTCTTTGAATCAATCTCTTCCATTTCTCTGGTGATATGGGCTTCTTCCTTCTTCATTCTTCCTCTTGTACTTAGATTTGGGAAAATCTTTCTTATAGTGCGCAATTTCATTACATCCATAGCATTGTATCTTATCCATGTTTATTCTTTTCTTTTGAGGACCAAACTTACCAAATCTTCCCTTTCTTTTGTACATGGAAACATAGGCTTGATTTTCTTCATTTGATCTTGTATCAATTTTAGCTTTCAATCTAGTCTCTTCTATCTTACATAGAGACCATAAATCCTAGAATGGTGTTACTTCTTTCTTCCCATAGATACTTGAAGTGAAGTTTCCCTATCCCTCGGGTAGAGCATTTAGCACCATTGTAGTCATTTCTCTATCAGGCATTACTTCTCCCAATTCCTGTAGTTGATCTTGTATTTCATCAGTCTTCATAAAATATGAAATGATTCCTTCTTCTCTTGAAAAATTCAACTTGTTTAGTTCTTGTCTCGGAGATATTACTTCCCCTGTAGTACTCACCGAGAATATCTCCACCAATTTGTCATATACTTCTTTTGAAGATTCTATTTTTGATACATAGGGGATGAGAGAGTCCTTTATGGTTTCTATAAGAATCCTTTGGGCTCTTATGTCTCCCTTAATGTATTTGACATGTGCTTGAGTATCTTCCTTTGAAGTTCTAGTTGTTGACCCTTTGATATAGTCCATGACTTTATTCTCAATAAGATTTAGATATTTCTTTTTCTTCCATGCAAGAAAGTTTGAAACCCCAACCAATTTGTTGCCTTCCTTGCAAAAAGGTATTTTGACAGATTCAAATGAAGTCATAAATATACCTACTTGAATAGATGTTTTCTTCCTTTCCTTGTTGATGATGTAGAAAGTACTGGAAGCTTCCTCTTAGATAGACTTCTTGAAGAGTGGTGTAAAGCGGTAGATCACCTTGGATCCTTGATGATGATGACGATGATGATCAAGGATGGCTTTATGATGACTTCAGAAAAATGATGATTTGATGATGTCTCCAATAATGTTGACTTGGATTCAATCACAAGATAGCTTTAGATTCCTTGTAGAAAAATATCACCTTCTTGAGCTTGTTTTCCCTCTTGAGAAGACCTTGATGTATAAGTCCTTTGAGTAAGGTCTTTGATATTCTTGCAATGGCTTGAATTTTTTTTTCCTAACTTCTTGCAGAATACTCCTTCTTGAATGAATGGAGATCTTCTTAGATCTAGAGATCAATTAGATCCTTATTTTAGCCTTGATGTCTTCTTGAGAACCGATCCTTGATGTCTTCTTTGAAACTATAGCAACAAATGTGTTTCGTAAAGTACCTCCCTAGAATGATAAGAACACACTGAAATCTGCAAGATCTTTTGAATTTTAATGACTTCAGTCTTAAACTCTACATGAAATGGGCAAATTTTGGAAGTGCAGCTAGACTCACTTTAAATGGCATCTAAATGCTGATGATTTGTTTTGATCTCAATCTTTTGCAGGTCGTTAAATTCTGCTTGCTCGAGACTATTAAGGATGTTGTTCCAGACATGTGGTCTCTAGAAATGAAAACAACTTGGGATGAAGCCTATACCCAATTGGCTGAAGCTATCAAAATTGAAATGAAGACTGTGTAACAATGAGTACCCTGATTTTGTTGCTGAGTATTGACAAAGTCTGGGCAACTAATACCTCGGAGGTATTTAAGATATTTTTGATAAAACCCCTGCAGATTGTAAAGGGTTTTACTGAAAAGATTGGGTTAATAATCATATTGTACATAATTACAATTCTTTGAACAATCATTTCATGGAATATTGGGCTAATAATGCTATTTTTTTGAACGATTTTCCTTCTTATGAATTTATTTGCAATTCCATCCCATGAAGCTATATGCAATTTAGTAAAAGTTGATATCTTAGTGCACTTAAAACCTGGTTATCAACCATTTTAGTAAGTAATTTAATATCTATTTTAACTGCAAGTAATATACTTGAGAATTAATAATTTATCATTTAACTAAATCAACTCATATATATCATGGCCAATATTCAAATCTACTATTATTATTGATGATTAATAATCAATAATAATAAATATTCATGTTTAATTTTTTTTATTTTTTTTTTGTTATTGTTTATTTTTTTTATATAAAGCTAAATTTTAATACTTTTAATTACATTATATATATTTTGTTTCTAAATATTAAAATTATATCTCTGCCATTAAAATATTCATACTTGAAAAGCTTATAAAAAATATAATTTTTTAATTTTAAAAAAATAAGGAACTTACAATTATTTTTTTCCAACAAAAGAGGGAGAATGCATTAACCATGAAAATGTCCCATACATGATTTTATTACAAATGCTTTGAGAAACTAGAATGTCTTCTACTTGCTGAGAAGAAATGACTAATAACCAACAAAAATGAATTACATGTTGAGAAGAAATGACCAATAATCAACAAAAACGAATTAGGGACCGAAGGCTATATTAAAAGAGTTGTGATTACATAAAGTTTAGTATCAAACGCTAAATTTTATGATAAAGGAATGTCTGAGGGATGACACATAATTTCAAGAGGTATAGTTGTCGTTTGAGGGATGCTACCTAGTAGAAGCTCATGCAAAACCATTGCTTCATTAAAACTTCTTTGCACTAATAGGACTGGACTCTACATGGGTTCTTTAATGTCATATTTGCAATGCTAGGCTAAGAGACCCAATACTTTATCTTTAATCAAAGTACAATACTTACTTCTTTTGCACCTAAGGAAATTGAATGCTCGTTTTTCATGTTTGGCATAATCTTGAATAATTCTTTACCATAAAAAAAAATCACATAAGACAAATTTAATCATGTACTACATACTTTACTTATTATTGTCTACAACTTATTTAATGTACGAAGCTGAGCTTAATCATATAGATCCTACAAAATATTGGTGTAGATATCTGATTGCCTTGTTAATATTGTTGATATGTTCGAAAGTGACTAGTTCTTAGGGTTTGTAAGTATCTATTTTGTTCTGGATTTTGGATTTTCCATTTTTTTTGTTGTATCTATTCTGCCAAAGTCACCTAAGACATGCACCAGGACCTACCTATTTTTTGCAAGAACAAGCATACATGACCATGTCATTCAAAGACTTAAAACCTTGTGGTGGTTAACAACAGTTCGCTTTCACCAACTTAGTTAAGCACCAACTGACATTTTTAATTTTTTTTGATCCAATATCACTTTCAATTCTCCAATGTAGTTTATGTTAGAGCTATGAATAACATAACGATGAAGCATCCTAGAAATTCCTCTGAAACTAGTATGAGTATCACATCAAGATACATACATTCCATGTCAGTATCCTCCTCTTCTAATTTTTAGTTTCTAAAATTACTGATGTGTGTTTTAAAGCTCCAATGAACCTGAGAAGTAATGAGACATGTGTTGAAGTATACTTGTCATGTCTTCTTAGCTGATGGAGACTTCCATAGCATGGCATAATGTTTTTGTCCCACTGTTAAATCTAAATCAAAGCAGTGGTTGGGTTCTCATGTTGACTGGAATCTTCAACGAAAGGAAATAATGAGTAAGGTATTTTTCCTAAAAGATATCAAGGAGGTTATGGGGTTATTAAAGAATTGATTGTAGCCACTTTGACAAAGGAACCTAAATCGCAATAAACAAGAACTTTGTTGCAACTTGCAAGTTTTCATAACTTGTAGTGCATGTAAGCTTAGATATAGGAGAAGAAATAATACATTTCAAAGCCCTTAAACAACATTCTATATAGATAAGAAGATACCATATTCCCCACAAGACACAACCTAATTTTTATCTTAAACCATAAATTGATGGTCAAAATGAAGAGTGATATTGAAACTTATTGAAACTTTTTTCATATAGCATAAATTGATTATAAAATTAAGGTGTTTCAATATCATTTATTTATAATACATTCTATGTTGAATTTAATAGAGACGTATATGGTATGCAATTTTTTTTCCAATGATGTTGAATTATAATTACAACTAATGCCACTTCAAACTCAAAAGTGGGTGTTATTATTCTTAAATTTTACACTTGCATGAGTATTCAAATATTGGTATGGTAATAAAAAAATAAATTGCAGGACTAGCCTAGTGGAGGCAGGATGAGTGTTTTGCATTGGGATTTTCTTTCTATCATGGATTCAATGTATTACATATTTAACCAACAAGGCTTTCTCAAATTCTTCCACCATGTTTTGAACTTCTTCCACCATGCTTTAGTTATAAACATAATCCATATGATTAACATTGTTATTTCAAAAACCTTCAATCCTAGAACTCAACATCAACTTTGATCTACATGACATTGAACCAAAAAAGTACAATGATAATGACAATGAATAAGGAATTGAACACAATAGATTTCATTTTGAGGATAGTTTTATTCACTGATTTTGGGTTTATGGATCAAATGGACCGGGCAGGGGTTGAACTAAAGACCCCCACCGAACAAACCTGCACCACTACCAACTCACCTACACATTGTTACTTAATCGTATACAATGCCACATGTATTTAAATTTTGTTGTTTTCATCATTGGGTGGAGTGGGGGCCAGTCCCGTGGGCCATCCCCTAATACAAATTTGCATATAACCATAACCCAGGACCTAGGGTGGAGAGCAGGAGGCGCTAACCCTTAAACACGTTATTAAATTGTGAATCAGGATTAATTAATGCCTAATTCGGATTATGGGCGTTATTAAAAAAATTGACCATCCCACAATTTGCGCCACTGGTCGCCGAATTGTAGGACAATTTTCTAAATTCTGGGCGAATTTGTAGGAGTGTCTCAGATTTTGTGCAATTTGTGGAGAAGATAGTGGGAAAACTAGGAGAGGTCATAACTCCTCCAATTTTCGACCAAATTGGATACAAAAAGAGGCTAAGGTACCATTTTATTATTTTGGACTCAATGGAATATGTCTTCGGATCCATAGAACACTCTAGATAGGATTTTTTTGCAGGTTGAAGCCTAAGGGTGCCATGATCTGTTAAACACACACATGGTGTATGAGGAAAGATAAACACACACATAGAAAGATAGGCGTTCATTGCATCTCTATTACACATAGATGTACATTTATAATACAATAATGTGACTCTTGGATTCATCTTCCAAGGTCACTTGGACTCCTTTGTGACTCTTCGCCTTCCACACCTACCCATAGAGCATTAGGTGTTCAACATGATCAACCATGGTGTTGAAACAACTTATGGAAAATTTTGATGATGAAGATGGCCTTGCAGGGGTTGTCTTTTCTCCATATTCTTTCTGAAACAATAATTGCATCATAGATGTAACTTATCATTCTTCTTTTCTCTTTATGTCTTTGAAGGAGAGATTTATTCATGTACTACACGATGTTTTGTTGTGCAATTGTAGCTCTTTGAAGTTGTAGTTTAGGATCTTGATGTAGTTGCCTATTTTTGTTGATTGTTTACATGCTTAACTGAAGGTTAGCATGCTCATGGGATGATGTTCTTGCAACAATACGTTTTTATGTAGGAGAAACTAATCATTCATTTGTTCAACATTTGTTGTACTCTTCTTTACAAATCATTGAGCATAATGAGAAGGGATCATGCCATTAGAGTTTATCCAAGGAGATGTAGCCCAAGATGGGTGAACTCCTTAAACAGTGACTGGTGTAAGACTATTGATTACATGCTTCCATTTTATGTTTGATTTCATATAAAAGAATTCACGAACATAAATTACAAAAATACATAAAACCACCTATTTCTACTTGCCATTTGGAGGACAAACCTTAGTCACAAATCCTTTTATTCTGAATAAGATCTTAGCATAGCATAACTAATATTCCCATTCAAATCAATATTTCATTGTAAATTTATTAAAAGTATGCAACAACCAATACTTATATTTAAAATTTAAGTAAATTTATAATGAATAAACCTAAAATACAATTTAAAAAATGTTTTCCTTTTTTTCCTCCAAACTTATTTATCATAGTTAGGATCATTATTTTAATTTTTATTGATTTTTTGAAATTAATAATATATATTTAACTACATCTAAATCTTTATTATAATAATTATCAATATTTTTCCCATGGAAAAAATCACATATTTTTTATTTCATTACTAGGATCATTATTTTAAATTTTATTGATTTTTTTAAATTAATAATATATATTTAACTACTTCAAAATCTTTAATATAAAAATTATCAATATTTTTTCCATGGAAAAATAACATGTTATTTCATTGAAATCAAAGTATACAAATTACTATTCAATTACAACCTCTTGGATATGTCTATCAAGAAAGCTAAGGCATTCTACGAACACAAAATAGTTAAACAGACAAACAATTAAGGTCCCAACGAATACAACAACTTCAATTCATAAAATGTTGTTGGCATCCACCCTAAGGACATCAACAAAAAATTATGAAATCACTAAATGTCCTATAGGTTGGAGTAATTCTTCCTTCAATCTTCTGTCCACATCAACATTTTGTTCCCTCTGGATATGTGATACCTCTAGTTCCTTAAGAAATTCCTGTAGTTGGAAAATTCTTTGTTGCCAAGGATATAGGACTAGGTTGTGTAATATATTGATCCCAAAGAACCGATCAATAACTACTCAAGAATCACCAAAAAATTGTAAGCACTTCTCCTCCTTGGATATTGAAAAGTCAAGGACGAGCCAAAACCCAATTAATTCTGCTTTATTATATGTTTGGGCCCCAGCCCTAGGCTAAGAAGGAAATAATGATGATTCTTCAGGTGAAGTGTTTCTCCCACTCTGCATACATCCATGACACGACTTTTGGCTCCATAAAATAAATCCCAAGCCTTCAAAGTATCTATCCTGGGCCAATTGGAATCAAATCTTCTTTTTTAAACCTTGTGTGTTGAGTTCCTTCATTGTTATTTTTGTTTTATGTACCACATGTCGAATATTTGGGATATCATTGTCAAAGATGATTCTATTCCGGTGTAACAATATATGTCAAAGGACCAATCTTGGAAGATTGGAAAAATGCTCCATGGTTGGGGTTTTTGTCCACTCTCTGAGGCATTTCCTAACGATGTAAACGATCATATTTCCACGCAGGCCTTGTCAAACAAGATCGATTTCCACATTGCCTAAAAAAAAACATAATCGACGAACAAGTGTGTCATTGACTTTTGATTATCATAATAAAGTGGGCATCTTCTAAGGCCTTCCAAGTCTTATGTATAAAAATCATCTTACATTTGAACTTACATACTATAAAAAAAAACTCCAAAAAAATTCTTCTAAATTATTTTCTAGTTATTATTAATCTTTTATAACATTAAAATGAGAAAATTCTTTATTCTTTTATGTTTTTGAATTACCAAAATTCTTAATCTTATAATAGGTTACATGTTATAAAAGATACTCCAACAAAATGTATGGTCATTAGTCTTTTATAACTTGAATGAGAAGATTCTTCATTCTTTGAATTACTAAAAAGAAGGTGGATTCTTCTAAAAAAACTATAATGAATTATATATTCTTCTTAATATTATAAATTTATAAAATTTAATTAAAAGATTATTATCTTTTTAAATATTAATAATTTACATTTATATCTATTTATAATTAATAAATTTACATATTTATAATTTTTAAAATTTTTAAATTTTTTTGAAAAATTAATTATTAAAATAATTTCTTATTCTTTTTATTTATAAATATTAACTATCCATCACTTAACATGACATGTGTCAACTCATCCTATTGAATTTCATTAAAAAAAATTGTGATAAATACATATTATTCATCTCCTTAAGATAAACCACATTTCAAACGTGGGAAAAAAAAAATATTAATATGTTGAATTAGGAAGAAAAAAAATAACATCTTAACTTATTGAAACCATCAAACTTATAAAACAATTCAATTTAATAATATTGTAATAAAAACAAAATAGTAATTTATTAACTTCATTACTTTTTAATTAAAATTTCAATTTACCTAATTTTATATTTCATAAAAGATAATTTGAATTTTATATTTTATATAATTTTATATTTTAAATTTTATTATATTTAATAAAAATTTAAATTTTAAAATTTATAACACTCGCCTAATTATCAATTTCTTTAACTAAAAAAATATATTCAAATTTTATCAATTTCTTTAACTAAAAAAATATATATTCAAATTTATTATAAATATTACTTGATCTTAAAACTAATTAAAATGAAAAGAGTTATTCATTTAAATTATTCATATTTTTTTCATTTTACATTTAATACAAAGCGCAGGAGTTATTCATTTAAATTATTCAAATTGCATAACATTGCAATTGCTGACGTGATCCGTGTGACAGGAGAGGAGGATCGCAAGCCCAGCCGTCGCTTCGAAGCCAAAATTGGACGGTGGAGATGTGTGGGCGCGACATTTAAATTTGAATTAATTAATTATTTAAAAAAACTGCAGGAATAAAAAGGAACTCGGTTCTACGGCAAAAGGCATGGAGCTAGGTGGCCGGGGGGTCGTGGGAGTGGCGGGTGGGAGGAGGAGCGGCGCTAGGGGGAGCGGTGGTGGAGGAGGGGTTCGTCGTCGTTTGCCGTTCGCCATTTGCTACGGTCAGAAGCTGGAGAGGCGAGGTCCACCATTGGGCCGGAGAAGAGAAAGGTTGCCGGAGGGGTGGATCGGGAGCTGTCACATCAGCTCCCGATTTGTCGAACGAAAGACTCCTCCAACCTTTAATGTCAGCTTGGCGGATTTTGGCCAGATTCCAAACATCTAAGTTAAATCAGCTTAAAAGACAGATTCAATGGACTCGTTCATGGATAGACACAGGTCTATGAGATGGATAATTTGCATCAATGGTACAATATCTTGTCAACAACTGGTTGCTACAAAGGTTGGAATTTTATGGAATTTAGGTTTGGTTAAATTTACATAGGAGTTAAATTTAGTAGATAAGTTTTTTTTAAGGTTTTTTCTTTTTTTCCCCTAAACCATTGATATTTTTTTCACCGAAATAAAATTATTATAATTTTAAAACCCTTAAAATTTTGTTTTATATACACTTTATTAATTATTATTTAAAAATATTTAAAATTTTGTTTTATATACACTATATTAATTATTATTGAAAAAATATATAAACAAATATTTATTATATAACAAGTGATCCAAGCCATTGTCGTTGGTGCCATTGCCATTGATCACCAATACATTAGAACATTGATTTGTTTGTATAATACATAATACATTAGAACATTGATTGCAATATGTTAGCCATCAATAAATTTTGTCACAGCAAATGATGGCTAAAAACAGCTCTTGTGTCTTCAAAAGATTATTCTCAAAGAAAATTACTCATTCTTGAAGTTTGCTGTTCCCTAACAGTGTTGTTCCCTAAGTCTGATATTCCCTAAGTCTGTTGTTCCCTAACAGTGCTGTTCCCTAAGTTATGTTCCTTACTACTGTTTCCTTCGAAAAACCATCAAGAAAATCAGTTGTTCCCAAACAAAAATGTTTTCATTCGTTTTTAGCCCTTCTTATCCTCCATTTTCCTTTGTAGAATCCCCTTTTCTCCTTCTAATTTTCCCTTCATTATCCTCAGAAACCTTAAAAATCCTTTTTTTAACCATAAAATCGCTTTCAAATGGTTTAAAACCCTGTTTTTCGCTCTATCGGAAATTGGAAAAACCTTAAAAAACCCAAAAAAACGCATAAAAACCCTTAAAAAACCTCTTCCGCCCTTTTAAAGGCCTTAAGCCCCCGAGTGCTTAAAACCTTCTGCTTCATATGACTAACACCCATGACCTTATGCTAGCAATCATCGCATTGCAAATTTATGTCGCATCGGCGCTATTATATTTTCATTACCTCGCTTCCCCATTTCCCCCGCCGATGCGATAAGCCCTCCTTCCCTCGGCCCCTGGTCACATACCCCTCCACGTGACCATGCCCCGACGCCTATTTCTTAAGCCCCCATCGCATCGGCCATCAGCATTTCCCTTTCCCCTCCTCCCTTGTCTTGTATTCCATCGGACCGCCAATGCGATAAGCCGTCCACTACGTTAACCGCTCCCCCAATCCTATGTTGACACTTGGCTTCCACTAAAGCTCTTGTCGCTGTAATATTCCCATTTTTGGTGTCACCTACGACAGGGCCAAGTTGGTCTTCCAGAGTTAGGAGCAGACATGTCACAAGTACAGATTTTTGCTAACAGCAGGCTCAGGGGATTTTTGGAGGAGTTTTGAGGAGTTTTCATAGTTTTCGGAGCCATTCGCTTGATATACTCCATCATCCGAGCAGTTTGGCTTTCGTTCCGGTGCATTCCGATAACTTTTGGAAATTTGAGTTATTTCTGGGCTTAACTCAGCTGATTACACTCAAAGTGGCATTCTGGGAGGAATACATGATGGAACACCTTAGTGTAATAGCTCATTGGAACTGGGACGAGGATACCTACATGGTGGGACAATTAGACACAGATTCCAGTGACTGGAGGAGGCGTGGTAGCCGATTTACCCTTTTCTGCATTAAAAAGGAATATTTTAATAAAAGGGAAAAGTGCTCCATGAATAAAATAATAATAAAATAATGCTCTAGAAGGCTCCAAGAGTTCTATAAAAGAAAGGGAGGAGGCCATTGGGAGATATCGTTGGATCATATTATTTTCTTGTATGAGAGGTTTGAGACGTGGTTCTCTACTTCATCTGTAGCCCCAGGACGGAAACCCTCGGGTGATTTGCGAGTGTTGGACGAAAACCCAACTCTCTTTGAGGAGACTTCATTCAGGAGTTTCGAAGAGCTTCAGGGATTGGTGTGAGGATCATTTGGATCTTCTCCTTGTGCTTCAGTGGGTTCAGTAGTAGTTGTTGCTGGAGGGAGAGTCCACCAGTTCGATTTTGGAGGTCACAGCAGTGTAGCAGTGCAGCAGATTATCTTGGTGACCAGTTTTACTTCTCAGCTCTTTTTGGGTCAGATCTATATGTAACCCTCATTATTAGTTATAATAAAAACTGAGATTCTTCCTATTTTATCTGGTATTGGATTGCAGTGTTTCATGTCTTTTATTTTACATGGCAATCTTTTGTTGAGTGAATGTTTATCTTACGGCAAATTGTGGCGTTCAGTATTTTTCTACATTTTTAGTAAAAATATCCCTTTTGGGATATTACAGTGGTATCGGAGCGTCGAACTTGGCTCAGCCGTGGGATTTCAGATTTTATTGCAGATCAACTTCAGAGAAAGTTCAAAAGGTTTTAATTTGAAGAAATTGGAAGTTGCTTGCTCATTGTGATAATTCCGGAGAAAATTATCCTTTCCATTCTACAACTCTCTGCTGCATAGGACATAATAGTGATTGGATAAATTTGACATCGGAGAATAAGGCGTATCATAAAGTGTATCAGAATCAATAAAATCTCAAGGGCTGAAAATTGACCCAAGACTGTGCTGTCGTGTATTGAAGAATGCTTGAAACCGAGCGTAATTCCCTCAAGTCCCAGTAGCTATCTGTCTAATAAATCTATTGCAGAAGTCGTATACAATTCAAGGTGGGATCCACGTGGCCAAAACTAAAAACTGAAAACTTCCTAAAATTTTGAAGGCTGTAAGTGGGAGTTTCGAGCCATGAGGGTTGGCATGTAGAAATTGAAGGACCGATTCTTGGTCGCAGGAGGGTGACTGAGTCATATCCCATGGCTATGCATCGAGTAGAATGAGCCAACGTTAAACATTGTGAAGTATCATTGTTCTAGAAGGCCAAAATCGAGGGCATCAATTTCATTGTTGGTCGAGTTCTATTGGAGGCACCACCTGCCGCAGTCATAAGGGACACCACAGCAAAGGATCGAGTTTATTTTTTTTGAGCCATTGCGATCGCTGTGGGAACTAATTCAAGCGTCGGGCCAATATTAAATTGCTAGAGCCGCCATTTCAATTGTCATACTTGTAGCAAGTTCCAGTGCTATGGGCATCGGGGCAAGCTTACGACTCTTTTGAAGGGAAAAATTTATCCACCAAATTATACAAGGGACCGAATCTTTATCATTCTCTAAGAAAATTATTAAAAGGATTGTGTTCACTGTGCGGTGTAAAAAAGGGAAAAAAAAAATCAATTTTGTAGTGAAACAATGGTCGTATCTACTTATGACAGCAGAGGCAACTGTAAGTAATTTTAGAGGCTCGTTTTATCATTCGGGAGTCTAAATCTTCAGCGGCAGAGTTAATTTGAGTCAGAGGCATGAGATACCTATTAGAGAACCAATTTTATTGTGGTAACAGTTGGACAAGTTAATAAAGCACATTAGGGGTCTGAGTTTCTCTTTTCCCGCTGGACGAATTTCCTGAGAGAAAGAAGTGAGTCACATTTATTTGTAGAGTTGCTTCAGCCGGTTTGCAGCAACACTAAACAGAGGTGGAGCCTGTTTCTTCATTTTGGTGGGATGTAAGCCTTCAAGCCATCCTACCACGAATTCATTTCAAATGATCAGTCAGGGAGCGAGTGACAATGAGGCCCAAATTCCCATGCATTGCATGATGGTATGCATGAATTAAGGGGCGCGTAAGAATAAAGTGCCAGATTGCATATTTCTGGGTGAGATAGAATGACTCTCCTTACCTGGGTCGACTTCCTAGAATATTCACGGTAGTGCACTTAATACCACGTCAGAAGTGCCTCTTAAGGAGTGTAGAATAGACTTCAAAAGGTGGTCAGCGCCCACCCGTTGGTGACAGAGCAGGCACAAGATTCCTGGTGCTATTGACATCATAGTTTTGCACGTTGGGGGTGAAATTGCAGAGGTCGAGCAATGCATTGCACAGTAAACAGCATTTGCTTGAAGATGTCTGAAAGGAACATCAAGGGATGCAACAGTGTGTACTTGTAAAGCCGACTACAAGTGCAAAAAGTTGATTATAATTTCCAGAATTAAAATCTCCTTCGGTGTCCACTATCTGATGAAAGACCAAGAGCACATTTGAAAGGAGGCCGAGAACAATTATCTGCTATAGTCCGGTTGCACCACCATCATAGACTTCTTCATGTGTTCTAAGGCTGAATTGATGAGTGCCATCAATGAAGCAGATTCTTGAAGTTAGTTGAATATTTTCACAAGACAACATATGGTCTTTTTGTCATTAATTCAAGGAGGACGAGTACTGGATGTGGATTTGTCCATTGTTTCCATATTGAACGTTAAAGGGTACTACTCTCATCTTAAGATGCTTCTAGTGGTTTCAAGATGCTGAAGCAAACACCAGGTTCCCTTCATACTCTCTCTTGTGTCACTTTGAATTTTAAGAATCAAATTGTAGTGTCCAACATGCCCTGGTTATAAAATGTTATGAGTAAAACATCAATTTTGTGTAAAACGGTTAAATATTTGTTTGAGAACAACAACATTTATTGAGGCATTAAACATAACAGTATGAACCTTTGAAGTTCCTTTTTGAATGCACACTGTTTACTATGTCATTCGTTGAAGTTACACTTGTGGGGAAAACACCTACATCACTATAAAAGTTCAGAAAAAAAGAAAAAAAAACAGTGACCACATCATTGCTTGAACCATGGAGGGATTTCTAAACAGATTGAAGAAAATAAAAATAGAAGTTGGTTCCTTAAACCACCATGCATCAGAAGACCAGAATACAAAAGCAAACAACAGACCCTTTTCAAGAGGAATTTATGCCATCCTTAAAAAAGGACAGCCAAAAGATTTGCAGGAAGAATTAGAGGTTGGTCACAAAATTTTTGCACTTGGGACATATCTGAAACACATGAAGATGTCATGGAGAGTTTTGTCCAAACTAGAAGAGTTTAATGAAATCATGTCTATAATAGACCAAGTAGAAGGGAAGAAATTGATTTGGGCTCTAAAGCTTGCTATGCTTGCTTTTATACAGCCCAAATTCTTGGAGGAACCTTGTGAAGGGGTCACACTTCCAGTTGCAGCTTGCCTCAGTAACATTATGAAATTGATCGCACCTATAGCCCCATATAATGATGATATTATGAGGAGTATTATGAGGTTGATTGTAAAGACTTTTCAGGATTTGGACAATAGCGCAGGCTCTACCTTCAAGAAGAAGCTTGAGATTTTATGGGGTATGGCCACATTCAAGACTTATGCCATCATGTTTGACCTTGAGTGTGATGACTTGATCCTGCAGAGGTTCCAATGCTTCTTCAGCATTAGGAGACATCATCCTAATACTGTCAGAGCACACATGCAGTCCATTTTGTCGTCATGTATGAGAGACCATGGGACCATTGGCCAAGAGTTGCAGACCCGGTTGTTGAGCATTTGGAGGAGAGAGCAGTTGGTCTCACCTGCTGCTTATGAGCTAGCCCAAGGGCTGGTTGAGCAGAATATTGGGCTATTCAGGAGACAGTTGACCTGAGAGGAGCTGCTCCAGTTTGGTGGATCAGGTAGCAGAAATGAGCTATGGAGGAGGGGACTTTGCTTCATTTGCAAAGAACCTTGGGGGCCTGATCACTCATGTTTGAGAGATGCAGATGAGGTGGCAGAGGTAGAGCAGGTAGACGTTCCTTCTGTATGTTAGGATGAGGACTCTTCTCCAGTTGAGTCCATGGGATCAGTTGAGGACGCTTTTGGGGAGCGAGAGCAGTCATGCAGAGATGATGACAGTAGACCAGAGCTGTGTTCTAGTGTGCAGGGTGAGCAGTCAGGGGACTCTACAGGGGATACTCTGGGTGATGAGTCACTTGTGACGATTCAGCCAGAGCAGCATGTGTTGGAAATATGATGCAGAGTGTTGTCCTTGATGGCAACCCACTGAATGAAGATGAAGACGTGCGACTGTTGACATGTATTGTCCTTGATGGCACTCCACCTGATGAAGTTATGCTTGACTTGATGGACTTGTTAAATGATGTAAATCTGAAGTGATATGATGATTGTTGATGATATGATGTTGAGTGTTGTACTTGAAAGGAAACCCACTCGATGAAGATGATGACAAATTACTTGATGAAGTTGTGTTTGATAGAATATGTCCTTGATGAAGGAAATCTGATGTATCTACAGTATTTACAGAAGGCAATGAAGAAAGGATTTCAGAATGTACTCAGAGAATGATGAAAAAGAGCATGTCTCTTGGTATACGCGGATCGGCCTAGGGGAAGTCGCGTATGCACGCGGAAAGGAACGTTACAAGTCGCGTATGGGCTAAAGCGCTCAAAAAGTGCAAATCCAAGGGTAACCACCATGGTATTGACCCATAATATTGGGTAATGATCCGCCTAATTGACCCCGTCCAGGTAGTTTTGGGCTTATGGTATTGTTTTGGTCCATGGTATTGAAAAAGGGGCTCATGGTATTGAAAAAGGATAATCATATAAAAGGAGAAGAAATTCATTGTGCACAACATGAGTGTGGGTGCAAGATGTCTGAGTTTGAATGAATACTTCTCTCTGAAGTAGATCTGATTGGAAAGGGTTACACTTGAAGATAAATATGAGTGTATGATGCACCAATGATGAAGAAGGGGATCTAGATCTGAAATGCACTTGTATTTACTAGATCTGCTTATGGAAGGCCTGGATCTGTGATGAGGCGAACATCTAGGCGAACATCTGTCTGAAGTGAAAGGGTAAATCTGAACTGAATATCTGATCTGAAGAAGTATGCTGCTCTGGAATAATTGAAGATCTATACGCTACTTCGACGCGGAGGAAGCGCGTATATACGCAGCTTCAGCGAAGAGAAAGCACGTATGCGCAATAAAATATACACTGAGGTATACGCCGGTTTGTGTGGACGGAAGCGCGTATCTACGCGAAATCAGTGAAGTAAAAGAGCGTATGCAAACTAGGGTTTGCTGAAGCAAGGGGTATGAAATATCTGAGCTGTTCTGCTGTGTTTATGCTATCTGATCTGTGTTGATATGTATATGTTGATGATGTATGGTTGTGCTTAAAAGTATGGAAAGGGTCCAGTATGAAAATATGATGAAATGTGGCCTGCAAGTGGTGTTCTATTGAAGTTGTTGGATCCAGTGTGAAAATTGATGAAACGTGGTCCAAGGTGGTGCTGAGGGTTGTAGCCTTCAGTCATGGGGTTGTAGCTCCCTTCCAGGTGAGGCTGGTAAACGAGATCAGGGGGTCGTAGCTCCCTTCCAGGAGAGGCTGGTAAACGAGTCAGGGGGTTGGAGCTCCCTTCCAGGAGAGGCTGGTAAACGAGCGCAGGTGGGTGCCTGCGTGCCGGTCAAGTCTGCGCCAGCACATATGTTGTAAGATGTTTTCTCTATAATAAAATATTGAAGGCTGAGCAACTGCAGCGGTGGTTTTCTCCCGATTTGGGTTTCCACCCAAAAATCCTGGTGTTCATGTGTGATGCTTTGTGTGATGGTTTATTCTGTTCTTACTGCACCTGTTTACTGCTTATTGAATATCTGATGAATAAATGATGGAATAGTTTAAGTGAAGATTTAATGACATATCTAAATCTCTGTGTATACGCTAGTTTCATAAATGGGATCCGCGTATATACGCTGGTTTACTGTAGTAAAGTAGCGTATGGGTTTTAAGGAATGAAAAAGTAAAAAGTTTGAATATGCAGTAAATACTGATTCACCCCCCCCCTCTCAGTATTTTTCCCAACAGCATGTGATGGAGCCTGAGTCGGCAGATAAAGGCACTATTCACATAAGTCATGATATTCCTTTGGGGGTGTTAGGGTCCCGTGATTTGGCTGATTGGCAAGCCACATGACGGTGTAACATCAAACCAATCTTTGGAGCCCAAGGACCTAGCCTTCCTGGACTCAGAGAGGGCTCTCTCTATTTGTGTAAGGGATATCTGTGTGTTTGCTTATTGTGTTCTTGATTTTAGGCTAGTTATGAAATAGGTTTTTGGTTTTGGTTTTTAGGTTGTGAGGGATGAACTAATCAAAGACTAAGATAGGTAAAAAAATATCAGATCAACTAGGCTATGGGGTCGAAAAGGTCAAGAAAGCTGTCAGATGGTGATACAAGGTTGTTGAAGGGCCGATTTGAGCGAGGTAAAATGGATATTTGGGTAAAATGGAGTGAGATGGACATTAAAATTGTGAAGAACAAAGGATTTCAAACATAAATAGTTTAATAGCTAACATAAACATGGTAGGGCAAACCATTAATCATGAGAAATGTGACTGTAAATTGATCGATGCATAGAAATAAACATTCAAGCCATGCATAGAGATATATGACTCTCTAATTTTAGGAAATGGCTATCAGACTTTGGGGAAATACATTTAAGACAAACAAACAACTTAAATCACTATGAAGGAACGCCTAAGAATAGTATTTCAAGCTATTGGGCACTTTGAAGCAAGATTGCATAGTTTTAGGCAAAGGGAAAGATCAGTACAAGACCTCCTTGGTTCAACAAATGACAATCTAATCAATCAAAGAGAGGTTTCATAGGTGGAGCTATGACTAGCCATGAGTAAGCAGGGCATATCGTGAATCATACTTAGCATGCATAAAACCATAAATGAAACAATCAAACAATATTCTTCAGTTATTAAAGAGCAATCAAGGATTCTTTAATATGACTAAGAATGAAGAAAACATATAAGCTATGAAGAAACGGGAAATTTGAGGTGCCTCCAAGGGCATGCCTCAAATCTATTCTCTACTGTCTTATAGCAAGCAAGAACATGGAATTATGAATGAAAGCTAAGAAACAAAATAGAGAGAGAGACACTATATCATTCTACCAAGTCATGGAATCCAACAACAGTTCTCTTTCATCATCGAAAAACATCCAAGAAACTATCCAAAAGCATGAGACAAGTGTTTCTTCCAAGCTTGTATAACCATATATTGCTTCTATTCATCAAGTTCAGCCTTGTTTACAATGAAAGCCTTTGGAATATATAGGCCAATATGAGGGAAAACCTCCTAGTTCAACACGCAATCTCATTGGCCTATCCAAAATATCTGATTTTGTCCTTGAGGCTTTGCAAAGTCCAAGGCACAAAATATCTAATAAAATATCTCAAAAATGCTAAAAAAGGAAAATAAATTGACTTTTCATAACTAATCATGCCCAAAAATAGCTAAACACACATGAGGAAAAGTCACTTTAGAAAGGTACATTTTTCACAAAAATACTTAAGAAATACATCAGCAAAAAGTCCTCTATCTTGCAGACAACTTTTGGATGCCTTCCCGATGCCGAAACGAGGCCTGTGATGGCTCATTAGAAAGCTCTAAATGTCTGTTTTATGAAAATTCTTAGTTTTCGCCAAGCTGACCACTGAAAGTCCATCAAAAACTGACCTCTGTGTAAAAAGCCAAAAAATAGACCTTGTTGATAAATGGGGCAGCGTGTGGAAAAAGTGAGTGTTTTCTGCCATTTTGGGAGAGAAAATCATCTTCAAATGATCTGAAAATCACTGAGTATATGCCCCTGAAATTATGGCATCCAATGATACCATTTTAATCCTTTGAAGATGCCCCAAACAGAAATGGCGATGCCCATGAGTTTTAGCCAAAAACCCAAAAATGACAAAAAACCAAAACTTGTTGAATTTCGCCCAATTTTGGCGAGCATGACCCTCAAGGGTTTTTAGAAACATGCTGTGAAGCTGAGGTGAAAATTTTGAGCTTTGAGGTGTCTTTCTTCAATTTTGATGCTAGGCGCCTCCTTTGAGCCTCCTTGAGTTTTTCCTATGTGGCCTTCAATTTCCGCCAGGAAAACTGATTGAGCTTCTTATAATGCCTGGTCATCCTCCGTTGAAGGTCCAAATCTCTATTTGCCTTCTCCAACTTCTTTTCCAAGTGATCATTTACCCTCTCAATCCATGCTTCTCGATTGTTCTCTATCTCTTGGGTGAACAATGTAGTGAGAGGGGTAGATTGGAGAAGGGCAGCTTCTTCTTCCTTTTGTTTCTCAAGGGCTCTTTTGAGCCCCATGGTTCTTGGCCTCTTTCTCCTAGGCTGATCTTCATCTTCGCTCTCATCGAACTCACCCATGAGTTCTTCCAATCTCACTTGTGCCTTGGAGGCCTCTTTTTTGTATTTGATGGCTTGTGTCTCATATACCGCGATATGGACACTCATCTGTTTGTTTTAAATTTGCAAAAAGTGATTGAAGTTTCTAGCCCTCTCTAGATCAGTCCTCAAAGAATCAATTTGGTTTTCTCTATTGATCAAGAGAGTTTCTAGGATTCGGGCTTCATTGTTGCTATCATCACTTTGGATTTGAATTATGTCGAAGTCCCTTTCCTTTTCATGGCTGCTTTCTTCTTTCTCCTTTCCCTTGCTTTGGGTGGCTCTTTTAGTCTTCCTCCTCTTGGAAAATTCGATAATGGGCTTCTTGGGCAATTTCCCCTTGCTTCGGAGGGCCCTAGTAACATTTGGAGTTACAACTTTAGGCACCTTTTTCCTTGATGTCCGGGGCTTGGCCACTTTCGGAGAAGAGAGCATGGCCCCTTGCCTAGGAGAGGCAGCTAGCACATGCTCTATTGGCTCTTTGCCCTTGTTACTTTCCTCATCATTCTTGCCACTGTCTTGAGTTTGTTCATGGATGCCTTGACTGTCCTCCTGCATTTCTTTTTGAGGGCTGCCCTCCTCACTGTGCTGCACCTGTTCATCATGCTGCCCTTCTTATTCATGAGGGTGCCTTTCCTCACTGTGATGCACTTGTTCATCATCATGCTGCACTTCCTTATCCTGTTGTTGTTCATCATCACGCTGCCCTTCCTTATCCTGCTGCTGTTCATCATCAGGCTGCTCATCATCATCTTCCTCTCCATCATGCCCTTCTTCATCATGCTGCTCTGCCTCACTGTGTTCTTCTTCCCCTTGTTGCCCTGTTTCATCATGATGTTGCTCATCATCATCTTCCTCCTCTTGCTCATGCTCTTCTTCCTCATCATGCTCTTTTTCTTGTTCAATGGGAAATTTGAGCTTCTTGGGAATGGGCTTGCTTGAAGAAGGCGAAGGATGGTGAGTGGAAGGTGAAGGAGATGTATGAAATGAAGGGACAGTGGCGAAATATAGATGCGTAATGAAAGTATCCCAAGATATTTCTTTCTTCTTAAGATGATGAAGAATGATAACCTTGATGAGGGAGTGATGGAAGAGGTAGGCTGTCTGCTGGGAAGGAGGTTTTTTTTGAACAGTGGAGGCCATTTTCTCAATACTTCTATGGAGGAAGAAAGGGAGATTTAACAATTTGGCTCTTGTGAAATGCATGCGAAACTGGATATGATAGGCATAGAATCGGAAGAATCTTCCCTCGCAAGTGAAGTATTTCATGATCATCTTCATGAGGAGGGCATAACTAGTCAGCAGATATGAGAAGGAAAAAATGGATGGACATGTGTCTCTATGCTCAGGATTTAGAAAAGGCTTGTATTGTTTTGAGTCTACGTGGCTTTGTTTAAACCACTTCTCTCCGACATAAGGGATTTTGGTGGCCTTGGAAATGGACCTAGGAGAGAACTTAAAATCCAAGCCTGCCAGCTGAAAGTGCTTCTCTTGAAATCTCAAAGCACAAAGATGTGTCAAAGGGGAATAGCTTTTCACCTCCTGCACCCTTTGACAAAATTCTAGACACCCAACCTCATGATGTTTCATCTGATTTTACAAAGATCTTGGTTTGGGTTTAAAAAATTTTCTTCAAATTTTGGATTTAAGAGCATTTTTTGGAAGCAAACTGATTTTGAAAAGAATTGTTTTGGGTTTAAAGAATTTTTTTGAAAGACATTTCTTGGAGGCGGCCTGATTTTGCAAAAAATTCTTTTGGACTTAAAAAAATTTCTTGGACGTACATTCAAAAGACATTTCTTAGAGATATGTACGTGTTTTGAGTTGAAGTAAATCTTTTGAGCTTCGTTTCATTTTTATAAGACATTTTTCTCTCGAATTTTTTAAAGTAAGTGTTTTTGATTGGAGTATGTATTTTTTACAAAAAATTTAAACTGAATTTTTTAAAATTAAATCTTTTGTGATATTTTTTGTAATCGAATTATTGTCGAATTTTTTGAAGGAAATATTTTGAACTTCATACCCTATTATCATGGGAAATCGAAGAACTTGTGCGAGAAAATATGATCGAAAAAGAGACCCTGAGGAGCGTAGAGAAGAGACGAGACAATCTCGCAAAAGAAAGTTAGAAGCCCTCTCAAATATTGAAGAGGAAAATCAACCTCAAGAAAAAATTGAAGCAGGTATGTAAATGTAAATATTATGATCTATTGATATATTTAAAATTTTCCTAATGTAAAATGTCAAGCTTAATTTTTATTTGATGAACTAATTTGAAAAATATTTTGTTTAATGTAAACAGAGAAAGATATTCCTCAAAATATTGAAGAAGAAAATCAACCTCAAGTAGAAATTGAAGCAGGTATGTAAATGTAAATATTATGATCTATTGATATATTTAAAATTTTCCTAATGTAAAATGTGAAGCCTAATTTTTATTTGATGAACTAATTTGAAAAATATTTTGTTTAATGTAAACAGACAGAGATATTCCTCAAAACATTGACGATGAGATACAAACTTTTGAAAGAGAAAGTGAAAGAGATATTGAACCAATGATTGAAGATGGTGAAAATATTGAAAGAAATCCAAATAAAGAAATTGAATCACAAGGTACACACACACACACACACACACACACACACACACACACACATATATATATATAAAACACATGCACATATCATTGAAATTATAGATATATTTATTAATTTAGTTACTTATTGAATATGTACTATTTTTTCAAATATGTACAGATGAAATCACTATCGATAATGAGATGTTAGAAAATGTTGACACTCACACATATGGAGATAAAAAACCTGACCATGTTATACGATATCGTGTTAACTGCATTTTTGAAAAGTATTTCTTAAATGAGCGGGTGACAGTTCAGGCTCAAATGTTGAAAGGTATCTTATCATTAAGGAAATTAAAAGAAGCTACGACATTATTGGGTATTCGAAAATCAACCAAAGATAAAAAAATGAAGGAAGATGTGATAAAAAACATGAGTAGTGCTATAAAGTCAATTAAGAGATCTATAGAGAAAGATGTTTCAATTGTACGTAGAGGAATACAGATGGCAATGGTTTCATCAAGTACTCAAGAGAATCGTTTGGTAACATCTATGGCACGAGCACTGGGAACCTCGTGAAAAACTTTGCACAAACATCGGAAATTTCAGCTACAAATAGATGTAAATGATGAACTTGCTTGTTGGAGAGCTATTTGTAGGCAACCATACAAATATAGACTTGGAGAAAATGTTAAAAAAATAATATATGAATATTGGAATAACAATTCACGTGTTTCGCCAACTGTAAGGCATGTGATGGGAAGAAGAATAGCACGAAATCAGTACAAAGAACATAAAAAATATTTCTTGGAAACCACTCAGATAGAGTTATTCAACAAGTTCAAAGAAGAGAATCGTCAAATTCATGTTTCACTTAGTGCTTTTGTTCAACAAAAACCATGGTATGTAAAACCTATCACCATACGCGACACTTTTTGTTGCCGTTATCATGTGGAATTTGAGTTATATTATGACACATTCCTTGATTTCGGTAGAACATTATGGAAGGATTCACCTCCTCCTTCCACTATCCGTGAATTCATATCTCAAATTCTATGTGAAAGAGAAAGCAATGAACTATTTTACAAAAAGAGATGTGTTGGTGGTAAAAAATGCGATGATTGTGGAAATTTGACTAAATTTCAAAACAAATATCGTATTGATATAAATGATCAATCATTGTCCAACATGAAAGTGAAATGGAAGAGATATAAATATATCGATACATCGATTCAAGGTGCAAATAGTGTTAAAAGAATTGAATTACTAGAAGACGAAATTTTTCTGATAGACTTCTTGAGAAGTTTGAGGCAAAAATTTACAAATACACCAAGCATTCCCATAGAGCTCGATGGCAAGACTTGCAATTCAAAAAATCTTGTGAAGTTTTTCCACCAGGGACCATTTTGTCAGTGATTGATTTTGCAGAAAACTACACATTTTTTCCACAAAAAGAAATTCAGAGTGAATACTATCATTCTGACCAAGTCTCCATGCTCGTCCATATTCTATATAGACATGCTGAACAAAATGTTAATCATATAGAAAGCACGAGTGAAAATCGACATATCATTAAAGAATATCACTTTTATATCAGTGACGATCGTACACATGATACATGTTTTGTACAACATTGTTTTGGAAAAATTTATGATTCATTGAAAAATCGTGGAATAACATTCAATGAACATTAGATATGGTCAGACGGATGTGCAGGTAAATTCAAATCTGCACGATCATTCTTTTGGTTGTGTTGTCTTCATAAGAAAACCTGCATTAAACATTGTTGGAATTTCTTTGAGACTGGCCATGGAAAAGGAGAACATGACGGTGCAGGAGCATGCATAAAACGAGCACTTCGAAGATATCAAATGAACCACTCTGCAAGCCAACTTGTGAACGCTGAAGAAGTTGTTCAATGGTGCATCGCTGCTCTAAGCCATGAGACTAACCCATCAAAGGAAGTGCGAAGGTATGTTCAATTTAATTTATATTGGAAATCTAATTTTAAACATTGTACATTTATCATGCAATGATTATCTTTGATTTTATTTTGATATCATATTTACAAATTCTTCTTATAATTTTCCATATAAAGGTTTTTCTGGCATATTGGAATCGAAGACGTAGATAGATCAATTAGAAGTGACGTTGAAACAATAAAAGGGACTCGAAAATTGCATTCAATTCAAACAAAGTCGTCCAGAAATGTGTTTGCATTGGATAAAAGAAAATATTCTTGTTTTTGTGATGTTTGCATAGACAACACAAAATCCAACGACGTTTGTGAAAACAAAATGTATGTGAACGATTGGAAACATACAGAGCTAAATACAAAGGGCAAAATGTTTGTTGCAATGTTTGAAGAAATGCAATCAAAGGAAACTACAATATCATCCGATGGTGATCGAGTTTCTGATTTTGTTAGAGAAGGTAACATTTGAATTACTTTCTAATGATTTAAAGATCTAGAAATAAATTTAAATATGTATAATTTTGTTAAGTTTATTTTATTGTGCAGGAGATGTTTTTGCTGTAATTGCACCTATTGACAATGATGAAAATGTGAAGTATTATTTGATGCGTTGCACTAAATGAAAAATGAAATTATTACAAAACTATAATGATCACGGATTTCAATATGACAGAGGGTCTATTATACTGAAAGGTTATTTTTTCAGACAAACTCATTAAAGTGGAGACTTTGTTTACTTTTAAGACTATGAACCTGATTCCATAAGTTATCAATATAGTCACTTGGTGTGTGCAGCACGCATAAAGTTGATAGAAGTTCAATCAACGAAAAAATCGAAAATTAAGAGATGGAAAATGTTAAAATCCGATCATGAACGGATTATTGAAGATGGAATTCCATCAGAATTTTTTTGAGTGAATTGTCCAACAATTTATTCTCTTTGGATTAAATATGTTTTAGAACTTCTAGTACTCAACTAAAAATTGAGCTGCTTATGTTATTTGTGCAAGTGTTTGCACATGTACAAATTGTTTGAGTACAAGCACGTGCTCTAGTATCAACGAAAAGTAGTTTTTCTATACATGTACATTGATGAAAAATGTTATATATATATATATATATATATATGTTCTAGAATGAAATTAATTGTTCTAGTTTTACTATGTGCATTGATGAAAAATTATTTACGTACTCAATATATATGTTCTAGAATGCAATTAACTGGAACTAGATTTTCTATGTGCATTGATGAAAAACTAGTTGGATTTTCTGGTAAAAAGTATGGACACAATGTAAATAAATCATCTGCAGTATAGTTTTGTACGAAAATTCCTTTCAGACAAGAGACTCGGAGCACTTCTCCGACTTTTGGTGGGATTTGACCCACATCTCTATTCCTGATTGAAAATCGAGTACAAAATTTGTTTGTCCAATGGTCGGATATGTTCAATGTTCATTGATGAAAAATGTTACTTGTATTGAATCTAGATATGTTCTAGAATGCAATTAATTGTTCCAAGTAGTTTTTCTATGTGCATTGATGAAAAACTAGTTGGATTTTCTGGTAAAAAGTTTCCACAATGTAAATAAATCGACAAGGCTACCTATTTGAGTGCATTAATGACATTGACCCAAATTCAAAAAACATATATATGTACTAGACTTATATTTCCAATCAAAATTAAAGGGATAGTTTGTACATATATCTACTTCTTTAAACTCTTTTTTCAATTAGAGCTCAATTGATACATGGTTAGTTGCATTGAAAAGCTATGTTCTTCCTATTGGAAATTTTTTCATTCAAACAAGACTACATGTAGAGATCAAAAGCAATCTTAAAATTCCAAATGTACTTCAACCATCCAAAAGGGATTTTTGCAACATTACTTGACATGCCATGCTAATTATAGTGAACAATTATCCAATAGAAACATTTAACATTATATACCACATGTGCCAAATGTAGATTGAAACCATCCAAAACTTTAAAATTTTAAAAACTTTTGATAATATATCGTGCAACATTAAAACATTAAACATCACATGCGAAATGTAGATTGAAACCATTCAAAACTTGAGTTTAAAAAACTTTTTGATTATATATATCGTTACTTCACATGCCATGCCAATTATAGTTCAACTAGATCCAATAGAAACATTTAACATTATATACCACATGTGCCAAATGTAGATTGAAACTATCCAAAACTTTAAGTTTTAAAAACCTTTTGATTATATATCGTGCAACATTAAAACATTAAACATTTAAAGTTCATTAAATATCACATGCAAAATGTAGATTGAAACCATCCAAAACTTGAGTTTTAAAAACTTCACATGCCATGCCAATTATAATTCAACTATTCAACAAAAACATTTAACATTAAATATCACATGCCAAATGTAGATTGAAACCATCCAAAACTTTTAACTTTTAATTTAACAAAAAAATATAGATCACAACATTACTTCACATGCCAAATGTACTCCAAGCATCCAAAACTTAAATTTTAAAAACAAAACAAATTATAACACACGTCATTACATAACATGCCAAATGTAGTTCAGATGACAACATTAATTTATAGATGACAACATTACTTCACATTCACATGCCAAAAGTACTAAAACAATCCAAAAATTAAATAAAACAAATTATATTAACAATGTAATAAAATATGTCCAAAAATTGTAGATCTCACAAGTATCAAACTGTATCAAGTTTAACAAATTTTAAGACCATCTAAATCTTGAAATCAAATCTACAAATCATGTCCATCAAATAGAGACGGATCTAGCGTCTTTCATATCAGGGTCTCAATCCGTGCCCTATCATGTGAAGCATCATGGGAAACCTACATACACAATGCACATGTACTTGAACATTAAAATTTGATGTTTTAAAAATGAATGAGAATATATATATCTAGAAATTCATGTAAAAAATAAAATATAACAAAAAAATCATGCAATACCTCATGAGGTTCCCTCTCCATTCGATGAAAAATTTCTCCCATAGGAACATCTGCAGCGGTAAACTGTACAATATACATGTACAATTAAATATATAAATATATATATATATATATATTAAAAACTTTCAAATGAAAATGCACGTGTACATATATAAACTTATTTTCAATAATATTAAAAAAAGGAACTAAAGACAACTTGTTCAAATGTTGTGGATGTTCCTATCTCCGTCGCTAGAGTCCGCGGATTAAAGAAATCTTCTATAGGAACCTGAATTCAAAAAATTTTAAATAACTCAAAATATAGATCTCTCTCTTTCTCTCTCTCTCTCTCTCTCTCTCTCTCTCTCTCTCTCTCTATATATATATATATATATATATATCTCAATTTTTAATGGAACTTTTTGAGGTAGAATATATATATATATATATAACTTTTAAACATAAATTTTAAACTTGTGAAAAATTGTCCATACTTGTGGCTCATCTCCCAAGGAAGTAGAAGGTACATCTCCCAAGGAAGAAGAAGGTACCGCCATCCCCCAAACATCGGACGGAATCGGTATCTGTTAAAACATTTTATCAAATTATATATATACATACATGTACATGTGTGCACAATTATTTATTTTAAAGTCACTTAAAAAACACTAACATTTGCCAACATATCTTGATGGTCAGACCCATCTGCATTGTTTGAACCAGAGGTCCCGAATGTGATATTAACATTTTCGTCACGCATCATGTGTGAGAACTGCAAATGGTGTTTTAACATCTAACCATACATTTTTGTTAGATTAATGTACACATACAAATAAATGTATACATGTACATACACATGTATTTATTACAAATTGTACACATGTATATGTATGTTAAAATAATTTCAAACCTTGAGGTCACTAACACATACCGTTTCGGTGCCCTCTTCCTCATGAAAAATTAGGTCTTGCAAACCATTGCAACAATTTTTTGCATATATTCAGAGAACTTCAAAATTCATGTTGTCAATCTCCTCATCTGTACAATACACAAAATTGGCACGTCCATTTTCACGTGCTCTTTGTCGATTTAAACAAAGATCGACTCCACCCAATCCGCTATGAACATTGTCGATTATAACATCCCTTGCTTCTCGACTTATTTGAAAAGTCGCATCCATCTCTGACCGCAGAGTTTCGACCCGAAACGGTCGACTCACCAATGGTGGCTCAGGGCAAGGCAACTCCACATCTCGCTTAGCGCCCTTATGGTCATATAATCGACCTTTCCCCGGGCCAAAAAATTCTGACGGAAGGTCATTGTAGTTGGGTTTCATACCCAAAATTTTTTTTGCATAAAACATTTGTGCAAAATAAACAGGAACCTCATCATTCCATGGGAGCCTTCCATAGGCCGCAAGGTGCCTATCATACAAATAAAGAGCTATGTTTGGGTGCTTGAAATATTGCACCTTCAACATTTTTCTTTTTGGCCCTTCCTTGTAATTAAACATTGACTTGGCCACTTCTTTTGTAACTTTTTGTTTTACGTCCTCCCATTTATCTGGACCCATTACTGTTTCTTTTCTCTTTCTCATCATGTATACAAATGAATCAGTCACTGGCCCAAGATTTTTGTACACATTTACCATTTCACCCAATGAATGTGTAACTATTTCAAGGCTTTGTCGACTCTCAGCAGGTAGAGACAAAGCCACGAGATCTCTTTGCAATTTTGCATGAAGTCTTTCACACCTTTGTAAGGTGCATTTCGCCATGTTGGTTTCCCATGGTATATCAGTAATCTCGGCCGAATAAGTTGTGCTGGGTTGACAACCTTCTTCTTGAATGTAGCGGGCTGCCCTGCATCTATTTTGACCACTAGTTCGAACATTTTCAGCCTCTGCATCAATATATATAAAATTTCGTATATTAGAAAAAACACGTGTAAAAAAAGTTGTACAAATTTAATGAAAAAATATTGAAATTGATGGCAACCTTGATGTTGTTGGTTGGCATCTTCTTCAACATGACCCTGCTGAGAACCAGACCCAGAATGACCTTGCTGAGAACCAGCAGCCGTTGATTGACCTTCGGGAGAATAAATATCACCCCCTTCACGCAACCTGCTACCACTCATTGATGGCCCTCTAGGTGGATTTAAACCACCACCAACCTCTCGAGACGAGGGAGAAGCTTCATAAACAAATACGAATTTATAATCAATTGAAAAATACATTCATGTGTACATATAAATACATATACATATTCATTGATTAAATTGCGTGAACCATACCACGACTGGTTGAACCATGGGCACGCTCTATGGATGGAGTAGAAACTCTTCTCCTCTTACCTCCTAAAAATTAAAAAATGAAACTTATTAACAACTAATTTAACTCACAAAGTTAATAAAAAATCAATTCCATATGTACACACATGTATGGATATTTAAGATTATATTTAAATACCATGAACATCCCCCGATCCCTGAACCTCCATATGGGATTCGGCTGATCTTCGTCGTTCATCCTCCATGATATATATCTATTGGTCGACATTTACTTAAAATAGATTTCAGAAAATTAATTTGTAATTTAGTGTACACAAATTATGTAGAACACAACTTTCAAAGCATAATTGATGTGTGAAACTAAATTTAATTGAAAAAGAAATTATAAAAATGATAAGTTCACCAAATTGCGCTTTACATGGCCGGAGCACACTTGGTATATAAAATACCACTTATACACTTTAGTTTTTGGGAGAAATGACACATGTACCTAGTTTACCTTAAAGTTGTTGTGTTTTATGGATATTAAAATGAAGAACTTCTATTTAGATCCATTCCAGAGATTGACTGTAGGGGCATTTACTAGATATGCCACCTTTCATAAAAGATGAGATCCAGAGGCTACCTGGCCCTTTACAGACTCTGCCTATAGAACTTGTAGAAGTAAACACTAGAGGCATTAACAATATCAAAGAACATTTTCATGCTCAGACATGGGAATGTGTCTCTCTCCCTACGCAAAAAAATAGTTCAAGGTAGTTAATCTTCATAGACACGTCATCAAGCAGGTCAATGTGATCATCCCCAACTTACTTTTCATGAAATTAGGCTTGGAATCCTCTACAACCTGGTGGATGGAGTTGAATGGGAACTAGGTCAAGGCCTTTACAAAATACATGCTAGTGAATAACATTTACTAGGTTATGCCAACAAATAAAGTGGGAGAAATGTTTTCTCCTTGAGGTTATCCAATTGGGTGTGTAATACCAACTTCACCCATTTCCTAATAGGTTTCTCTCTTAGGTTACAAAGTGTCTTCACCTTATTAGTTATATATTTTTCAATTTCCCGTGGATTCCTTGAATTTTTTCTCCTACCATCTCCCTCTCTCACTCCCCAAATTATTGTCATCAAACATGCCCCATTGAGGATCTGGAGCAATGTTTGCACCATACTTAGAGTTGTCATTGCTGCTAATTGAAATTGGAGTCATGTATACTAGATTTCTTACTTAAGTGGCTCTTACTTGGACAATATCCTGAGATGAGTTTGACATGATGGTCATATGAGGTTGGTAGCTACTTGGTGTAATTTTCCTTAAATATTCAAAAAAACAGAGCAAAAATGTCATTTTCGATCATTTTTTATTAGCTTCTGCATACAACAGATGTTATCACAATTGCAACACAATCATGTTCCATGAGCATGAATTATGAATGTTGCAAGCCAAATTGCAAGGAAATTTGCATTCATTTTAGGCAAAAGAAGGCTATGACATTAAGGTCCATGCTAGAAAAAAATATGCAAATAAGGTTGCTAAGTCTTGATATTTACCATGTGTTTCAAAGCCATAACGAAGGTTGGCTTTGAGAGTGTCCTCCCAAAGCCCTGTCTTGAGATGAAATTTAATTCAATGTCTCTTAGAGTTGCAAGGTGGAATTGATAGAACTATTTGATTTCTTTACCATAGATGGATATCTAATTTCATCTATACCTTTCTCTACCATCTTATTTCCAAGTGAAATGGGAATTTTCACATTTTGAATGCCATTACCATGTAGTTTGGTAGTCTGCTAGCTAGACCTATCACAAGTAAGGTTGTCATACCAAACTATTTCTCTTGCTCAACTCAGTGACCATGACTCTCTTCTCACACTACTTACCATAAGATCTTCAATTGTACATGTCACGCAAAGTTGGGGGTTCTAGGTCTACACCTATTAGGTAAAGTTGTATTTTATGGCATTGTGGTCCTTAAATTTGGAGGTGTTCCACTTGAAAAAGTAGGCATTAAATATGGATGAAAAGGATTTGTTTTAACTTTGATAGAATTTCCTTGTGGAATTACTGAATTTCTCGATGACATCATGCTAGCTTTGCTCAGAGAAGAAGGTTTTGGAGGAGAAATTGAATTATTTCGACTTATTTTTGGCATTGAAGTTTGAAATGGTAGTTTTGATGACTCCATTGATGACCTTGCTGAGGAATTTGATGCACACAATATTGACTTTGAAGATGGTTTAGAAGACGTTGAAGAAGTTGTAGATTTTGGTGTTGTCACTAAATGTTTCTTTGTTGTTGGACTTGATCAAGACACAACTTAACTTTATGAGTAGATTGAAGACCTTGAAGAGGTTTTAGATTTTGTTTTTGTCACTGAAGGTTTTTGTCTGGTTTTGTTTCTTAAACCATCATTTCCATAGGACATTTTTGGTGAATAGATTCTTGACCTTGATGAGAGGATATGATACCTTGAAGAGGCTATATCTTTTGGTGACGTCACTAATTGTTTCTCTATTATTATGTTTGTTAAACATCTCGGTTAGGGCGAGGCAACTCCACCTATATTGTACAGTTTATGGGACAGAAATCAATATGTAGAAATATTCACTTGGTTTTTATAATTGGATAGAGGAATGACTTAAAATGACCTTGTATGTCTTCTCGTTTTAGAGCTCAAATTTTTAGGAAGGATTTAAGTATCCACTTTTCAAGAATCACTAGAAGAGGTTGATAAAGAATATAAGAAGACAAAAAACTAACGAGTGGTGTAATAAATGGATTTCTTGGGAGGTAGATTGGCATATGGACTTTTGGTAGCTAGAAATTTTCCAAATAAGTGAATGTATTTGAAAACTAAACCTCTAGTTTATTTTGGTTTAGACAAGGTCTAGAATTTGAAAAGTGAATTCCCTCTTTCTTCCTCTTACATGTCCAATGATCGGAATCTGGATTGAGGGAAAAAAATTTCCAAAATAAATATTTCGCATTTTATTTGTTGTACACATGAGTTTTTAAAAGCTAATTAACTCATAAATTTCTCTCAAAATACACTTAAAGCTTGACACATAAACCCCTTCCCAATTGGCTAACTTTAGATGATCCTAAACACATTTTTATTTAACTGATGAGGGAGATAGCCCAACAAAACTAGTTTGTCCATTTTCAAATCAAGTTGGTATCAAAGTACAATTTAGCTCATTTTAGTCAAGGTTAGTTAGAAGAATTAGCTATTGGTTTCTGTCTTCAATTTCCTCTCAAAATGAATGTGTGCGTGCTTTTGAGAGACACACTAGAGGAATAAGGTCCAAATTTTTGATGAAAATGTGCTATGAAAGTAAAGGGTTAAAGGCAAACATGTACAAGGCATAGTTGAGCCAAATGTTGTTGAGGAAGGGCCTAATTATTTGGGTCTTGGTTATGGAAAACATGATGGAGAATGCTCCAAAGCCAAGGAGGCACATGAAACTGTTCCAAGAAGGAATTTTATTTCGTGTTCATTACCTCAAGCTTGTGAAGTTTGTGTTCATGATGAATGGAAAAGTTTGACACCCACTTTGCAAGAAGATGTTAATAATCATGCAACTAATGAGAATGTAAAATAAGATGATGTTGAAAGCTCTATCTAGTCATTGAATTCATTGCTAGTATTCAGAGGAGAGCCACTACCTCATCAAATTCACCTCCTCAAGAAGGCGACAACGGTGAATGTTCAAGGTATAAATTTTCCTCTAATCAAATTGCTTTTGATTATGATAAACATAGTAAATATTCACATAGGATTTGGAAAAGAACTTGCATGTTCCTTTTGTGGTTTGAATAATCATAATGTTTATAAATGTTGGAAGAAGATATCCATGCACATGAAACTTTCTAAATAAATGAGGAAAAAATTCAAAGGCCCATTGGACAAGGAAAATGATGTTGAAAATAAGTTGCAATTGTTTATTACTCATTGCCATAAGAAAGGTCACCTTGTAGACAAGTGTTGGACTTTGTATCCAACAAGTCATCCACAACATTTGAAGAAGGTGGAAAGAGATAATGAAAAGAATGGAAAAGAGGATTCCATAATCGATGAGGGTCAGGATGATTCACATGATGATGAAGTGCAGCTAAAAGAAGCGCCATTGAAATGGTTTGGTAACGGATGGTTAGATTTCTTATCCAATTAAGGCCTTGCATGTATTTTGATGTTTCATGATTTTCTTTGCAAATTCAAAGTATGGTGCATGTTGCATGAAGCAAGATGTTGAAGGTAGAGTTATGTTGACACACTTAAATGCAAAAAATATGGAAATTTGTACATGAGCTATTATTTGACTTGAGAGTCAGTTGTTTGAAGAGGCATGTTTTGTCGACTTGTGTTTGGTTGATGGTTTTGTACACCAATATGTAAGAGTACATGGAGATATTCACATGATGTGAATTTTTTTCTTTGAAGGAGAAAAATGATATGTCAGCAAGCTATGTTTCTTGCATGATGTGTTTTTCAGTTTGATGGTTTTGTTTGTGACAAGACGTCACAATATTTTGGGAAGGTCCACTCTTGAGCGAGAGCCTCATGATTACAACCTAATCATGAGAATCAAATGGGAGTGCATCCTTATTCTTGGCTTAGTGGCATGAACCAAACATATTGTGTATTAAATGAGGAATTCCGCTCTCCCAATCATTTCTAAATCACCCATATCACCAAGAAAACATGTTTTAAAAGAACATACTTTGGTAGGGGAAAGATCTTAGGTCCTTTGATTGTGCACATGTGATGTGAAAAATTGAAATTGACAATTTGCAAATAAGTGAAATTATGAATGAAACCACGAAAACAAAAATCCCAAAAGTGGTAAATGATTTAAATAGACCTAATTAATTATTTACCAACATAAATTCTTCAACTTTTAGCAACTAAATGATAAGTAAAAAAATAACTAAGTTTGTAATTATGGTTCGAAAGTTACATAATCTTAAGAATCCAAAAAACAAATTATTTTTCAAAACGTATTACTTTCAAAGTATCAACAAGGAATGTACAAGGGTGTTCAATGAATTAACACTATTTATTTAAATTCCATGATGTATATCTTACTCATAATTTTAAAAAATTATTAAATAATGATATAGATTGGATAATTATATTATTTGTCATATATTTTGATGCTTATAGAGTGAAAAAACTGAAAGAATCAACTTGTAGGGTCATTTTAATGGTGGGTGGAGAATTGGGGTCTAAAACCTTTTGGAGTCATTTTGAGGTATTAAATGACATTTCCGGGGGTCAAACGATTATCCCTTGTGCCAAAATATTGACCATTATTCTACACTTAAAGACATATCCAATGGTGCAAGAAGAACATCAAATTAAGTTCATTCAAAATTTATGCCTTTAGTAAGTTGACCTATCATGTTGACCACCATGGTACGAGAGAATGTCATTTTAGCCCCATTACTCATGCATAGCAAGCTAGCTACATGTGGAATTTTAACAAGACTCTAAAAGGTCTAAAATCACAAACCTCGTTAATGGTTGACGGAGTCAAGTCTTACACCTAATTGGCTACCATGCTATGTTAAATACTTGGCCACTAGGAGGAATAAGAGTTCCATTTTGTGTTATTGTATTTTGTTCCATAGTTGAAAATACAACTAGGAGTGTGAAGTTAGAGAGAAAAATGTATGAATTTAAGTTTTTATAGCAACCTTACATGCCAAAAGTATTAGCTAACTCTAGAGAGATTACCTCTTTCTTTGTAGTTACATATTTTCCATACCAGAAAAGAGAGAGTAGAGCATGTTTACATTTTAGTGTTGTTTTTCTCCCATAAGGATTTCCTAGGGAAAAAGGACTCTAGAGCATCATTACTTTTTAGGGTTGCTTGTCTCCCATAAGGATTTCCTAGGAAAATAATTGTGTTGATTGTCTAGAGATATGTATGTGTGTGTTTCATTATGTTCTCTATTTCTTACGTTGTGTTTCATTATGTTTTATATTTCTTACATTTCTGCCCTCCTATTTTTCTTTCAAATCAAGGTTTATAAAGTAACATGAGAAGAAACATGAGACTTGGAACAATCATTTTCATTATCTATATGGAAGGCAAAAAGGATTATATCCCCTTAAGCTTAAGCTTATGTAGTTTGTCAATTTTTATCATATATTTTTTGTGTTGAGAATGCAGCAAGATGATGGAGCTTAGTGAAATGAAGTCGCCTTCACTAAGTGGGCCCGCAGGCAAATTCTGGCGCAAAGTCTATTTTTAGACTATGTCTATTTTTAGACATACGGAGCATAATTTGGGAATTCTACTTGGAGATTCTTGATGGATGCGACATGTCGGTAGAAATAGATGAGACCCTATTTTTTAGGACCCAGGCTATTTTTAGACTGATCTCCTAAAAATATGGAAGTCAAATATTATTTACCCTTAATAATATTTTGACTATAAACAGCAGTTTACTCTCTTGGCGCACTTCAGTTTGAGTCATGGAGGTGGCTCATGCAACTGACACAAGGAATCACGTGGTTCCTAGGGTTTGATGGCATCTTGCATGGTTGGCTTCAGTTAGACTTCAGTGGCAGAAGTTTTGGAGGAGTTAACGGGACAAGTAGTGGGGTTATGTTCTATTTATTTCAGTTGAACTAGTTGAGATTAGTTAACTAGCTAATCAATTAGATATGAGTGGAGTAAATTAAATAATATTTAATTTACTAAATATTAACTCATTAGTCAACTCAAGAACACTTCAGTTCACTACGGTGCATGATCAGTTCAGTGAAGACCAGTGAAAGAGATAGATGAAAGGGTAGAGTTAGCTATCAGTTGTAACTATACTGTTGCTATTTGCAACACATAGATAGGTGGAGTAAGCTATGAGTATTGCAAAGTTAAGGCTGGTGGTTTATCTATATAAGGAGGCCATCACCTAGCATTAAAATAGGCAATCAAGGTTGGCTATCAAGTGGCTAAGGATTGGAGCAAGTGATTTGCTAGATCTAGCTTGATAGTGTGTAGCATGGGAGGTAGTGCATGAGAGCTTGTAAAGAGTTTTTGTACTATGATTGTTACATGATTTCTCCATTATAATATACATAATAGCTGGGGGTTTTCAGCTATAGGCTTTCCCCATACATACTGAGTTAATGTGTGATTGAATTGATGTGAGATTGCTTCTATATTATTTCCGCATGTGACAATTAATTGTGGAAGAAGGTTATGTGTTATGCATGCAATTCGAAATTGATGTATGATCGGGTTAATCTTCATTGAATAAGTGATTTATTCAACTAATTTCTACATTTTGGTAAGGGTAAATGTTTTTTTATCTATAGTAAGTCATGAGTTCCCCAATTTTACCTTATGTAAAGCATGATTCTAGGATTACTACAATTTGTACTTGGTTTTTTATTGTGATGACGCCCTGTCTCAATCACTTGGCCATCTCTCGATGGGTAGTTAAATCTTTATAACAATACTTAAGTAATATTTATCTATTTGTATTATGTGAAATGTAAAAAATGGTATACTATTTTTCATAAAATTGTGTTGAGTTTATCATATATTTCGATGAAAGTTGATTATATGACAAGTTTTCTTTAAAAGGATCTAAATTTTTTGTTAAGGTATGAATTTGAAATTTTGTGTGGCTCTCTATCAACCTTCACTTCCTCATTTCTAGAAAAAATCTACTTGCTCATTCGTATACCCACTTTGTATTCAAATGCATGAGTTTTGAACTCTCGGTAACTATGTTTTTCCACGCGGGAAAATTATATGTCACATTTTATACTAACTCTAAATATTATTTTGAAGTTTGGATTACTGTTATTCTTTTATATAATTTAACATTAGATATAAGTTTAAATTGAAAGCTACTTAGATGAAATATAGCTTAGATATGGAATTTGCAAATTATTATCTATTTATTGAACTAAAGGACATAATTATTACACATGTTTAATTTACATTCAAATGCTTCTTTGATTTATCTCCTATAGCTTAACGTAATGCTAGATATATAATTTAAGTTGAAGGCCCATGACATAAATATGACTCTATGTGACATTTGTATTGAATCATCTATTTGTTGTGTTATATGAACATAATTGGTACACGCATATCTAATTTGCATTACTAATATGTCATGCTTCTTTAATTTATCTTTTATAGACATGACCGGAGCATCCATTTTTAATCTATCCCTTTTGACTTCGGATATGTGGGCAATACTCATCCACATATTTTTCTATCATAATGCAGTGAGTAAAATTGTATTCCATTTGTGTCAATGTTAAGGTTAAGCACATGGATTAAAGTTCTATATAAGATACATTGCCATGGTGTACATTTATATCTAAAGAGTCCAAAAGCTCATTCAAGACCATATGTTTTGTTGATGTAGGTTGATTGGTTATATTGCATTGCTTTTGCAGTTGTTGCTGTGGGCCTTACCATATATTCGTTCTAGTAACTGCTGAAACTAATCTTTCACCTTTTTATTTTAAATATGAATAACTTTTCAAAGACATTTTAATATGTAAAATTAAGGAAAACCCTTTTTTGCCTATGTGAATATGATAATGTCTAACATGTGCTTTTTATTTCTGCAGTAATGACAGAGAACACTATTGTGGTTGAAAATGGTCTAAATGAAACCATACCATACACACAGCTCAGTGAAAAGAGAGAGCCTAATATAGCAGGCATAAAAATACTTTTCTACAAAATGATAAAACATGTGAGTGCAAAATTTAAAACATAAATCAAGATATCAAACACAATGATATTATGATGGAGAGAATATTTCTGCAGCCAAAATGAACATGCAAACCAAAAACTGTAATAAAAAATTTACAACATATCATTGCAAAATTTAAAAACATAAATAACCTAACACACAAGGATATCTCAAAATACCTGAATGCAAATGTAGAACAAAACCTGTAATAGAATATTTTGCTACATACAACACTGCAAATTTTTAAAACATAAACTAACTTAGCAGACAATAATATTAAATTAGATTTAATTGTTTGTGCAGTTGAATTGATGTGCATAGAAAAACTGGGAATAGAAATCTTTGATACATACAACACACAAATGCAAAATCTTAAAAGATAAATCAATCTTGCAAACAGAAGGGTATTTAACTAGACAGAAATGTCCATATAGATTCAGTCAGAAACCCATACCTAGTCAAAGAAAACATGAACCAATGGTTTATTTCAGCTCTACATCAACGTTGAAAAATCGAGCTATTATGATGTGTTATAAGTCAGCTTACATGCCAAAGTGTTGGTCGGCCTAAAAGGAAGTAATTCTATCTATATTTATATACCTTGTCTGTGGCTCTTTTGATAAGGAATAACTCGACAATCTCTGAAAACAGTTTACAGATTCTTATAAGATTCAATACGAATATGTTGATGGGCTTTCAGTGTGAAGTTTAAAGAGTTTGAAAATAGTGTGGATCTATTGTTCGGTCATCTTTGAAGAAGATTGCGAATAGTATAGTATGAAGCAGATTGCGTATAGTGTGAAGCAGATTGCGGATAGTCTAAGGAAGATTACAAATGCCTAAAACAAATCTGTGGATATATGTGGCAGGATGCAGCACCAACTAATGTTGTTGATAAGACTGTTAAAATAGAGACGGAGAACGAACCCAAGGGTTTATCTAACCCTGTTGTGTCAAAGGTTAATGTTGTGGATAAGACTGTTAAAATAGAGATGGAGAACACACCCAAGGGTTTATCTGACCCTGCTGTGTCAAAGGTTGATCAAAATAAAAAGAAAAAACAAGGCAGCAAGGAAGAAAACAATGAAGATGGCAGTGGCAAAGATAAGTTTTCCGGCTTGATTTTTATGTGTAATTCTCAAACAAAGCAGGAGTGTTTCCGATACAAAGTGTTTGGGTTGCCACCAACCAAAAAGGAGCTTGTAGAAAAGGTAAAGCCCGGAATGAAGCTCTTCTTGTATGATTTTAACCTTAGACAAATGTATGGTATCTACAAGGCAGCGTCTGCCGGAGGAATGAATGTGGAACCAGATGATTTCTAGAGTTGTAAAAGGCCACTCCCAGCACAGGTAATCTTTTTATACAATGTTTGATCATATATTCATTCTTACTTTGGGCCTATGCAATTTCGGTTTCGCATCTTTTCTACATCAGTTTCCTGTTTTCTGTTGAGATTAGCTTTTCTAAATGAAGTATGCAGATTGCGGATAGTCTAAGGAAGATTACAAATACCTGAAAGAAGATGCAGATATATGTGATTTCAGCTAGGGTATAAATTTTGGAATATAGAAAGACGTATTTATAAATATGTGGATAGATCTATAACAGAACTAAAGTATCAGTTCGGTTTGAATGTGGACTACAAGTCTGAACCAGTGCAGGGTTAATGAAGTGTGAGATATGTCAAAGCATTTCTCAGTATCATGTATTCTGAAGTGTGTGCGAATTCAAGGCATCAAATGACTAAATTATTGTGATGGGAGAAAGGAAGGAAGTTAAATCTGTGATTTACCTTCCTGATCTCAATACATAAAAGAGGCAGTATATCCAGTGAAGAATTTTTCAAATACATGTTAAAAATTTGAAAACGGTAAGGTCGAAAATACCCAATGAAAGGAGCAACAACGCCGACAAAAGGAACAACAACGCGAACGGGAGGAGAAACAGCGCTGATGGGAGGAGCGGAAACACGCGAGCAGAGCAGCAGTGACAATGACAGAAATTCGCGCGAATAATGAAACCAGTAAACAAAACAACTTCGCGGGTGATTTATTTATAGAAACTAGTTCGGCCGAACTATTTTAAAAGTAAAAGTTCGGCTGAACTTTTGTTGCCGGTTTTCCCATCTCCGGCAAAAATTCTGTTTGCCCGCGCCGTCAGTGTGCCGTCAATCTAAACGGAATCATGAGTTTGGCCGAACTTTCTAAGAAAGTTCAGCCGAACTATTACAGAGTTCGGCCGAACTTTAGAAAATGTTCGGCCGAACTATTGCCAAAAAAAATTTTCGGCCCCTGATTCTCACAAAAGTGTAACCCAGCTTCACGTTTCCGCCCGAAAGTTAAACCATTAGGGGAATTTTGAGGTCTAAAATGGGCCTCCTAAGAAAAATGTACAACAAAAATAAACTTTATAACAACCAATAGGATTCAAGATGATGATGTAATCCATAAGGGATGATTCACCATTTTTGGAGTAAAAAAGTAAAAAAATTAAAAAATAATAAAATAATAAAACTACTTTTTCAATTCGTATTTTAAACTTATCTCCCAAAATTTTTACTCAAATTTCGAGCGGGAGTACTCGTTGGATGCGGAATTTAATTCCTCATCCAAGGAGTACCCATGTTGCATACTTTCGATGAACTCTTCTACACGAAAATGAGAAATACATAAAAAACGTGATTGTAATCACGTTTTTTTATGTATTTCTCATTTTTCATGTAGTAGGACCCATCGAAAGTATGCAACATGGGTACTCCTTGGATGGGGAATTAAATTCCACATCCAACGAGTACTCCCGCTCGAAATTTGAGTAAAAAATTTGGGAGATAAGTTGAAAATATGAATTGAAAAAGTAGTTTTTTCATTTTTCTCTCTAAAATTTGATGATGTCATCAAATCTTATTAGATTTTTTCCACTATTATTTTATAATTTCCTTAGGAGGCCCATTTTAGACCTCAAAATTCCCCTAATGCAAGATTGATGGATGAGCATTTACCTCTTCAGTGGAAACAGGCTCAACCCTCCTGTGAAGGCCACTCCTACTATCTTGCCTGGGAGGCATTTTGTTTTGAATTTTCTTTGCAAAACCAAGCTGTCTCAAATGGCCCTTGAAATTTTTTTCTCAACCACACCTCTGTGCTTTTTATAAGTCACTGTTTGTCCTCTTTGATGCCAATCAACAAGTATTTGTCAAAATAAAATAAAGTCTACTTATCACTGTGCTTGGACCAATGGTATTGAAAAAGAGGTAATTGTGTTTTCTTGTTAGAACAGGGATCTCCTTGTGTTTAGACAAAAACAAAATCACCCTTCCCCAAACAATGCTCTTATGTTGTTCACTGTTTCTTTACAAGGTAAGACAAAACAACCTCAGCTGATTTTGAAAAATCTTTCAACACACTCTGTTTTATGGAACAATGGAGGCTGCACAGATTTGGTTGTTTCATCACACAGAGAGGACTTTTTCAAAATGACAGGCTTTACCTTATAAACATTTTTTCACCTTAGATTTTGTAGACAGGGGTTAATTTTGTTTTTACCACTACTAGGACACCTTCAGCAATTATAGGCTCTCTGCTCAACACAGGAAGAATAACATCTTTCTAGACTGACTTTGGGACCTTCAGCACAGATTTTTCTTTTTTGAACTATGGTGGATGCACAGAGTTTGTTGTATGCACAGATTTTGTTGTCTCATATCATAAAAAAGGAAGTTTTATTCATATACCCAGCCTTCATCTTTTAGAACCATACTCCTTCACTATCACTATTTTTGAAAATCAATAAGGGCTCCTTAAGATGGTTTCAACACTTTCCTCTATCACTTGAAATGGTCTGTGTCATTTACAGCCCTAACCAACTTTGTTTTTGATCAAAAACCCTACCCTCCTTATCACTACTTCTTGTCTCGTGAAAATAACCTTGTCACCCCTCTAAAATTTCAAAAAATTAGCAATAAGCATGGAGAATACCTTGAAATATTTTCATGGGCCCTTTTTGATCATCTGGCAGTTCCAAAGATGCTTTTAGAGGGCCTTTAGAATGAGTGGCACGTTTAGATGGAAGAGCGCCGTGCCGTGGAGAGGTGTCGGGTCGGCCTTCGGGCAATGGCTGATCGGCGCTATAGGCGCGCCGCATAGCTATTGTAAGCCTTTGTAATTTCTGCTCTGAACGCGCCGCGCAGGCTTTAAGCCTCTAAAAACTCTGAAATTTGCTTGAAATCCCTCGTTTCTCCAATGGGCTGCTAGGAGGGTGATTGTGAACGCTTGTTTATGTTTTTTGAAACTTGCAATGAGACTTGGAAATGGTCTCTCCACTCTTTTAAAGCCATTTAAAACCTTTGAACTTAACTTGTGAGGGTTAAAAAGCTTTTTGAAAGAGCTTTTGGTAATAACGAAACACAAATCACCTTTAAACATTACAAAGGCCCAGATTTCGATTTTAAATGCTGTGGAGGCTGCCTGAAGGTTTTCATAGATATGAATTTTCCCTAACTGAAGAAACAATCTCAAACGCAAAAATCTTTTTCACTGTCTCTTTATTTAGGTAGAAACCCTGTCACTGTTTGCATATATTTGTCCCTTAAAAGAAAACTTGCTCAAAACCATATTAATGATTATTGATGCATCCTTTGAATGACATTTCTCTTTGACTGTGGGAACCTTAGTTGCATTCACCTAGGTTTGACAAACATCTGTTTATCAAAAAGAAGATCCTTTAAAGACCTTTCCTGCAATTATATGCAACAACTAGGTATCTTCATATGTTTCATAAAAAGTCCTTTGTTTGTGACAGTATCATGCTTCATTTCTTTGAACGTTGTCCCTGAAATTAAAACACATGCCATATCCTTTCTTACACATACTGTCTCTATGTGTCTATTTTCAAAGCCTCCTTCAGAAGCCAGGCTTAGGTTACCTTCTTGCCCATTTTGATGAGTTTTTTTTGAAAAAGATCTTCATAGACAGGAAGAGAAAAGTTTCTTTGAATCATCAACACATCACTTCTTGGCCACTGCTTAACAATCTTTCTCCATTCATAATAATCCAATTAGTTTCACACTGTATTTAAATTCCGTGTTTTAACAGTGAAACTCATGTAAGCACCTTTTAAAACACCACTACTTTCCCTCTGTTTTTTAACACCATTTTTCTATTCGTAAGCCTTCGGTTGCTTTCCCACTGCACTTAAAACCTACTTTTCAAACAGTGAAACCTATAGTCAATCTTTGAAACACCACTACTGTGTTGGTCGTCTTCATCTATTGGAGACAAGGTGTTAAACAAGTTCTTCAGGCAGTTTGCAATCATTGTTAGCTTTGTGCCCTTTAAATGAGGCCATATCTTTGTTCCTGGCCCTCTGCTTATTAGATGAAGGAGGCCTTTATCACATTTCAAAACCCTCTACTTGTAAAATGAAGGAGGTTTTCAACCAATGACCTGACCATCTGCTCATGTATGGAGGAGGTTTTCTCAGTCATTCAACCCTCTGCTCATGTATGGATGAGGTTTTCTCACTGATGCCATTTCATCTGATTTAAAACAGTGTTATCTTTCCTTTCACTGCTTATTCACGCTTAAGAAAATAAAAGTGACAAATTGACAATATGCCATGAAGGGCATTTCTCTGAGACATATAATCCTATTGTTAAAATACCTTTATGCATCTTTAGACAATCAGAGGCAGGATGGCTAGTATCTGCAGAGTATTTCTTGTTATTCATAAGTCACTAACCTTTGACTGTGTTTGCAGGAGCTTATTGAAATAACTCTTTGTCCAATACTTGCATCCCAGGCTCAAAACCACATGAGAAGCAGCTGTCTTCTCATGTTAAGTTTAATAATGTCTTCTGGAACACTGGTACACTTCTGCTCTTGAAAAAGACATTGAAACACTGTAAATCCACCTAATATTAGTTTGACTTGTGGCATATGCACTGCTGAGACATCAAGAATTGTTAGTGGCGCGACCTAAAGGTGTAATCAAGCTTTATTTGTAGAATAGGAAGGTCATCTGGGACTGGTTGATATTAGACAGAAGTTCTTTGGCTTTAGGATAGTTTTCCAAGGGAGGATCGCCTAAAGCGCCACTTACCTAACTTAGGGGAGACTTTTTGAATAGATTTGGAGTATTCTCTTTGGAGCTGATGGACAAGTTTGTATGACTGAGGCTAGATAGGGCTTGACAATTAGGTTTTATCTCATCATGGGCTGATTGAAAAGTTAGGAGGGCAAAAATATTTATGGGTGTTTTCTAGCTGACAATTTTGACATATTGGAGATCAGCTGCTAGAAAACTTGGCTTTAACAACTAGTCATCATCAACAGGTGAAAAATACTGATGACTAAAAGTGGCTCCATTTGGGGAGGACAGCTCCTTTTCAGGAGATGTCTAGAATTTCAGATCTCGGTTCTTTGAAGACCAGTGCCTTTATCCATTGGCACAAATTTCTTTCTTCCTTGATGCTATTTCTTAAAATTGATAGCATGATTAGCATCAACGATATTTCTACCTACCCCACTATATTTTCTAACATTTTTTCTTCTCTTGGGTGCATTTTGACTAGCAACCCTTTGACATAATATTTTTGAAAAATGACACTATCTAGTTCTACACTTATATCCGCCGGGAGTTTAGATTAAGCTGATGAACTCCTTCGTTTCTCTACCAATGCTAGATCAATTGTCAAGGTTAAGTTGTTTGACAAGATTTTATTCTCTAATCTAAAACATGAAATTGAAAAATGACCAAATCAGGATTAGACAGTCTGATTTGTCATGTACTTATGGCATGAAAGACAAGCTGCACACAAATATTATTTTGCATAAAATGAAATCTAGAAAAACAAGGCTAGGATACACAATTTGTTTTTCATCCCTGCTTTCCTCTTTGGTTCTGTTTTGAGCATGTGGAACCAGTATCTTTTCCTAATCTACTCTCTCTGATAAGTCAAGCTTACACAATGTTGACTATCTTTTTCTCTCACTAACTTATCAACAAATAAATTTAAAACATGTTCAGTTATGATTAGGCTAGATAATTGAACAAGACATTTGAGCACTAGTAGCGGCATTTAGACTTGCGTGCTTTCCAAATGACTATTTTTTGAACATGGGGCTTTCTTTCTATTTTTCAAACCACCCTCTTTTTCCATTTTTCTATTGTTTTTGAATTTTCTGTTTTTGATTTATTTTTCAAACAATGGTATATACAATGATTGAAAATTTTTTAACTCAGAAATCTTGGAAATGGTGAAACTTAAGCATCCTATCTTCATAAGGATCTCCTACCACTCTTGGTCCACTCAGCTCTTGAAAAGAAAAATTTGGAAAATTTTCTCTTTCAAGCATAACATAAGGATTCATGCATGAATCTCTGAACAACCCCGTATCTTCCCGTTGTACCTCTTTATACCTCTGATTTCCACTCCTTCTTTTGTTGTACATATTTTTTAAGTAATGCAGATATTCTTTGTCATTTTTGAAGTATATGATGACATCATCAAGGTATGTCAGAATGCAGAAATTCAGAACTGGAAACATGGCTTTTAGGAGCATGTTTTTGATATCCGGTGGTTTTGCAATTCTGGGTTTGAAAATGGAACTACTTCCAGCATACTTGAAAAATTCTTTGAGCTGTTCGCTTTGTAAAGGAATCATTTGGCTATAACCTGAAACATCATCTTGCAAAGACATATGATTAAAAACACTTATCATTGGTATATCATGGTCTTGGGTAGGAAGGATAAAATTTCTGTCACAAGGGTGTGTATTAGTGTTTCTAAATTCAAAACAAACCCTGTGACCAGCTATTTTATCTTTCACTATTACTGTTTGGTCCAGATTTTTGTATTTTCTTTTGTCGAAGTTGTCTCTTGGAGTGATGGCAGTGGCATAGTGTTTCTCACTATTTTCTCTATATGCAGTAGTATTTTGAACAAGATTGAAAATTCTAGCAGTTCTAAGTCTTTGGTGGAGTGACAAAATGTTAGCCAGTTCAAGTAACTCAGGTATATTTGGGCTGCAGTCATCATATCCTTTCATAAGAGGTTTATCAGACATTTTTCTGGATTTTAAGCTGTTATGGCTACAGTCAAGGTTTCATTTGAAAGGGTAGAGTTATGTGCTGGTAAATATTTAAGGTATGGTAAGAACATCAAGCTCCCTTGCCCCTAATTTCCAAAGATGTTTGTGATATGCAAGTCTTCTAATTCCTCTGTTCTGAAAAAGTCTCCTAATGTTACTGCTGATGTTTGCCTAAGGTTTGAGTAGTTTGCTTGATGGTACATAATGGTTTGGGCTTCTTGTTCTTTCCTTGTTTCAAAAGGAACAAATTCTCTTTCCTCAAGACATAGCTGCTCATGGTCATGATAATTTTGAGTGTCTAGTTCATCATAGAGAACTTGGGGTAGTTGATGTGGTGGGTCTAAGTTTGTTTCATTTTCTCCTGACTGTTTTTCAATGTCCTCATCAGTGTGTAAAATGAAAAAGTTCAGATCAGAATGCAAGGAGTACATTGGGATGTTATTTGGCCTTTCTTGGTTGCTGATCATATATTTCATGTGTGATTCCCGATAGAGTATTCTAGTTTGGTCAAACACAGCAATGGTGGCATAGGAAATATCAAGTTGAATATTTCCCTGAAGCTTAGCTCCCCAAGATCTAGATAAAAGCATTCCATACTTAGGAAGGATGTATGCTACCACTATGTCCATGATCAGGTGTTTTGCAGGTACTTGGGCCAAACTAAAACAAAGATCTTTGATCAAGCCTAGACATTTGACTCTACTCGAATCAAATGAATATATGTCTTTATATGGTCTTGTGATTTCTAGGCCTAATATTTCCATCACAACCTTCGGCATGAGATTATGCGAGGCCCCAGAGTCTAGCATGGCATTGTGAAGGATTTGGTCATGGATATTTAGACTGATGTAAAAGGCAAGAGTGGTTCCTTCTTGGAACTTCCCTTCTATTTTTGGACCAAACAACACTTCGGGAGTGTCATCAGCTAGATTAAGGGTGTTCTCATCATTTCCTATATTTAGGACCTTTAACACTTGGGATTTATAAGAGCCTTGGGCGATAAGTTCAGTGAGAGGCATGGTAATCTTTATTTTTGCGATTTCTCCCTCAAAACTGAAGGGTGCTTGTAGTTTAGACAACTTTGTTTCAGTTTTTTCAGCCATGACTTTCTCTATGTTCTAATTTTGCTGACTTTGTTTCGGGATTTTTTTTGACACAGCCATCTCGGGAATCTTCGTGGACGTACTAGGAGCATCTGAGCCAAGACTTGTTTGAACAGATTTATCTTTGTTTTGGTCAGTTTTCTTGACCATGATTTTGTTGTTGTCCACTGCTTTTTTAAGGATGGTATCAGGGGTTTTAGCAGTATCCAAGCTACCTTTCTTGGAGTTGTCTTGGTTTTTTCTGCTTCTAAGGTCATACTGCATGTGAGATTCTATTATGGCATTCTGAAAATCTATGGCAGGATCTTCAGGATCTTCATAGTTGGTTTCATCTTGATTCGGAGAGAAGAACGCTTGTTCTTCTTCTATGAGGTAAACCTCACTCTCGTTATCAGAACCTATGAGGTTCAAATGATTTTCATCAATGGGTTTTGTATCCCTATCATCTTCTTCCACATAATTTTCATTAAAGGGTGGCCTAATTTGTTGGTCATTTTCCCTTGGTTTGTTTGAGGCTGTTCCCTCCTAAAATTTTGGTTCCAGTTTCTGTTTGGAGGGTTTGGATGGTTGTCCCTAAGAGGTGTATTTTCACTTATCTTTTCCCACATTTTGGCCATGGACCTAACCAGGTCATCTATTCTAGGATCTAAGGAAGGGGCTTAAGTGGAGACCTCATCCCAGTATGTGACTTTCCTTTCTGATCTAGTCCTAGCTCTCTTTTATGCTAAGTTGGCTTCTGCACTTATCGCCACTTTTTGCATTTCCTCTAAGGTAGGGGGGTCCTTATCTCTTAGTTGATAAGTCATGTCTGGGTCAAAGCCTTCGGGGAACTTTGCTAAGGATGAGCCAAGTGGAGGTTTGAAGTGAGGTGGGAGGGCGTTATAAACATTGTTGAACCTAGTGCAGTATCCCTGGACACTTTCCCCATTTTCCCGTTTTAGATTGTTATATTCTGATAGGATTTGAATGGGGTTCTTTCGGATTTCCCACTTATTTATGAAGGTTTGGTAGAGTTCTGGGAGATCGTGGATGCTGTTTGGAGTTAAGCTCTTAAACCAATTTTTGGGTTCTCCACCCAGGCTTTGGGCGAACATCCTCATCCTGATGGTCTCGTCTTCTATTTCCATGTATTCAAAGGCATCGCTAATTCTATCTACATGTTGTTGAGTCGTGGTAGTCTCAACTCCAGTAAAGTGCGGGATTTTGGATTGATAGTAATTTTGTAAAGGAGCCAAAGGGTGTGGCAACACAAAGGGAGCTTACCAGGCTGCCATGGCGGGAGCTAATGGATGAAGTACAAAATGAGGGCTTGTAGGATGAGCTGAGGTGTTTTGAACAGTAGTGGTTTGGATGGGTGTGGCAGATGTACTTGGACTAGTGATCTGATTTTGAGAAGATCTGGGATGGTATGAGCCAAAGTGATGGAGAAGCTGAAAGTCGGGAGGTGTAGTAGGCGAGGCTTCTATACTAGGACTCTGTCGCGAAAGATCTAGGGGCTCAAGATCGTCAAAGTTTTCCTTACTTTGTGACTTGCTTCTAAAAAGGGTTTTTGATGATTTTAAGTCAAATGGGGAATCCTGCAAGGCTGTGAGGTGCTTAGGTACTGATATTTCTTTACGGATGGACCTATCGGTAGCTAAATTGCCAATTTCGGAAGCTTGCCACATAATCTTCTCTAGGTCATCTACTATGATAGGGGGATTCGGGTCTGGATGAGATCTGGTGTTGATTCTTCGTGAAGCCAGATTTTGAATCTAGAGTTTAGAGAAGATGGTATTTGTGATTGTTTTGGATGGATGTCCTCTCTAGGGGTTTACTAATGTGAAGGATGGTCAAAACAAAAATGAGGATTAGTGGAGTCGCCAGGTGGATTTCTGTGAGAACTATGGTCCACTACCAACACTATCAAAGATGCTTTCGGAAAAAGTTTTCTATCAAACTTTGAGATGAAGACTTGCAAGGAAGAGTGATTCACTTGGTTTCAACAGTTTGCTAGGTTGTTTGGACAAGCTAATGGTTCTATTTGCAAGATTATTTCTGTTTATCTCCTATGTTTAGGTGAAGTCTTATGAATCACTAAGTTATACTTAGTTTGTCACTAATTACAGGGTTTCACCATAAGTTTTAAGTTTTGGAAAGGATGAGTCAACAGAAAGGTATGGTTTATGAATTTTTGGTTTTTTATGGAGTTTTTAGGCCTACTGGAGGCTAGTGGAGTCGCAAGGTGGAACTTGGTTTTTTTTGGTAAAGATGTAGCTATGGTCCACCACCAATAATTAGGGAAAAGCCAATCTGGGAATGTTTTGGGGTTTTTTGAGTTTTTATGTGCAACTTATGGTTTATTAGAGTGTTCTAAACCTGATTCATCACTTTGCTAGGGTGGTGAAAACAAACAGAGTTTACTCTAAATGATTCTATGGACTGCTTGCCTGTTTAAATTTTTAAAGACTAATGAATCTACAAGAGTTTGCTAGAATGTTATGTACTCAGTTAGTCCCACCGTGATCACCATTATGTTAGTGTGGCGATGAGGTGGCTCAATAGGAAGGTATTCTTGAAGATAAGGGACTTCTGGAGTTCTAAGGTGTCCTTAGATTGTCACTAACTCAGGGTCCCACCGTGATCGCCATTATGTTAGTGTGGCGATGAGGTGGCTGATCGGATAGTATTCTAAAATTTAGCAAAGTAGTAAGGCCTACTGGAGGCTAGTGGAGTCGCCAGGTGGATTTCTAGTTGTTTTGAGAGTATATGTGTATGGTCCACCACCAATATTGATAAACACCAATCTAGAGATATTTTTTGGGGTTTTCTGAGTTTCCTATATGTAGCCCTGAGGTTTGGAAGAGTTTCCTATAACTGAATCATCATTTTGCTAGGAAGGTGAAGGAGCTAGTTTCTACTCATTAGACAATACCTAAGTTTTCTAAGTTTGATTGAGACTTTGAGAGATCCTAAGGGATACCGAGGATGTTTTGACTCAAGGTCCCACCATGATTTCCATTATGTTAGGGAGTGGTGGGATAAGTCAATCAGATAGTATTTTAAAGGCTGCTGGAATGTTTAGGGAATCTAAGTTTGTTTATCACTCAGAGTCCCACTGTGATCGCCATTATGTTAGGGTCCCGTTATTTGGCTGATTGGCAAGCCACATGACGGTGTAACATCAAACCAATCTTTAGAGCCCAAGGACCTAGCCTTCCTGGACTCAGAGAGGGCTCTCTCTATTTGTGTAAGGGATATCTGTTTGTTTGCTTATTGTGTTCTTGATTTTAGGCTATTTATGAAATAAGTTTTTGGTTTTGGTTTTTAGGTTGTGAGGGATGAACTGATCAAAGAATAATATAGGTAAAAATATGTCAGATCAACTGGGCTATGGGGTCGAAAAGGTCAAGAAAGTTGTCAAATGGTGATACAAGGTTGTTGAAGGGCCGATTTGAGTGAGGTAAAATGGATCTTTGGGTTAAATGGAGTGAGATGGAAATTAAACTTGTGAAGAACAAAGGATTTCAAACATAAATAGTTTAATATATGACATAAACATGGTAGGGAGAACCATTAATCATGAGAAATGTGACTGTAAATAGATCGATGCATAGAAATAAAAATTCAAGCCATGCATAGAGATATATGACTCTCTAACTTTAGGAAATGGCTATCAGACTTTGGGGAAATACATTTAAGACAAACAAACAACTTAAATCACTATGAAGGAACACCTAAGCATAGTATTTCAAGCTATTGGGCACTTTGAAGCAAGATTGCATAGTTTTAGGCAAAGGGAAAGATCAATACAAGACATCCTTGGTTCAAAAAATGACAATCTAATCAATCAAAGAGAGGTTTCATAGGTGGAGCTATGACTAGCCATGAGTAAGTAGGGCATACCGTGAATCATACTTAGCATGCATAAAACCATAAATGAAACAAGCAAACAATATTCTTCAGTTATTAAAGAGCAATCAAGGATTCTTTAATATGACTAAAAATGAAGAAAACATAGAAGCTATGAAGAAACAAGAAATTTACATAGAAAGGAGGGACAACCCCTTCTTGGTATTTTCCTTCAACTTCCAGACCAAACAACAATTCTGGTTTATCATCTGTCAAGTTTAGAGTATCAGTGTCACTGCCTATATTCAAAGCTTTCAAAGCTTGATTCTTATATACATCTTGGGTCACTAATTCAGCCAAGGGTATGGTGATTTTGATTTTGGCAATTTCTCCCTCAAGGTTGAAAGGAACTATGGTTTTTGAAATATTTACATCTCTTTCAGCAATTTTGATTTGCTGAATTTCATTTGGACTGTTATTTAGGACAAGTTTGTTAGGGCCACTAGCAGAGGTACTAGGGCAACTTTGTTCAACACTTTGTTGGCTGTTTTTTTTTGTCTTTATTTAGATCATTTTTCTTGGCCACTATGTTGGTATTGTCTACTGTCTTTTTAGACTGATTTTCTGAAGTTTTCCTAACAGCAGTATTGGTGTCTTTGTCATTTGGAATTTCTGGGTTTCCTTTGCTTCTAAGATTATATTGTTTGTGTACCTCCATTATTGCATTCTCAAACCCTAATCTGTAATCTCCAGAATCCTCATGGTTGTTTTCAGTTTGTTCTGAGGAGAAGAATTCTGGTTCTTTAGTGAGAAAAACATCTGTCTCACTGTCAAATCCTATCAGATTCACATGATTTTCTTCTAATATTTCAGTTTCCCTTTCTTCTTACTGATCTACATAGTTCTGTTGAAGGGGAGGCCTAATTTGCTGGTCATTGTCTCTTTGCCTATCTTGATTAGGATTTCTATTCCTGTTTTTGGGGTTGTTTTGGTTTTCTCTAGGAGGTACTCTATCATTTAGATTTATCTTTTCAAGCATTCTTTCCATCACCCTTACTAAGTTATCAATTTTGGAATCGGATGATGAGGTTGATGCCATTGTTTCATCCCTGTATGTAACTCTTTTCTCTGCTTTTAACCTAGCTCTTTTCTCAATCATATTTGCTTCTACACTTAAGGCTCCCCTCTGCATATCCTCTAAAGTCAACGGGTCTCTTTCTCTTAGCTGGTAGGCCATTTCTGGATCAAAGCCTTCTGGAAATTTAGCTAAGGCTAGGCCCAGTGGAGGTTTCATGTTTGGCGGAAGTGAATTATACACACTGTTGAATCTAGTGCAATAATCTTGGACACTCTCCCCAGTACTTCTCTTGAGGTTATTATAATCTGAAAGTATTTGGAGAGGGTTCTTTTTAATTTCCCATTTTTTTGTGAATGTTTGATATAAAGAAGGGAGATCATTTATGCTATAAGGAGTTAAGCCTTTGAACCATTTTTTGGCTTCTCCTCCTAAAATTTGAGCAAAAATTCTCATCTTAATGGTCTCTTCTTCTATTTCCATATAATAAAAAGCATCATCCATATTATCTACATGCTACTGAGTAGTAGTAGGTTCATTTCCAGTGAAATGGGGAATTTTGGACTGATATTCATTGGGTAGAGGAACCAGAGGTTGTGGTAACACTAGAGGGGCATACCATGCTGCCATGGTAGGAAAAAATGGGGGATTTACAAGAGGTAAGGGAAATGGGCTGAGCTGAAGTGTTTTGAACAGTGTATGTGTGGACAGGAGTGGAAGAAACACTTGGGCCAACAAGCTGATGATAAGTGGATTTTTTATGGAAGGAGCTGAAGTGATGGAGAAGCTGAGAATCAGGTGGAGTAGAAGGTGAGGCTTCTCTGCTAAAGCTATGTTGCAAATATGTGGTTTCAAATTTAGCTTGATTTAAATCACTCTGAGACTTATTTATAAATAGGTTCTTTGTATGAGGCAAGTCAAAGTGAGGATCTTTCAAGATTGTGAGATTTTCAGGGACAAATCTTGTTCTTGGGATGGTCCTATCAGCAGTTGATTTTCCAAATCTAGAAGTTTGCCACAAAATCCTTTCTGGATTGTCAGCTATGGTAGGAGGGTTAAGATCTCAATGGGATCTAGTATTGACCCTATGTGAAGCTAGATTTCAGTTTTCAAAATTTTTAGAAAGGCTGAGGATTTTAGGACCGTTTTCAAATGTTTTAACCTCTCCTAGTGTTTAGTACTCTTTCTAAAATAAGGGACTAGGCTTCCAAACTTCTTTAAGATTTATTTGATACAATCTCGAGGGAATCTAAAGAACTAGTGGGTAAAATAGGCCTACCGGGGCTAGTGGAGTCGCCAGGTGGAAAGTTTTAGCTTTTTGAAGGTAAAATGTTTTATGGTCCACCACCAATAAGTATTTTAAATACCAATCTGAAATGTTTTGGTTTTTTTTCTGAGTTTTTATATGGTTCTATGGTTTGTAAGAGTGTCCTATACTTGATTTCATCACTTAGCTAAGGTGGTGAAACAAACAGAGTCTACTCTATGGCTTATCAGCTGGTTTTCAGAAGTAACTGAAGGACTAATGAGCCTATAGGGGCTTGCTAGGCTACTATGTACTTAGGGGTCCCACCGTGATCGATAGGATGTTGGTGTCCTGTGATTTGGCAGATTGGCATACCAAGTGACAAGGCAACATCAAAACCAGTCTTTAGAGCTCTAGGACCTAGCCTTCCTAGTCTTAGAGAGGGATCTCTCAATTGTTAGCAAAGGTGTGTGCTTGTTTTCTTTTAAGGGTTGATTTTAGGCTAGTTATGAAGCGTGAGTTTGTTTGATTGTTTGGTTGGGCATGATGATCTAGGCAGCATAGATATAAAAGGGAAATATCTAAGTCATTGGGAAATAGAGTCAAATGGAAGTTGTAACAATTTTGTAAATGAATCAGGGATATCAAAGGGAAAATCTAACATGGCCAGTGGATCTTCAAGGTCTATCAGGTGAAATGAAATGGACATCAATGGTTTAGAATGAAAAGTAGAACTAAGGGCAATTAAGAATCCTTAATTATATGTACTTCTCAACAAAGGGACTTAAAACATTATCTGAACATAAAGAGGCATTCAATAGACAAGGCTAACCATAAATTCTACAAACCACACTTCAGAAAATAATAATTTCAAGACAAACTTCTCCAATGAAATATAGAAGGCGAGAAACTCATTTAACTTCTAGTGATTTCACCTTCAAGGGTAAGAAAACATTCAAGATTCACAAATAACTGCATTCATAGAAGAGGGAACTCCTAGACATCTTAGATTACAACTATAAAGACCTTAAAAACAATTATCTAAGCAGGAACAAATGGTATGATCGGAACAAAACCTCTTTGGCAGACTTTAAACAATGGTACTTTGAAGGGAGACTTCAGAAACAATTTTTAAGTGGTAGCAAGTAAGCAGGGAAAACCATAAATCATTCTTGAGACCAACTGTATTGAATTATTTAAGAAATAAACAAGCATAAGGGTTCTAGAGAGAAATTACGAATTCTCTAGAATATCTTAGCAGAAGAAAACCTAAATACAATGAAGAGTAAACAAAACTAAGGTGCTTTCAAAAGACATTTCTTAGTTTAAACATTTTACTCTACTGCAACAAAAAATGGTGAAACGTAATGGAACATGAAATAACAATAATAGATTTAGAGTACTTCACCAACAACCAAGCTCAGGGATCCAATGACAGATCTTTCTCCATCAACAAACAGGTCAAGACATCCACAAGTTCCAAAACATCAATATCTTCCAACTTCAGAAAAACTATGTATTACTTCAAAGAGTCACCAAATGCCAACGATACAATGAGTCCCAATGCAGTATTTATGCTGCAAATGAGGAGGTGGAACTATTATAGGGTTTGAGGGTTATTAATTAAAGAGTAAATGCATTCCTGACCTTTAAAACTATGCAAGGCCTAAGGTAGGAACATCTGCAATTACTTCACTATTTTCAATAACTCTGTCTTAACTTCTGATAGAAAGATAGGGGAATAGATTGACTTTCAAGGATTATTCTTATCTTTATAATAATTGTCCTGACAGTTTAAAATATCTTCTGACTGTGTAATAACTGCCAATTTGTCTTTGCAGGTAGAAGGTAGGCCACAGGTGGCAATTGGATATTCTGAATGAATAACGACTTCTTGGTTGATGTATCCGAGGCTATTTTTAGCCTAATTTTCCTTAATTTAATCATTTAAACTGTGTTTTAAAGCTTGATATGCTTTTGGGCTTTCTTAACCATATTTTCTGACTTTATCACTTTACTGACTTCTTTAAACCTTTGTTCATATGTCTTTAACTCCGCTTCCATCCTTTAATTTTCATTTAAGCTTTTAATCACTGTCTTCTTCCTTCAATCTTCAAGCTGTTATTGATCTTTGCTGCTTCTGTGTGCAAGAGACTTTTCAGTGTGCTGGAGGGTTTTATTAATTAACCAGTGTTCATGAGGCACTTGGTCAAACCGTGACATTAAAACCTTTGATATCCCCTTACGCACATATTTTTTTTTGCCTCGAGAATCGTCATCCTAGGCTCTGTGCAACTCGGATTTGCTTTGGAAGGGCCTGCAAACTATAGGCCGCCATTAAACCTTCACAAAACTAAAACAGTTAGATAAAACCTGCGTTTGTGGATTTGACTGCTAACAGAGGCTCGGGGATGAGTTATGGAGCGATGCAGAGGAAGGGGTTATTGCAAGGGGGGGGGGTTCCATAAAAGACCAGAAGAAACCAGGGAAAAATTTAAATAATGGCATGGAAACGGTAAAGCGGTTTTGGGGGAATACCGGGGTGGTATTCACATGAGGTTTAGGTGGTAAATGGTATTGAGTGAATCGAACGCGATTCCACTCAAAGGATGACACCTGTTCCCAGGAAAACCGTTTTTTTCGCGTTGAAATGGGTGGTTAAACTCTTTTGGAAAAATGGGCACGAAAATGAATGTGGGCCGTCAAATCTGGGAGATCCAGATTTGTTGCAGAGAATGAACACGGTGGGGAAGATGCGAGGTCGGGTGGGACCGGTGCTGGCATTAGCAATTTCTTCGGGTAGTGAATACTATTGGGCGGAGTTAAAAGGTGAGGATTAATGGGAGTCGTCAGATCTGGGAGATCTACGGTCAAGATCCATTGTCGAGTTGATGAATAAGTTTGATGATCGGGGGATGGTTCAAAGGGAGGAGGGAATGCTCACCATCGGATCGGATAGATCAACGGTTGAGATCGAATAGGGTAGAAAGAAGGGCAGATGAAAGAATAAGGGAAGGGGGCTGAAGATAACCGCGGGAATGAGGTTCTATGAGGGAAAGGGGACGGAGGACTTAAGCCCCCAAGGTCTTAAGGCCTAATTTTATATAAAAGAGTGGAATAAAGTCAAAAACACAGGTTTTTTGGGTTTTTTAGAAGTTCCGATAGGCTTTAAATAAGCGGATTTAAACCATTACACAGGGATTTATAAGGTTAAAAGGGGTTTTCTTAGGAAATAAAGGGTGGAGAAGGGAAAATGGAAGTTTTTTTCAGAGGAATTTGCAGCTTGTTAGGATTAGGTGAATAATATGTGAGACGGAGGGATTTTGGAGGTGAGATGATGGAGAAAATGGCTTAGAAACAGTCTTCTTTGTAACAGCAGGGCTAATCTTTTAGAAGGCATAGATGAATATTTTGGTGAACTGATAAACTTAAGATGGCGAAGACAGTGAGATTTCTAGAACTCACAATTTTTCTGCAAATATTGTTTCTAGAAATATGAGTTTTTCAACTTAGTCATCTTTGGATAAAGTCAAAATTGTGTATGACTAACAGAATACATTCACCAAACCATGAAAGAGGACCAGTTCCACTTCTTCCCTGCTAAGAAGTGTTATATCCTCAAGCTTCCTACCACCATTGGCCCTTTTACCATAAACTCAAGACACGCCCTCTCCACAATGGAGATGTTGCTTCAGGGAATGGATTTAGTGCTGGGGAAAGTCTGGCCCTGTGACCCAAAAGGAATTATCTCAAATAGGAAAATGAAGATTAGGTCCATTGCATATGTGCATGAGACTAGGCCCTTCATTGAATGGAGATCTAACCTTGACACATGGCCTTTGGCTTCACAGAAGGAGGCCGAATCTTCGGTAGCAGAAGGAAGGGGTGACACCGCTTCAGCGAGCACAGGCAAGAAAGGGAAGACTGATGAGGTAGATTTTTCAGAGGAGCCGGAAGGTTTGTATACAGGGGAGGGATCTCGTCCCTCCAAAAAGCATAGAAGTGATGATGTGGAGATCATCTGGGATGAGCTACCTCAAGAGGAGTTAATCAGATACGGGGAGCCAGATAAGAGCAAGGTTGGTTTCAGAGTAAATTATGATGGTGCCTCCACTTTAGAACCCTTTGGGATATCACAGGCCGCTTCGGTAAACAAAGCCGAAGTAAGGGAAGAAATTAGAAACATAAACAGGAAAGTGAGGAAGAAACTTCACGCAGAATTGGCCGGTTTCATAGATAAGTACCATACCCGGCTCACCACAGAGCTAGATATGGATAAAGAACAACTAATAATAGCTATCACGGAGGCAGTGTTAGACCCTACTGCTAATGAAATCAGCTACAAGGCTCTGGAGGTCGCTGTGAATTTATCAAAGGTTCCCTTAATCGAAAAACTGGGCCTACATTGTAGGTTTTAACCCTGAACATAAATTATCTACACACGAATCTTATAACAGAAAATAAACAATAGCGAGAGCATAACATAAAACAGGTAAACACAGAGATTTTCCCCTGGATCCCAAATCGGGACGACCAGCTTGATTTTTCATTATTTTCCTTTTAGTGTTACAACACATATATATACATGCCGAATCATACATAAACCCTAATCCATTAACCCTGGATTAGAACATAACTGTAGTTCCCTTGACCGGATCTACAAAATACCAGGGGCCGAAAACCATCGTACCCCAAAACCATGTGCAAACTCATGCACAAAACATGGGTGGGTCCGCCTATGAGTGGGACCACATACCAATTTTTTTTTTGCTGAGGAGCTGCACCGGACCCCGACAGGGGGGCTGCCACCCCCCCTGTGACCCCCCTGCTACGCCTGGAACAACGTACAGTGCGTGGGGCTAGTCGTGGAAAGAACATAACACATACCCAACATTCTCCCACTTGTTGTTTTCTTTCCATAGGGGGCCACAGGAGAGCTTAGTCATTGCGCCAATTCTTCAACACCCATTGTTTCTCTACACCAAGAGAACTTCTGAGTGCTTACAGACTTCGTTAATGCATCTGCAACATTCTTCAAAGTGTCCACCTTTACCAGCAACACCCTTTTAGCTTCAACCATATCTCTAACAAAGTGATATTGAACATCAATGTGCTTTGTCTTTGAATGATAAGCAGGGTTCTTAGCCATGAAAATTTCACTTTGGCTATCACAGTCTATCCTTATAGCTTGCTGTACCAACCCCATGCTTGAACACAATCTCTGCAACCAAACTGCTTCCTTGCTTGCATGAGTGGCTGCTATGTATTCTGCCTCTGTAGTTGAAAGCGCCACTACAGACTGTCTTTTACTCATCCAACTGACTGCACCTCCAAACAGGCTAAACACATACCCACTTGTAGATCTTCTTTGGTCCAGATCTCCAGCCCAGTCTGCATCAACAAAACCATGAATGTCCAACATTCTTTCCAATCTTGGTCTTCCCTGGTAGCACAAGCCATAATCACTAGTGCCACGTAAATATCTGAAAACCCGCTTCACTATTGTCCAATGCTCCTTCCCCGGGTTTGACATAAACCTGCTCAATACTCCCACTGCATGTGCAATGTTTGGTCTAGTACAGACCATTGCATACATTAGGCTACCCACTGCACTTGCATATGGAACACGGGACATATACTCCTCTTCTTCTTGTCTCGTATCAATCGTTCCGGCCAGACAGCTTTACACCTACAGGAATAGGAACATTCACCGGTTTACTATCCTGCATATTGAACCTCTGCAATATAGTCTAGACATACTTCCTCTGGTTTAACCAGAGCTTCCTCTTTGCCCGATCTCTCTTAATTTCCATGCCCAAAATATAGTTTGCAGCACCCAGATCCTTCATGTCGAATTTGGAGAACAGTTGGGTCTTCAAATCTTGGATAATTTCTTTGTCATTTCCAATCAACAACATATCATCCACATACAAAACCAAATAAATAACACGGTCAAAAATTAATTTAAAATAAACACAGTGATCCTCCTTGCTTCTGATGAAGCCAAGTCCCCGTATATAGGTATCAAATTTTTGATACCACATCCTTGGTGACTGTTTTAACCCATACTGAGACTTCTTCAACATGCATACTAGTTCTTTCTTACCCTTCACCATAAAGCCTCCAGGTAGCTTTATGTAGATCTCCTCTTCTAGATCCCCGTGAAGAAATGTTGTCTTCACATCCATCTGTTCTATCTCAAAATCAAATGCAGCAGCAACAGATAAAAGTAATCTAATAGAAGTAACCTTGGCAACAGGAGAAAAATATCACCAAAATCAATTCCCGGCACCTGGGAATAACCTTTCGCTACCAACCGAGCTTTGTATTTCTCCACCTTGCCTTCTACATTCATCTTCTTCTTAAACACCCATTTGCTCCCAATGGGTTTCCTTCCAGCCGGCAACTCCACCAGATCCCATGCATCGTTTTTGTGCAAGGATGCCATTTCATCAACCATGGCCTCCTTCCAGAGTTTTCCATCCTCTGAATCTACTGCCTCCCTGACAGTTCTGGGTTCATCATCAATTATAGTTAAGGCAAAACCTGAACAAAAAGCAGATGGACTATACCTTTCTGGTTGCCTTCTTTCCCGAACTGATCTTCTCAAAGCTGGGGTTTGTGGCTCTTCCTCTTCTGAATCTTCTTCTGTTGTAGAGTCTAATTCATCCTCCTTTAGCTCAAACTCTATCTTCTCAGGTTCCTTTGGTAGGACTTCATGTGTAACAACATCTTTCACCTCTCTAAACACCACATCTCGGCTATACACAACCTTCCTTGTTTTCGGGTTCCAAAGCTTGTAACCCTTTAAACCATCCTTATACCCAATAAAGATGCACCTTTCAGATTTATTATCCAACTTGGTCCTTTTCTCCTTTGGAACATGTACATATGCATCACATCCAAATACCCTTAGATGTGAAAGAAAGGGTTTCTTACCAGTCCATACCTCATGTGGAGTCTTATCCTCCAACGCTAATGAAGGTGATCTGTTAACTAAGTAACATGCAGTCTCCACTGCCTCTGCCCAGAATTCTTGTCCTAACCTGGTACCACTGAGCATGCTTCTTGCCTTTTCCATCAGTGTTCTATTCATTCTTTCTGCAACTCCATTTTGCTAAGGTGTGTATGGAGTATTCTTCTCGCCGTGTTATACCATTACTTGCTGCACTTCTTCAAATTGCTCTCGCAACTCCCCCACCATTATCCGTCCTCGCCGCTGATCACCTTCTCGTCTAGTTTTACCAGCCTTAAATTCTTTAAATTTGTCAAAGACTTCAGATTTCTTCCTCAAGAATATATCCATGTATTCCTTGAGAAGTCATCTATGAATGAAACATAGTACGTACTTTCCCAAAGGATGGAACTCGACACAGTCAAACACATCACCGTGCAATGCATAAGAGTATATATCTCGTTCGCCCTCCTAGCACCGTGAGAAAACTCACTCCGATTCTCCTTGACAATGACACACAATGTTCACAAACGAAATCAAAAATCCGTGAGAGCTTTTAGACATACCTCTCTACCATACCATTTCTATGCAGTATCTGAAGTCCCTTCTCTCCAATATGTCCAAGCCTTTGATGCCATAGCATGGTCTTTTCTCCAGAGACAGCTAGGCTTTCCGCTCCACTTTCAAGAACCACATAACTATTACACCCATCAATAACAGTGCTACCTTGTATCTTATACAAAGTTCCAGTCCGAACTCCCCGCATTAATACCAATGCTCCCCGAACCATCTTGCAGGCATCTTTCTCGAACACTGTTTTTACACCTGCATCATCCATCTTGCTTACAGAAATCAGATTTCTGGCCAATGCAGGAATATGCAGAACACCAGGAAGTGTTCTAATCCTTCCACCTTGTAGCTTCAGCTTGAATTTTCCACGTCCGACGATTCTGGCCTTCCTATCATCTCCTAGGAAGACATCACCACCATCATATTTCTCATACTCGCAGAACCACTCCCTATGGGGAGTGAAGTGAAAGGATGCACCTGAGTCAATCAACCATGACTCATGATCTACATGTGTATTTGAAGAAGAAGCCAAATACACATCCCCACCTTCATCTGAGGTGGTTTTTGCCTCTGCAGAAGGACCTTCATCAGATCCCTTTCCTTTCTCAAGAGCTTTAGATCTGCATTCCTTTTTGTAGTGCCCTTCCTTTCCGCATTTCCAGCACACCTTTACAAACTTTCCAGGAGATTTAGATCTCCCTCTAGATTTAGATCTCCCACTCGAAACCTTATTCTTGTTTCTGTTCTGGGACCTTCCTCGTACAGATAAGGCATCTCCATTCTGAACCTCCATATTTCTCCGTCTCATTTCCTCCGACAGCAAGGCTGAGACAATGTCATCAAAATTCAAGGTAGTTGTATTGCTACCTATTGCAATAACCAGACTGTCCCACGAGTCTGGTAGAGAACACAACAACCTGATGCACTTATCTTCATCTGAGATTTTAATATCAACAGATGACAGCTGACTTACCACAGTATTGAAGGCGTTCAGATGCTCTGTCACCGAGTCTCCATCCTTCATCCTCAGGTTATACAGCTTTTTCCGTAGGAACAATTTATTCACTACAGACTTAGATTGGTACAAAGTCCCTAGCTTTTCCCACAAGTTCTTCGCCGTAGCTTCCCCAGATACATTCAACAATACTGAATCTGAGACACACAACCGTATTGTGCTCTTAGCCTTCCGATCCAGTTTCTTCCAGTCTTCATCTGACATTGCCGTTGGTTTAGTACCCGGATCTACCGCGATCCACTGATCTTTATCCACCAGCAGATCCTCCATCTTGAGCTTCCACAACTCAAAACTCTGACCATTAAATTTCTCGATCTCTATCTTTCCACCGCTCGCCATCTTCTTTCACAGCAAGAATTGATCCCGCAGATCTCCCACTGAACAGGGTCTACCTCAGGCCCAAGCAAAAAACCCTCAGCAGCAAAGGCGTCCCCTTGAAGCCGAAACAACTCCGATACCAAATGTAGGTTTTAACCCTGAACATAAATTATCTACACACGAATCTTATAACAGAAAATAAACAATAGCGAGAGCATAAAAAATAAAACAGATAAACACAGAGATTTTCCCCTGGATCCCAAATCGGGACGACCAGCTTGATTTTTCATTATATTCCTTTTAGTGTTACAACACATATATATACATGCCGAAGCATACATAAACACCAATCCATTAACCCTGGATTAGAACATAACCGTAGTTCCCTTGACAGGATCTAGAAAATACTAGGGGCCTAAAACCATCGTACCCTAAAACCATGTGCAAACTCATGCACAAAACATGGGTGGGTCCGCCTATGAGTGGGACCGCATACCAAAAATTGTTTTGCCGAGGTGCTACCGCTCCCCTTGTGACCCCCCTGATGCGCCTGGTACAACGTACAGCGCGTGCGGCTAGTCGTGTAAAGAATATAACAGATACCCAACATACATTAATGCATCAGGGACATGCTAAGGGATGAGGTGGTAAAGCACACGCTCGCATTAAGAAATCTTGAAGATAAATACAAAGAGGTGGTAGAGAATCAGAAAAAGCTAGAGGAGTCAGCAATAACCTGCACCATCTCAGAAGAATGATGAGTGAGAAAGGAAGCGATAAGGAAGGAATCCAGATAAAAATCATCAGGGATTTGGAGGTCGAAAACTTAGAATTAAGGAGGAGACTCAACATTCCTCGTGGGGACTACGTACAAACTGAGGAATTGGCCCAGGTGGAAAAAGAAAAATCGGCCCTCACAGATACTGTTTCTCGGGAAAGGGGTGAGAATGCCAAAACAGTTGTAGAACTAGCTACCTTCAGACAGAGATTGGAAGATTTGCAAGCCAAGTGGGATACACATGTCTGCATGACCCCTACTTCCGATATAGCAGGTGCTACCTCAACACAGTTGACCAAGGCCCTCTCAGACTTATAAGTCTCAGAAAAGCAAGCTCATACGACGCAACAGAAAATTCAGGAGCTGGTGGCTAGGTTGGAACAAAATGATAAAGTAATAGTGGCCCTGCAAACAGAGGTGGACGAAGTGAAGAGGGAGAATCTGTTGCAGGAGAAGGTTATCAAAGACCTACATAATCGAATGAAAGGGAACGCAACCCTCCTGGAAGCTTCGTGTCTCATTTGGACTAAAATTAGGTCAGAGGTAAGGAAGTGTTGGGATTTTATTATGTTAATGAATGATAAGAAAACTGTCGTCTGATTATGCAAAGAGAAATTTCAGGAAGGAAGGACGGAAGCCCAGGAAAAAGTAGTCATGGCCAAGAAGTATATCACCTACCTAAATGGATTTCACTCTAAAGAGTTAGTTGTACAAGGGATTGAATACCATTTCAGGGGAGTGATGGAAATTAGAAGGGTAATTGAGAAAGAGACCACGCGTGGAAATGCATTAAGTGGTTTGGATCGGGTCGCCAAGGGAGTGGGGAAGTTTGAGGAAGAGTGGGATGAGCTCGTGAAAGCAGGCCTCCCATCATGCTGGGATTCTACGACTGCCGCGTTTTCAAGTCTAACTAATTACGAAGAGAAGATGGCAGTGGTTATGAATCAAACAAATATTCCTTATGAGAAAACCACTCGTCTGAAAGCTGAGACGATAATTGCTGCCCTAGGAAAGGAGATTTCCCTTCTCTGTCAGATCAGGAAAGCCTCAGTGGAAATTTTTGCCACTATGCCCCTTCCAAGGGCAACCATATGGCAGAAATGCAGTGATTTTGTTAATATACCAGTCGTCACACCGTCCCTCCAGTCCCTGCCTCCTTAGAAGCTTAAAACTGGTTTGTCTGCGTCATCGGTGCTTCCAACTCAGTCGGCAACTACTACACCTTGTTCTTCTAAAAAATGATGATCATGCTCTGGCCCTAGTGGCCTTTTTATTTGTTCTTTACTTTTGTAATATCGAGTGAAATTTTCATTTCACACTATGCATTTTTATTTTTTGTTTAAGTTGTTTCACTTTCGGTTGGTGCTCATGCTAAGGCCACTATAGAGATGATGAGATGCGTTTTCCTCACCATCGGTTTTTTATTCTGATAGAGACAAGCAACAGAAAAGATACTTCGGTGAACAAATGTTGATTTAAAAATATCTTCTGCTAACGGTAGACTCGGGATTATAAAAGAAAGAACCTGAGTCTATACGAGGGTTCCAAATTTTTAGAGAAGAGACTGTTAATTATTAATCCCCCTTTTTGTAAATTTTTGAGGACTTCCTATGTTTGATGTTGATGAATCCCATTGGGAGACTATAATGAAATGATTTTTTTGTGAGATGGATTCCTGGTGAGATCGATCACAGTTTATATTCCCTTGTTATATTATAATACAAACGTTTCGGAACTTCATCACTCTTTTATATTATATGCTACTGGAATGCGAGCGCTTGATTAACTGGAATGAATTTATCTGTTTCAGATACTCATGTCTATTAGTCTATTGTACTTTAAATATGGCTCAGAGCTGTGATATTATGTTCATATGTTTCACCTCATTTACTCACTTTTCTTCCGATATTAACTGTTGATAGATTCTTATGTGATAATAAGCCTATCTGTAGTTCATAATTTCTCCATTTTCTGCCGTTGTTACTACGATTTCATATTTTGATAACTATGCACCGTGCTTGATGATCTAGCCCTCCTCATGGCTCATAAAATTCAGATTCATCTTCAATAATATCCTCATAAGACCCTTATCATTTAATATTGGGTATTGCTACTAGTATATCTCTGTTCTTGAGGTCTTGATCCCAATTTATGAAGTTTTTAAAATCGTTTATGAACAAGAAGATTTATGCCACTGACCTTTTCCAAATCTTCTTGGATTTAAGATGACCTAGGCACTGGTCCTTCATAACTCAGGGCTGTCTCTAGGAGCTACAACATCTTTTTGGTGCTATTGTCGGGGACTCGAATTTGAATATCATCCCTGGGTATGACAAAATCATATTCACCATTCAAGACCAGGTGAGCACGAAGGGTTGAGAGTTGTGTATCCCTCACCTTAACAACTCCATAGTCTTTCAAAATTTATAAATCCATTTGCAGTCCTGGATTATTAGAAGCCTCACCTAAGTTCGGATACTTCTGAGTTGAGAACACCTTCTATATCTGATCCATAAAAAATTCCATTTAAGAGAATTTGGAAGGAAAAGCAGCTTGCACATACTGACATACCCAAATTCTCCCTAGAAGATTCTCCATCTTCCTCCCAGCAAGCTCAGGTTCAAGGTCCTGGATCTGCTACTAGAGTGCTTGAATACCCACTAGATAACCCCATCCTTGAACAATTGGAGGTAAAAGATGAGGCAGAGTTTGTAGATACATCTAGATTTGTCTTACATCCTACCCTAGAAGCTGAAGAAATAAAGCAAGTAACTACCCCTCAATTCCTACCTGGCCTAGCCAATTTACAGACCAAATTTTAGCATATTCCCAGTGTCACTTAGAAAAACATGCCTCTAGCTCCACCACCTCTCATGGCAGTCTCTGGCTTCTTGTTAAATAAATATGCCACTCTGGCATTACCACAGATTCTGAATGATATGCCCGAAGGCTACATGAAACACTTGCCTCGGTTTACCGAGGAAGACATCAATACTGCAGAAAAGCATTTGGAAGATTTCTGTGCCTTTGCAGAGAATTTCAATGTAGAACAGTTGGATGTAGTTCTGAGGTTATTCGTCCAATATTTGGATGAAGCCAGGAAGTGGTTCAAGACTCTTGGGGACAATTCCATCACCAAATGGGAAGACATGGAAAATGTTTTCACCCAGAAGTGGGGAGAGAAAAGAGACCATGGTTATTGTCTCATTGAATTCATTACCTCCAAGAAAAGACACAACAAGGACATAGAAGAGTTTATAAAAAGATTTAATAAGCTATACACCAACATACCAGCTGATATAAAGCCACCTCAAGCCATTGATAAAGCAGTGTTCGTGGGAGCTTTTGAATCCGAATTCGGCTTCACTATAAGGGAGAGAAAATCTGCTTCACTCAACCAAGCTCAGACCGACGCTTTAGAAGTAGATGCTAACTTCACTTCTGCAGGAAAGTTGAAAGGTAGATTGGACCATGATTTCAGGCGAAAGGGTAAAGAAGAAGCCTCTTCTTCGATTTAAGAAAAGGAAGTCTCAGATTATAAAATCGAGGAGATTAATAAAATGATTGAAAATATTTCTAGCAAGCTGGTGAAACTAGAACTTGAAGCTAAGAATGCCTCTTCTCGGGCAGCTCAGCCTGCTTTTAACAAAGGGTATAATTAGTAGAATAGGAAACCTCCTCTGCAGATCCTGCAAAGGGATAGAAAAGAGAAACAAGATCACATTCATCCCCCTTTATATTTGGAGGGAAAAATGGAGGGCCCTGTTGAAGATGCTCCAGACAGGCAAGATGATTAGTGCTTTGCTTATTCAGAAGGAGAAGAGGTAGGACTTTCCCTACAAGAAGAAGAAGGGGAAAAGGTAAACTCCACTGAAGAACCTGACATAGATGATTACTGCAAACAGTTTGTTGATTTTATGCAAGCCCAATTCCATAAGAAGTATGATATCCGGTCTTCCAGGAAGCGGACTCGTAGTCAAGATCAAGAGGAAGAATCACCTTCTAATGAATATTTCCTCCCGAAGACTGATAACAAAGGCAAGAAACCTGTCGAAGAACCTTCTATACAGAAAGGTGCTCATGCGTCATCATCCAAGTCCATACCCAACCCTCTTACTCATGATATAGGTATGTCCACTATTTAAAAGCCTCCTATCTTCATTAAGGAACCAAAACAGACCTCTATAGAAAAAGGGGGCACTCTGGTAAATATCCAAAAAGAGTTAGAGAGGATCAAAATCCTCATGCCTTTGGTTGAAATTCTGAAAAAGCCCTCCTATAAAGCTCAAGTCTCCCAGTTCATGCTCCCTCATGGAGTAACTTCACCCCCAGACTCCCTTAACCTCCAAGAAGAAAGACCCATGGCAGTTTTTGGCCCCCGTGTAGAAGAGTTAAACTCTACAACACCACCTTTTTATGTTTCTCTAGTCATCCATTATTTGTTGTTACATAACTCTTTGCTAGATTCGGGAGCTTCACATAATCTGTTACCACTTTCAGTCATGGAATAGCTAGGTCTACAGATCACCCGACTGTAATGTTCCCAAAATTAGCATAGAGCTAATTGGAACATTAATTTTGCCTATTTCAGCTAGGAGGTGAATAAATGGGTAAGGAGGCCCATGAGTAGAATAAAAATTCCTCATAGTGTGAAAGGGATCATTAGAGTAGCTCTATTTTGCACCCTTAAGCATGAAAAGGGGCAAATGCATGAGGACAAGGTCAAGTTTGACCAAGTCAACAGCGCTGCCATAGTGGGAGTGGATCACCTTTGAAAGACAACGCAGTGTGAAATGGGAAGAGGTCATTTGGTGGAGGAAACCCTAATGTGTGGGGGCCAAGGCAAGAAGGATTTCATTTGTATAAATAGAGGACAAGGCAGCCATAGGAGGAAATGTTGATGAATATAGATTTTGGTCTGCATGACTATTTGCTTTCTTCAGTTGTTTAACTGAGATTGATGTGCTGCTTAGCACAGGGGATTTCCTATTTAGGAATCCTTCTCCCTTCTTGAGAGGACTCTTGAGGGATTTTACTTCATTCTCCACATTTCAGGCTCAAGGCCGAGCCACCTCCTTCAGCTACAGTGTTATTCCTATAGCAGGAAACGTTGTGTTGCGGGGTGTTGCAGTGGAGTGTTCCACAACACCATTTCCTTGGCTCATCTTTCAGAGGAGGGAGCTTCTATTCCTATGGGAGGTTAGTGAGGAAGATTCAGTAGCTGATTTTAGATCTTTGGCATCAGGCCAAGAACTTCCCATCACCTACAACGCAGTCCCTCTCCTTGACTGCGTTATTTATGAGTGTATTTGTAGTGGTGGATTGCACCATTGTTTTGGAGGGTGAGATCTTCAGTGATTGGATCAGCCTTTCACCTGAGAGATCCATTGGATGAGATTCAGCTATCATATGTAGCATCTTCAGCTATCTTCATCCATTTCCAGTTTCTGAGTTGCAGCTACTACCCTGCAACTCCGGCATTTTGTATTTTCTCCTATTTCAGCCAATCCTTCCAGGATTGTCTAGAAATTGCCTTTCAGAGACTATATCTTTTCTCTCCATATTGTATGAGTTGTATATTGATATATTCATGTATTGACATCAGTTTTCAGTGGTTATTATTCATATACTGTGCAGTCATAGCCATGGTTTCCTTCATGTAGCAGTATTTTTCATTTATCATGTATATGTTCTATTAAGGGTTGCATTGCCCCACTTGAGTGATTGTTTCCTCAAGGATTTGTATACATTGTTGCTGCTATAATCTAATATGATGGTTATGTGGATCTTCTAGCATTCCATGTGTTAATGTATCACTGCTACTCCATTGGTGTGTTTACATATTGATGTTGCTCCACATTTGGAATATCTTAAGATATTCCCAATAGTGTAGAAATTCCCTATTTTGGGATATTACATTGGTATCAAAGCATCTTTCTTGGCTCAGCCTGTGAGTTTCAGCCAAAGAAGATAGAAGAAGATCAGAATGATGAAAAATATGAGATTACTCTCATTAGTTTTCAGAACTAAGAAGAGCCTCTCCAAAAAGAAGGAGCAAGAAGAAGAGGAAGGACCATGCCCTTCCTATTCTCATGAAGAAGAAGAAGACAAGCATGAAGGACACTTGGATCATCAGATTCTAAATGATTACCTTGTTTAGCACAAATATCAACCTAGAGCCTTCAAAGAGACTCTAGCTTTACCACAATTTATTCAGCTGAAAGAAGAGAAAAGACCCCACAATTATGGGATGATGAGAGGCAATAGATTTCTATTGTCCACTTTTGATGGATCACTCACATGTGCAGCAGAGGCTTGGGTGATGAAGCTAGAGGCTTTCTTCCTGCTACATCATATAGTAGATAGAAAGGCTATAGAAATTGCAGCACTGCACCTTGAAGGTGAGGCAAACACTTGGTGGTTCAGCCATTGGAACCATGCAAGGGTATCTACTCTTGCTGAATTTTCTCAAAATATGATCAGAAGATTTGGCCAAAGGAGGGAGTAGCCCTCACCACCAGTTGAAGAGGCATATAGCAGCGCTATCACAGTCATGGAGGAGCAGCCTTCATCTTCATCAGTTGTTGGAGCTAACACATTGGAGGAGGAAACCCTTACAGTCATACAAGATGCTTCCAAGATGTCCAAAGGTATGCTGGAATTTCCATCTCTTATAATTTCAACAAACATTAGGAATGGGTCTACATCATTACATGCTATTGATTTAGAGCAATAGAATTGCACTATGCTGTGCAACCTTGAATCAGTCAAGGAAGATATGAACCATTATCCTCATGAGCCATTCTTGATTTGCACACCACACTTGAGGTTGGAATTTGAAGGCTTGGAGGAAGAAGAGATAGATGGTAGACATCTTGAAGTGTGAAATACTTTCTCCTTTTGAGATGACACTCTCTCAATGAGCATTCCACAGCTCAAAGAGAGACTTCTACTTGCAGCAAATCTAAGGCCTCTTTGATTTTGGAAGGCCATGCATGAGGAGGAGATCTCATGGAGAGATTTCATTGTAGGTGCACTCCCACACATCATGGAGTGCAAGATTCTTCAACAGTTTGAGAAGGTTCTTCCCTTCTCACACTTGGATCTTTATAGATTCAAGGAGGAATAGATAGATGATGGGGGACATCTTCGGATGGATAACATCTCTCATGATTGTATTTGACACTTATTGAGCCATACACATCATGATTTGGATCCTTATGGGGTCAAATTGACCGTTGGGAAGACTGCATTTCAAAATCCCATGAAATGCAAAGATATAAATCTGATTTGGGATGTTGGTAGCCCTCATGGGAGGAGTACCAAGATGGAGGATGGAAGGAGACATCCACAAATGATTGAGTGGATGTGGATGGTGAGCAAGAAGCTGGTGAGCTACTTGCAAATTTATGATACCGGGCAGCAGGAAGCTTGGCTGTGCTAGTTACCCTTGAAGGAGTTTGGCCATCACTTGGCATACACTCTTTCTAAGGGTGTGGGGATGGAGAAAATATGGCAGGATGCTTGCATCATTGAGTAGCAAAGAGTATGGATGCATGGTGTTGATGTTAAATTCATATCATTCATTATGTCTTCATCACTTGTCTTGTATGATGAGAGCATGCAGAAGCAGCAAACACTTTTGTTGCTTGGGTTGTACTTGAGAGAGCAAGGGCAGATTTGCTCTCACATGTTGTATGATGTTGTAGGAGTAGGAGATGGAACTATCATGGTGCAAAGGGGATACTCCTTGGCCTTTGATGATCAGGAATTACTTCCACCTTGGGAGGAATTCCATATTTGCAACAACATTATTGGAGGAGTCTTTGACAATAATCATGTCAAAGAATTGAGCGATGGTTTGGTAGGAGACTATTTTCATAGGCCAATAGCATTATTCTTTTGGAGCATGGACTTATTCATGTATTCATGCATCACTTTACTTTCAGAATATGGTGAGAATGTTGTTTTTACATCTATTGACTATGTAACATAGTATTTTCATCTTCTTACCATTCTCATACAGTGCATTGCTCCACAAGAGGGCAAGTTTATTGTTGAGCCCCATGAGAAAGATTTTTCCAGCTATTATGATGGAGACAGCCAACCTTTGTTTAACCATGGGCAATTGTTTGATTCTTTCTTGTATGCTCAGTTGGCACACTCACTCATTTACTATTCACTAGTAGATGTGATGATTCACACAACTAGCCATTTGTCAAAACACCACTTTCCATGTTATTTTCTGAAGTTACAGTGGGAGATACTACGCTGTGTCCACTTGAGACATTTTTTGTATCATACAACATCATGTAAAACCTTCAGCAAACTTCTTATTTGGATATCCTATGATTATTATGTCCTATTCATCATGGATGATATGTTTTGGGCCAGCTTGTTCTTCAACATTGGAGAGGAGATCCTTGGAGGATTGTTCTTCATTTTTCCACTTGATGGCAGTAATTTTTGAGCCTAGGATCATCACATACTCTACACTTGTAATGAGTGGAGAGAAGGACAGCATGGGGTAGACTACCTTGTCTGCCATGATCAGATTTTCAACCCACCTACTTTGCATGAGCCAAAGGTGGAGGAAGATTTTCAGGAGTTTCCATGTTGGAGGGTAACTCATTTTGTTTAGATGATTGCTTGGGGATGGGAGAATCATATGGGGATGGCCGATCCCAATTCATTTCATCCCACATGCCTCGATAAGGCCCTTCAGTTCTATCATTGTAGTTGCTTGAGGACAAGCAACATTTGGGAGGGGAGGACTATAATGTTCCCAAAATTAGCATAGAGCTAATTGGAACATTAATTTTTCCTATATCGGCTAGGAGGTGAATAAATGGGTAAGGAGGCCCATGAGTAGAAAGAAAATCCCTCATAATGTGAAAAGGATCATTAGAGTCGCTCTATTTTCCACCCTCAAGTGTGAAAAGGGGCAAATGCATGAGGACAAGGTCAAGTTTGACCAAGTCAACAACGTTGCCATAGTGGGAGTGGATCACCTTGAAAGACAACACAGTGTGAAAGGGGAAGAGGTCATTTGGTGGAGGAAACCCTAATGTGTGGGGGCCAAGGCAAGAAGGCTTTCATTTGTATAAAGGGAGGACAAGGCAGCCATAGGAGGGGATGTTGATGAATATATATTTTGGTCTGCATGACTATTTTCTTTCTTCAGTTGTTTAACTAAGATTGTTGTGCTGCTTAGCACAAGGGATTTCCTATTTAGGAATCCTTATGCCTTCTTGAGAGGCCTCTTGAGGGATTGTACTTCATTCTCCACATTTCAGGCTTAAGGCCAAGCCCCCTCCTTCAGCTACAACATTATTCCTGTAGCAGGAAACGTTGTGTTGTAGGATGTTCCAGTGGAGGGTTCCACAACACCATTTCCTTGGCTCATATTTCAGAGGAGGGAGATTTTATTCCTGCATGAGGTTAGTGAGGAAGATTCAAGAGCTGATTTCAGATCTTTGGCATTATTCCAAGCACTTTCCATTACCTACAGTGCAGTCCCTCTCTTTGACTGCGTTATTTCTGAGTGTATTTGCAGTGGTGGATTGCACCATTGTTTTGGAGGGTGAGATCTTCAATGATTGGATCATCCTTTCACCTGAGAGATCCATTGGATGAGATTCAGCTATCATATGCAGCATATTTAGCTATCTTCATCCATTTCCAGTTTCTGAGTTGCAGCTCCTTCCCTGCAACTCCAACATTTTGTATTTTCGCCTATTTCAGCCAATCCTTCTAGGATTGTCTAGAAATTGCCTTTGGGAAACTATATCTTTTATCCCCATATTGTATGAGCTGTATATGATATATTCATGTATTGACATCATTTTTCAGCAGTTATTATTCATAGACTTTGCAGTCATATCCATGGTTTCCTTCATGTAGCAGTATTTTTCATTTATCATGTATATGTTCTATTGAGGGTTGCATTACCCCACTTGAGTGATTGTTTCCTCAAGGAATTGTATACATTGTCGCTGCTATAATCTAATATGATGGTTATGTGGATCTTCTGGCATTCCATGTGTTAATGTATCACTGCTACTCCATTGGTGTGTTTACATATTGTTGTTGCTCCACATTTGGAATATCTTAAGATATTCCCAATAGTGTAGAAATTCCCTATTTTGGGATATTACACCGACCCTACAAATATCTCTATTCATTTGACTCTAAACGGGTTAAATGTCTAGGGATGATTAAATACCTAGTGGTAAATCTAGCTCAGATCCCGGCCAAGAGTGTCGTCATGGATATAGTTGTTGTAGATATCCTAGCCCGTTTCGGAATGCTTCTATCTAGATCCTAGGGTACTAAGATTGGAGAATCGATCAAGCTGGATCTTACTTTTGCAACTATTCCAGTGTTTGGAGGATAGGAAAGAAGGTTGTATAGGGAATCAAGATTTTTAAAAATGGTAACCAAAGCCGATGGCTCGTTAAACTCTCCGGTGTACAGCAAGGAAGGAGAGTTCTCTTGTCTCATGATAGAGGAAGATCAGGAGTTTTTGCAGAAACCATCATTCAACTTACTGTGTAGTCAATTTAGTGTCCTAAATTGCTAACATAAATTATCAACCAGGGCTAGTAAACTGATGAAGTGTGGTGCACTATATGTGCTTAAGTGACCTCTTCCTTACTTCGTTGTATGTGTTTTTCTTATTGTTTTTGGGGGTTTTATCTTTTTATATGTTCAAAAGATGAAATCAAATCTATGTCAAAAAGAAAATAAAAGGAAACCTTAGACTCAAAAATTGTAAATTCTATCCCTAATTAGGAAAATGATGAAAAAAATAGAACATTCTAATCCATGGATATCCTAGCTTGCAAATGAACATGAAATGTAACTCAAGACATTACAACTTAATCTGATTCATTTAGTTAGAGATTTGTTGGAAGAGCTTGTGAAAAAGATTAATTTTAATGCAATGAGGATCTTCTATCTAATTGCAAAATAGAAAATGCTAATTAACTCAACATAGTACAACCAAATCTCTTTCATTTAATATTGATATGTTGGAAGAGCTTTTAAGAAAAAGAATAGTTGTAAGATAATGAGGATCTTTTAATCTAATTGTAAAACAGAAAATGCTAATTAACTCAACATAATACAACCAAATCTCTTTCATCTAATATTGATATGTTGGAAGAGATTTTAAGAAAAAGAATGGTTGTAAGATAATGAGGATCTTTTAATCTAATTGCAAAACAGAAAATGCTAATTAACTCAACATAATACAACCAAATCTCTTTCATCTAATATTGATATGTTGGAAGAGCTTTTAAGAAAAATAATGGTTGTAAGATAACGAGGATCTTTTAATCTAAATAAAAAAAAAAAAACTAAAGTGCTGGTAACTCAAGATGTCACAATTAAATCCATTCCATGAATAGAGATATGTTGGAAAAACTTTAAGAAAGGACTAACTATAACATCATGAGGATCTGTTAGTTAAAAAAATAATGCAAGACATGAATTAAAATCTAACAACACATAATTAAAAGCTACTTATCTAAAAAGCATGTAGAAGCCTCCTTGGATAGCAGGGTCCCTCTACTACCAATTTGGTGAAATTCTTCAGCTCCTTAAAGTTGTAATCAAAACAACATCAAAGAACTGAACTTCTCTATTGAAAAACTCACAAATCTACATCCCATTCCATCTTAAGCTTTGTTACAAAAAGTCTCTCTATTCCTTTCTCTCCTTCTCCTATTTTTCATTACCCATGATAGGAGAAAGCTTCTCCTATTTATACAAAATATGAGAAGTTATCTCATTAATGGGAGTCCATGAATCTCTCCCTCCATCTCTAGAGTTACAATCAAAATAGGAAATGATAAGACACATGTCTTTCTAAAGTTTCAACACAACTAAGAAATGAGACACATATCCTCTTAGAGTTTCAATACAACAAGGAAATGAGACACATATCCTCATGATCCCATGATATTCTCCAACCAAATTCGAATTTGTCCTTAGAGTGCCACATAAGGGTCTTTTAGAAGTCTCCTTTTGATCTACACATGTCAACAATCTCAACCCACTTGTTAGGTATAAGCATATGCACATTATTTTCTAATTTTTAACCACAAATTCACTTAAAAAGGCTAAGAATTAATAAAGTTTGGAAAAACATAAATGTGGCCCAATGATAATGAAAGTGGGATGAATGTAGTGACATAGTAGTGAAATGGAGGTGAAATGGAGGTGATATAATGGACATAATAGTGAAAGTGTAATGGACATGAATGACATTTTCAAGACCCAACACTTACTAAAACCCAAACATTTCTCTAGCGATGATGAAAGCGGAATATGGACCTTACACTTTGATGGAGCAAACTCTAGAGAAGGAAATGGAGCAGGGGTCTCTTGATTTCCCCTAATGGACAATTAGTGCCCTTCTCTTTCAAATTGGAGTATGAGGCCACTAACAATGTGGCGGAGTATGAAGCTCTACTTCTGGGCTTGCAGACCACCAAGAGTATGAACATTCAGAGTCTTAAGGTTTTAGGAGATTCAGAGTTGATGGTCAGATAGATAAAGAACCAGTGTCAAGCCAAACATCCTCAACTGAGGGCATACAGAAATGAAGTATGGGACCTAGTGGAAAACTTTTTCTTAGCATTCAACATACAGTTTATGCTGAGAGATTAGAACAGGATAGCAGATTCACTAGTTGTGGCAGCAAGCAATTTCCATCCACCTCAGAATCCACTTCTGAGATATGAAGTAGAAGTGCATTATCATCCCTCCATTCTAGACAATGTCAAACATTGGCAAGTGTTTGAAGATGAGGAACAGATGAAATGTTTCATGGAGACTATTTGGGAATTCTCTACCATGGTTATTCATACTAGGGAGGAAGAGGAAACTTAAGAAAAACCCCAAAATAAATGCCAAGTGACGGTGGCTGGTCATAAAGTGTTGCAGTTGAAAGGAAACGTGATCCCCAGAGGGTTGGTACCCTTGGAGAGGTTTTTTGATAAGAACGACGTTCCTGTCAGTCCTAGCAAACTAACACCAGAAGCCTAGGCGGAAGATATTATTGTTGGGACGGAAGAAGAACCTAAGATAATAAAATTATCTAAAGGAGTGTCGGAAGAACACAGAGAAAGGTATGTGCAGTTGTTTCACTCCTATAAGGATGTTTTTGCTTGGTATTACCAAGATCTCAAAACATTTGACATAAGCATTATCCAGCATAAGATCCCACTGAGGGCTGAGGCCAAGCCCCATAAGCAGAAACTAAGGCAGATTAATCTATTGTTGCTCCTCGCTATAGAGAAGGAAACTAAAAAGCTGCTAAAGGCTAAGATTATTGTACCTCTGAGGTATTTAGAATGGGTGGAAAATCTGGTTCCAGTCCGAAAGAAAAATGGAGAAATTAGGTAGTGTGTAGACTTTCGTAACTTGAACAGGGCTTCCCTTAAAGATAACTACCCCCTCCCTAAAATGGACCACATACTGCAAAAAGTGGTGGGGTGTTCTCGAATGTCCATGATGGATGGATTCTCAAGGTACAATCAGGTGGAAATCCTCCCAGAAGATCAAAAGAAGACGACATTCACCACACCATGGGGTAATTTCATGTATGCCCGTATGCCTTTCGGTCTGATAAATGCAGGGGCCACCTTTCAGAGAGCCATGGACATCGCTTTCGTGGGAGAGCAAGACAAGTTTATATTGGTATATTTGGATGATATCATAGTCTTCTCAAAGGATGATGCCGAACATGTGGAACATTTATGACGGACTTTTGAAAATTCCGCAGGTATGGTCTGTCCCTAAACCCCCAGAAATCTATGTTTGCTTTAGAAGAAGGGAAATTACTAGGGCATATTGTTACCAAAGTAGGAGTAAAGACAGACCCGAAAAGGGTGGAAGTGATAAATGGCATATCCTTACCTCGAAATAAGAAGGAAGTTTAGGTTTTCCTTGGGTGCATAAACTTTTTAAGGAGATTCATCCTGAACTACGCAAAAATAGTTCGGCATATCACTGATATGTTGAAGAAAAACAATGAGGTGAAGTGGTCAAATGAGTCGAGAGAAGCATTTAATAGGATCATGAGTGCTTTTGCAGAAGCTCCAGTATTGGCAGGGCCAGATTACAGTAAACCATTCATGATCTTCTCATTTTCTTCCCCGCATACGGTTTCCGTAGTACTTTTGTAGAAAAATGAGGAAGGATATGAACAGCCCATCACCTTTTTTAGCCAGGTACTTTGAGATGTCGAGCTAAAATACAATATTCTAGAAAAACAGGCATATGCTTTGGTGAAGTCCTTAAAGGCATTTCGGATGTATGTCCTACAGTCAGCTATCACTGCTTTTGTTCCCACGGCTGTAGTTAAAGATATTTCGATTCAGGGGGATAGTGAGGGTAAAAGGGGCAAATGGATTGCTAAAATCCAAGAATATGAATTGGACATCCATCCCACAAAGCTCATCAAGGGACAAGGTCTAGCCAAGATTTTATCTGATTCCAACTGTCAGGCCCTAGGAATAAACTTATCCATGGGAGTTGGGGAATTGTCAGGAGACACGAAGGAATAGACTAAGATAGAAACACTTGTGTAAAAGACCCACATGAAATATCTGATCAGTCCTTGGTATACAGACATTGTGGAATATCTTTTAACTCTCAGGTTCCCTCTGAACTTCGATAAGGCTAAATATTGAACGTTGAGATTAAAGTCCCAAAAGTATATCATTGCAAACGGATGTGAAAAATGTGAGAGGTTCGCTGAAAATCAGAATTTCACCCCCCTCCCTATGATCCCTGTACACATAGAAGAGCCTTTTCAGCAATGGGGGACAGATTTCATTGGGGAAATTCATCCACAATCTAGCGGCCAACATAAGTGGATATTAAACGCCACCGACTACTTCACTAAGTGGGTAGAGGCAATACCTGCAAGGAATGAAACTGATATAGTGGTGATCAAGTTCTTAGAGGAGAATATTATATCCGGTTTTTGCTGCCCAACTAAGATTGTGACTAATAATGCACACGCTTTTAAGTCCGTGAAATTCACTAATTTCTGTCAGCAATACCATATCATCCTGGGGCATTCTACAACCTATTATCCTCAGGGAAATAGATTGGCTGAGTCTTCAAAAAAAACACTAGTATGGGCATTAAAGAAGACTATAAATGAAAGTCAGAAAAACTGGGATTTCAAGGAAAAATTCGCGCTGTGGGCAAACATTATTAGAAATAAACGATCAACAGGTAAGACTCTGTATGAACTAGTTTATGGTAGAGCAGTAGTTTTTCCAATACAACTTGCCTTGCCTATGGCCAGATTCCTTCAAGACAGTCCGAAAGAGCCCAACGACCTGACCAGAAGAATAAATCAATTGGTCCAGTTGGATGAGACTCGCAGTCAAGTAAATGATTTTTTAGCATAGTATCAAGAGAAAATGAAAAACCTGTTTGACCAACATGCCAAAGATAAAGAATTGCTGACATGGGATTTAGTACTAAAGTGCAACATCAGGAGAGCCGAAAAAGGTAAACATGGAAACTTTGACCCCCTGTGGTTCGGACCTTTCAAAATTTCCAAGGTTAAAGGCAATAACACCTTCATACTGGAGAACTTGGAAGGTGATGTGATCGAGACGCCCATAAATGGGCAGTTCCTGAAGCCCTATTTCCAAAACTGATCCAGGTCTTGGAGACCTTTGTATTATAGTGTATAAATATAGTTGTCATTTACGCTTTCATAGTTGATGTTTATTTTGCCATAATAATGCTTGAAAATTTTGAAGAGACTTGATTTTTCACAATGATCTGAAAATGAAAGTGCTTGAAAATGTGTGCAAGGTATCCATTTCCATTAAATAAATGTGTGCAAAATTCTCCATGTCTTGTTGCATAAAACAAATACTTAGATCTAATCCAGAGATTGAATGTAGGGGCATTTACTGGATATGTCACCTTTGATAAAGGATGAGATCCAGAGGCTACCTGGCCCTTTACAGACTCTGTCTTTAGAACTTGTAGAAGTTAACACTCACAATTTCCATCAAATATATGTGCAAACTGTTATTCATGTCTTGCAATTGAAACAAAGCTTTTATGGCAATTGTATAAGAGTTTATGTGTGAAGGCAAGTTAACTTAATTTTTTGTTTAACATATTAAATTAGAAATGTTCAGCAAGATAACTTCAACATAACAAGACACAAATGTTTGATGAGTAGTTCACCCCTCCTAGATCAAGCCTCCCAAAATGAGCTTGTCATCTTGTATTAAAATGCTTTCAAATGCTAATAAAAGTTTAAGAGTGTCTCAATAGACAAATATGAATGCAAATACTGATTCAGAAGACATGAAAAAGCTAATAATGCCTTTCCAAATTCACAAAACAGTGAAGAATTACCATAAATAGTGATTTCTTCAATAAGGTCCTGACGGCTCTTTGAACTCCTCTGAAGATTTTCGGGATGTAGAAGTCCTCCAACAGATCTGAAACCTCTTCCATTAGGTTCAAAAGGTATAAATTAGCTGAAAATATTTTTTGGATCACCTCAAACGGTGAGGTACAACTCAAAAGAGCTCCAACCCCAAAATGGCCCTGGTGGCCCTGAAAACTCTCCCGAAGGTTTTCAGCCTCTGAAATTCTTCAAACAGTTCTGAAACATCTTCCATTGGTTTCATAAGGTTGAAAATAGCTGATAATGTTCTTTGTTTCACCTTAAACAGAAAGTTACAACCCAATACAACTCTATTACCAAAATGGCCCTCGTGGCTCAAAAAGCTTCCCTGAAGCTAAAATGGCTGTAGAAATCCTCTACTGCCTTTGGAACCTATCCCAATGGCTTTGTAATGCTGAAGAAACTCAAAAATGACTTTTTTTTCACTTCAAATGGTTAAGCATAGCTCAACACAGCTCCAACTCCAATGGCTCTGCAACCTATTCCACTAGATTCAGAATTCTCTGAATACCCTAAATCAAAAAAAAAAATCGTCCAAAAAGGTTTTTCCATTGAGAAGTTATGACCAAAACAGTATCTGCCCAATATCCCCTAAACAAACTCCACCAAATGTGGAGAAACTGGAGTTAGGCCGACTAGACTGGCCAGCCCGCCAACTTTGGTGCGCTCCTCCAAAATAGGTGGTCAGTTAAATATAGCATTAAGTGTTGGAATGGGCGATCACATAGTGAACCCGCCGGAACCGCCGACTTAACCGCCGATCCAATGGTTTAAAAAAACCATGGCATTTAAAACTTGTTAATCGTGGCCACATGCAAATATAGAAGGATGGTTTATGTAATCCGTTTGTTCCGTGGCTTGGTCTTCAAGGCCAAGGTTCTTGGCCCTATGGTTATGTGGTATGGGGCCTGGCCGCCTTTTTCCGCCCACCAAAACTAATTGAAACGTTAAATGAAAATCGCCGCACTCAAATGTTAAGAACTAAACCATAGGAGAGTTGGTTAAAGCGCTTTGATTGCGGGAGTGAGGTCGGTGGTTCAATCTCGCGGACATACAAAATAATTTTAACATGCCACCAATTCACCGACCAAGGGGCCACATGGCGCCCTCTGGGCCTGCCACGTGGCAGCCCGTAATTGGTCCAAATATTTAAAAGTCAAACCAACCACAAATGCGTGAATGCCACTTGTCACTACAGGATTGGTCCAGGTGGAATATTATAGGGAATATTTTGAGGAATATTCCTTGGAATATTCTTTTTTTTATTTTTCAAAAATTGAAAGTCAAACTTAGTTTTTTGCAGTTTACTGAAAACTTCAAACCTGCATAACTTTCACATACAGTGACAGATTTGAGTGTCGTTCATGGTGCCAGGATCGTATCATCGAGGCCTATGCGGTTGCAATACACCTTCATGTGAATCTTCCATTTCCACATCGATCACGGAATCCATAGATCCACTTACGCCAAGCTTTTTGTCCTCTAGCTGCATGTGCTTTGGATGATTTGTTGGATGCAAGGTCCAACAATGACAGACATCATGTCCCTTCCTATGAAAAAATGTGCAACTCTTAAGCACTTTCTAAGAAATTTCTCTTTTCCTCTTCTTCCTCCTGTGTGCTTTCTTTTTCAACCAGCATCTTGAAGCAACATGGTTAAATCCACCACAAACTGTGCAACAAAACTTTCTTTCATTTGAACAAGAAAAATTATCATTCTTTGCTGAAACATAATCAAATTGATCATATGAATAATTATACCTCTTTTTCTGCATGGAATGTCCATCCTTTTTGTCTTCGAAAGATGATGAACTAGAAGAGGAGACAACTTTCCTTTTCAGACTTTCATCACAATTCTTGTCTTGAAAACTGTTTGAACTTGAAGGCTCACCATAAGTGACACGTTTAACGTCTACTTGCTACAATGATGGCTTAAAACAATGGAAATCATCCTTAAAACAAATTTGACATATATGCATATAAGAACTTGGAATAAAGGTTCTCTTTAAATTTGCATCACATGCATTCAAGGATTTGGAGTCTTCGCCGTTAAACTGCACATATCCAAGACCAACATTCTTGGGTCACTCCACAACTGAAATAGGTTCAACCATGCCTTGTGCATGCTTTCCCAAACCTTTTCCTTCATGATAGCCCATCTTAAACATTATTTTGGATCCGATTCCCCTTGTATGTTTTTCAAAAGAACCAACACACTTTTCAATAGATGAAATTGAAGACAAGTTGGAATGGTTTACCTCTTCTTCACGCTTGTTCTTGGACAACGCTTCTTGAGCTTGAAGGAGTTGTTTCTCCATGTCATGCAGCCTTTGGAGAATTGCTTCCTTCTCATCCTTCATAGCCAACAATTGTGCATGAAGCTTAGCACTTTCTCTTTGATCCTCAATGAGAATCTGTACCATGTCCTTCACCTTAATGAAATCATTCTTCATGTCATCATTGAAGAATCTTGTGAACAAGGAAACTTCAATTGTAGAAGAATTTTACATTATGTAAATGGTCAAATTAACAAAAGGAACTTCCAAACAAAAGCTCTCAAAGCTTTCCAAAAAATGACAAGCTTTTAACCAAATGTCTTTAAAGACCCCTTCTTATTCAAGCAGCCATAAAACACAAACTCCAATAGCTTGAAGCAAACACTAATCAAGTGAGTTTCTTTTCCAAAGATAGTCTTGAGGTAATTTGGGGTAAGGAAATAGCCTACAAATTTTTTTCTTTCAAAGACTTAGCTATCAACAACTATCTTTTCAACTCAAGAAAACTCATACAAGCAACCATTTTGCAACCAATAAAACAGTCAATATTTTACATTGTTTTAACACCTTTTGCACAAAAACAAATGATCAAGCTGAGCACAACCAAGCTTAACCAAAGATTTGATACCATCTGATCTGAAAATGGAAGTACTTGAAAATGTGTGCAAGGTATCCATTTCCATTAAATAAATGTGTGCAAAATTCTCCATGTCTTGTTGCATAAAACAACTACTTAGATCTAATCCAGAGATTGATTGTAGGAGCATTTACTGGATATGTCACCTTTGATAAAGGATGAGATCCACAGGCTACCTAGCCCTTTACAGACTCTATCTTTAGAACTTGTAGAAGTTAACACTCACAATTTCCATCAAATATATGAGCAAACTGTTATTCATGTCTTGCAATTGAAACAAAGTTTTTATGGAAACTGTATAAGAGTTTATGTGTGAAGGCAAGCTAACTTAATTTGTTGTTTAACATATTAAATCATAAATTTTTAGCATGATAACTTCAGCATAACATGACACAAATGTTTGATGAGTAGTTCACCCAGCCTGGGCTACATCTACTGGATCAAGCCTCCCAAAGTGAGCTTGTCCTCTTGTATTAAAATTCTTTCAAATGCTAATACAAGTTTAAGAGTGTCTCAATAGACAAATATTAATGCAAATATTGATTCATAAGACATGAAAAAGCTAAGAATGCCTTTCCAAATTCACAAAACAGTGAAGAATTACCATAAACAGTGATTTATTCAATAAGGCCCTAACAGCTCTTTGAACTCCTATGAATATTTTTAGGCTATAGAAGTCCTCAAACAGATCTGAAATCTCTTCCATTAGGTTCAGAAGGTCAAAATTAGCTTAAAATATTTTTTGGATCACCTCAAACGGTGAGGTACAACTCAAAACAACTCCAACCCCAAAATGACCCTAGTGGCCCTGAAAAATCTCCTGAAGGTTTTCAGCCTCTAAAAGTCTTCAAATAGTTGTGAAACCTCTTCCATTGGTTTCCTAAGGTGGAAAATAGCTGAGAATGGTCTTTGGTTGACCTTAAACAAATTTATACAACCCAATACAACTCTATTGCCAAAATGGCCCTAGTGGCTCAAAAAGCTTCCCTGAAGCTAAAATGGCTATATAACTCCTCTAATACCTTTGTAACATATCCCAATGGCTCTGTAATGCTGAAGAAAGCTGAAAAGGACCTTTTTTTCACTTCAAATGGTTAAGCATAGCTCAACACAGCTCCGACTCCCTCTTGGCCCTCATGGCTCTCATTACTTCCCTGAAGCAAAAGGGAATGAATCTCAACTCCAATGGCTCTGAAATATATTCCAATGGATTCATAATGCTCTGAATACCTGAAATCAAAAAATATTTCATCCAAAAAGGTTTTTCCATTGAGAAGTTATGACCAAAACAGTATTTGCCCAATATCCCCTAATCAAACTCCACCAAATGTGGAGAAGCTGGAGTTAGGCCGACTAAACTGGCCAGCCCGCCAACTTTGGCGTGGTCCTCCCAAATAGGTGGTCAGTTAACTATAGCATTAAGTGTTGGAATGGGCGGTCACAGAGCGAACCCGTCGGAACCGCAAGCTTAACCGCCGATCCAACGATTTAAAAAAAACTGTGGCATTTAAAACTTGTTAATCGTGGCCACATGAAAATATAGAAAAACGGTTTATGTAATCCATTTGTTCTGCGGCTTGGTCTTTAATGCCAAGGTTCTTGGCCCTATGGTCATGTGGTATGGGGGCTGGCCCCCTTTTTCTGCCCACCAAAACTAATTGAAACGTTAAATGAAAATCGCCGCACTCATATGTTAAGAACTAAACCATAGGAGAGATGGTTAAAGCGCTTTGATTGTGGGAGTGAGGTCGATGGTTCAATCCCACGAACTTCCAAAATAATTCTAACATGCCACCAATTCACCGACCAGGGGCCACATGGCGCCCTCCGGGCCTGCCACGTGGCAGCCCGTAATTGGTCCAAATATTTAAAAGTCAAACCAACCACAAATGCCCAAGTGGAATATTCCAGGGAATATTCTAGGGAACATTTTGATGAATATTCGAGGAATATTCCTTTTTTAATTTTTCAAAAACTGAAAGTCAAACCTGGTCAAACTCAGTTTTTTGTAGTTTACTGAAAACTTCAAACCTGCATAACTTTCACATACAGTGACAGATTTGAGTGTCGTTTGCGGCGCCAAGATCATATCGTCGAGGCCTATCCGGTCGTTCAGGTTGCAAGTGATTTTGAACACTTTCAATTTTGATTTTTTCCATAGCTCAGACTTGAGCTCTTGATCACACAGAATGAATTACAAGTGGTGTGCAAAGTTCTCAACACGTTCAAGGATGAACGCGCCATCTCCAAGTTGAGCCAGTGTTGTTATGGTAGCCCTCATCTCACAAGGTTCGAAAAAAAGATATCTTGAAATAAGCTAAGGCTTAGTATTGGGAAATGTGAGCGGAGAAAGAGATATGAGGGAAATATGTGACATTCTCCCCTCATAAAGACAACGCGGAAAAGGAAGTAAATAATGTGTTAGAACTAAGCAGAAAGGCCGTGAGTCATACAACAAGACAGTTCAAACAGTGCTGCCATGTGAATAGATTTTGGGGGCACCAAGGAAGGCACAAAGAGAATGGAGCTTCAACCCCCGAAATCCCATGACGTCATAGCTTGGTGGGGCAAGTTTCGTTCGTTCCATGTGTTAGTGGCGCAGCACGAAGGGACTTCACAAGCCCCCGCCGGAACCTGTGTTGGACCCCTCGGGATGAACAGGTGGCGCACGCAAAGGCAAAGGTAAGGTAAGTCAAGTAAGCTAGTACACGACCAGTACCAGTATTAACTCAGCTCGTGGCACACACCTACCTAGCTCCTAACAACCAATAGCCAAATGCCACGTGTCTGAGTGTCGACGTCCTTATGACGTCAACCCTCCTAGTTGTTACCCGAGCCTCGTTCTTCAAAAAATATGGCCTGTTTAACCCTGCCTGAGACCCATTTCGGTAAATCACTTGTTTTTACGAACTCGCCTAACAATTAAAGCTTGGATTACAACAACAGGTCACTTTAAGCCCCTCGTGTTGCTTTCCCTCTTGGGTTTTCCACACTGGTCACAGGTATTTAGCCATTCCTGTTCCTTACAGTTTTCCTTCCTCTTTACTCATTCAAAATGGTCGTCGGGAGATTCAAGTCTAGAAAGTCTAAACCAGAAACCCCCCAAGCCCGCGAAGTTAGGCCATCCCTGGACCTGACCCGCTTATTGATACACAGGCCCACATTCGCGACCCACAGTACCCTTTCAGTGTCTCCCGTGTCAGGCCTGACTTGTTAGAAATTCATGTGAAAGGCCAAGACTGGTTCAGAGTCATTCGGTCTGGCCTATATTACCAGATTTCTCTGCCCACTTTCCCAGTCACCGAGTTCATATGTTGGCTCAGAGACGCCTATGATGAACGCAGGGATGTATTCCTTTTGGCCGAGGGAAACAATGTTTTCTGAATATCCCTGAGCTCATTAAGAACGCCCTCTGTTTCCCACACAGCCCATAGTATGTCGAGTTCACAGAGTTGTCCCTGTCATGTCAGTTTTCTAAATTACCCTGGAAACAGCAGAGCGAATTCCTCTCTTCTATCTCAGACTCCTGCCTCATGTCCATCCTGTCTTCGAACATGGTTCCCTTGATCGCATTTGCAGATGGCCTCCAGCCTATTCTCGCTTTCATTTATGGGTTACTAGGTCTTAGAGAGGTCAAGAGGGTATCAAAAGAGGGCGTAGTCCTCCTCTGGCTCATGTCTCAGTCGAGTGTCATTCTGTATATCCCTACCTTTCTTGCTTCGGCCATCCAGACCCAATTTCAAGAACTACCCTCTTCAGGGGCTTTCCGTTTCTGCTCACTATACTTTTACCTGTTTCTGTTCGAGTATGCTGAGAAGTTCGAAGCTTTGGGCCTTGAAAAACTCTTAAGAACGAACGGCTAGCCAAGAACCATATTTGAGTGGAATGTCTCAGTACGTTAGTAGCCTAATGGGAAGGGTTACTCAAGGTTTTTGAACGATTTCATGACCATTGCCTACACCATACTTCATGACAGCCCCCCGCCCAAGATTTTTCCCGAGCAGAAATACTGGTTGCAGTTTGGCGATGAAGGAAGCACAGGGGATTGGTATTTTTTTGATGATCACACCAAGATCAGAGTCTATGGTGCTGATGTACCCCCCTACTGCCTATCTTTGTTCCCTGCCATGCGGGTTTTCGCCCTCAAATACATTCACCAAACCATGAAAGCGGACCAGTTCCACTTCTTCCCCGCTAAGAAGAGTTATATCCTCAAGCTTCCTACCACCATCATCCCTTTTACCGTAAACTCAAGACACACCCTCTCCACAGTGGAGATGCTGCTTTAGGGAACGGATTTAGTGCTGGGGAAAGTCTGGCCCTACGACCCAAAAGCAATTATCTGAAATACGAAAAGGAAGATTAGGTCCATTGCATATGTGCGTGAGACTAGGCCCTTCATTGAATGAAGAGCTAACCTTGACACATGGCCCTTGGCTTCACAGATGGAGGCTGAATCTTCAGTAGTAGAAGGAAGGGGTGACACCACTTCAGCGGGCACAGGCAGGAAAGGGCAGACTGATGAGGTGGATTTTTCAGAGGAGCCGAAAGGTTTGTATATAGGGGAGGGATCTCATCCCTCCAAAAATCATAGAAGTGATGATGTGGAGATCATCTGGGATGAGCTACCTCAAGAGGAGTTAATCAGATACGGGGAGCCAGATAAGAGCAAGGTTGGTTTCAAAGTAAATTATGACAGTGCCTCCTCTTCGGAACCCTTTGGGATATCACAAGCTGCTTTGATAAACAGAGCCGAAGTAAGGGAAGAAATCAGAAATAGAAATAGGACAGTGAGGGAGAAACTTTGAGCAGAACTGGCCGGTTTCATAGATAAGTACCATACCCGGCTCACCACAGAGCTGGATATGGATAAATAACAGCTAATAATAGCTATCACGGAGGCAGTGCTAGACCCTACTACTAATGGAATCAGCTACAAGGCTCTAGAGGTTGTTGTGATTTTATCAAAGGTTCCCTTAACCGGAAAACTGGGCCTATATCAATGCATCAGGGACATGTTAGGGGATGAGGTGGTAAATCTCGTGCTCGCGTTAAGAAAGCTTGAATATGAATACAAAGAGGTGGTAAAGAATCAGAAAAAGGAAAGGGAAAATGCCAGGGGGGTCAGCAATAACCTGCACTATCTCAGAAGAATAATGAGCGAGAAAGGAAGCGATAAGGAAGGAATCCGGACAAAAATAATCAGGGATTTGGAGGTCAAAAACTCAGAATTAAGGAGGAGACTCAACATTCCTTGTGGGGAATACATATAACCTAAGGAATTAGCCCGGGCGGAAAAAGAAAAATTGGCCCTCACAGATACCATTGCTCAGGAAATGGATGAGAACACCAAAACAATTGCAGAACTGGCTACCTTCAGACAGAGATTGGCACATTTGCAAGCAAAGTGGGATACCCATGTCTGCGTGACCCCTACTTCTGATACAACAGGTGCTACCTCGACACAGTTGACTAATTCCCTCTCAAAATTACAAGTCTCAGAAAAGCAAGCTCATACAGTGCAACAGAGAATTCAAGAGCTGGTGGCTAGGTTGGAAAAAAATGATAAAGTAATAGCGGCCTGCAAACAGAGGTGGATGAAGTGAAGAGGGAGAAGTTGTTGTAGGAGAAGGTTATCAAAGACCTAAATAATCAAATGAAAGGGAAAGCAACCCTCCTGGAAGCTAGGCATCTCATTTGGACTGACATCAAGTCGGAGGTAAGGAAGTGTTGGGATTTTATTATGTTAATGAATGAGAAGAAAACTGTCGTCTGATTATGCAAAGAGAAATTGCAGGAAGGATAGACGGAAGCTGAGGAAAAAGCAGTCATGGCCAAGAAGTATATCACCTACCTAAATGGATTGCGCTCTGAAGAGTTGGCTGTACAAGGGATTGAAGACCGTTTTAGGGGAGTGATGGAAATTAAAAGGGTAATTGAGAAAGAGACTGTGCGTGTAAATGCATTAAGTGGTTTGGATCGGGTCGCCAAGGGAGTGGGGAAGTTTGAGGAAGAGTGGGATGAGCTGGTGAAAGCAGGCCTCCCATCATTTTGGGATTCTACGACTGCCGCATTTTCAAGTCTAACTGATTACGAAGAGAAGCTGGCAGCGGTTATGAAACAGAAAAATCTTCCTTATGAGAAAACCACTTGTTTGAAAGTTGAGACCATAATTGTTGCCCTAGGAAAGGAGATTTCCCTTCTCTGTCAGATCAGGCAACGCTTGACTATACAGGTGGACTACTCGGAATTGACTGATATGCAAGCCTCAGTGGAAATTTTTGCCACTATGCCCCTGCCAGGGGCAACCATATGGCAGAAATGCAATGATTTTGTTAATATACCAGTCGTCACACCGTCCCTCCAGTCCCCGCCTCCTTAGAAGCATAAAACTGGTTCGTCCACATCATCGGTGCTTCCAACTCATTCGGCAGCTGCTACACCTTGTTCTTCTAAAAAATGATGATCATGCTCTGGCCCCAGTGTCCTTTTTATTTGTTTTTTACTTTTGTAATATCGAGTGAAATTGTCATTTCACCCTATGAATTTTTATTTTCTGTTTAATTTGTTTCACTTTCGGTTGGCACTCGTGCTAAGGCCACTACAAAGATGATGAGATGTGTTTTTCCTCATCATCAATTTTTTATTCTGATAGAGACAAGCAACAGAAAAGATATTTCGGTGAACAAATGTTGATTCAAAAATATCTTCTGCTAACGGTAGACTGGGAATTATAAAAGAAAGAACCTGAGTCTATACAAGGGTTCTAGATTTTTAGAGCAGAGATTGTTAATTGTTAATACCCCTTTTTGTAAAGTTTTGAGGACTTCCTGTGTTTGATGTTGAAGAATCCCATTGGGAGACTATAATGAAATGATTTTTCTGTGAGATGGATTCCTGGTGAGATCGGTCACAGTTTGTATTCCCCTGTTATATTCTAATACAAACGTTTTGGCACTTCATCACTCTTTTATATTATATGCTACTGGAATGCGAGCGCTTGATTAACTGGAATGAATTTATCTGTTTCAGATACTCATGTCTATTAGTCTATTGTGCTTTAAATATGGCTCAGAGCTATGATATTACGTTCATATGTTTCACCTCATTTACTCACTTTTCTTCCGATATTAACTGTCGATAGATTCTTATGTGATAATAAGCCTATATGTAGTTAATACTCTCTCCATTTGTTGCCGTTGTTACTACACTTTCATATTTTGATAACTATGCACCATGCTTCATGATCTGGCCCTCCTCATGGCTCATAAAATTCAGATTCATCTTCAATAATATCCTCATAAGACCCTTATCGTTTACTATTGGGTATTGCTACTAGTATATCTCTGTTCTTGAGGTCTTCATCCCAATTTATGAAGTTTTAAAAATCGTTTATGAACAAGAATATTTATGCCACTGACCATGGAAAGTTTTTCTGAATCTTCTTGGCTTTAAGATGACCTAGGCACTGGTCCTTCACAACTCAGGGCTGTCTCTAGGAGCTACAACAGACCATAAGATAAGCTAGAAAGTATTCAAAAACCTATAATCCCTATCTAAAATAATGGTTCATGGAATCCCAAAATAAAACTAAACATACTCTAAAAATAGGTTACCAATGGCCTCTATTTTCATACTCCTAAGGTTTAAAAAAACCATATTACATAATAAATTGACAAATACATAGCCATTTCCATGCATGGTTGAACACGAGCCAAACAAGACACATAATTTAACATAACTCCTCAAATATTTATCCCATGAAAGTACATTTATAGCACTATAATTCATGACCATTTCTCTATGCATTCACGAAAATTTCATAGAGGGGACATCTTACAAAATTTATTCTTTTTTCAAAACAAAAAGTAGTACTACAAAATCCATGTATGAATCATTATCATGATAAACATATAATTGGCAGGAAGGATACTTATCAATGAAAGGCGTTCACTAAATTTTAACTACAAAGTTGAGGTGCCTCATTGACGATACATTTACTATATAGTACGCCATTGAAGACTACGTATAATATATGCTTCAATTTATATTTCAAAAAATTATTAATGATAAATTAAATAATAATAAAAAATCATAATTGTAGAATCTAGAAAGACATGGAAAACTTAAAATTTCAATTGATAAGTTCTAGAGATTTCAAAATCATCATATGCTATGGCTTTCAAAAACATAGAAACATAGAAAATGAAGAGACATGTTAAAATTATGTCAACTTTATCACAAAAATACAAGAATAACATAATGATATAAAGATGTATGGAATGTGAATTATTAATTTAAATTTAGTGTAAAAGTTTATATTATAAGTATTTTTTTTAAATAAAAATAGGATAGATATATTTTAACCACAAATATAGCAAACTAGAAGGATTGAATTTTTTTAGGTGCAAATCTTTTTAAAAATGAAAAACTTAAGATAGATTTAATGTCTTGAAAATTTTCTTAAACATTTGGATTTTGTAAACTATATACTTTCAATTTACAATTCCAAATCTCTTTAGATGAAAAACTTTTTTAAAATGCAAAACTTAAAATAGATTTAATGCCCTGAAAATTCCCTTAAATATTTGGATTTTGTAAACTACATAATTCCAACTTACAATTCCAACAAATCTTGGGTGGATTTTAGACAAAATTGACCTGAAAATCTATAAAATGACCAAAATGTAAAATAGTGAGATTATTTGAAATATTTTACCTATAAGAATTTATTTTTTCAAATATAAATAAATAAATAAATAAATAATATATATATATATATATATATATATATATATATATATATATATATATATATATATATATTCTGAACATGAGAATCAACATATTTTATTTATGGATCATATTTTAAATATATATCTTTTTGTTGTCGATTTGAGCTACTAGGGGATTTCAACTTTGAATCTCCATGTTTATAATATATTTCATAACGAGGTGGTCACCAATTAATCTACCCCGTGAACACATATCTTTATTATTTAATTTTTTGTATTAAAATATTTTATTTATAAACCACCTTGAATTATTATTATTAATTTAAAAATACTATATATTAATTTTCTATTAAAAAATAAATAAATTGCACATTTCCCTTTCATTACTCTTTTATTATTATTATGAATTCTTAAATGCCATGTACTAATTTTATATTAAGAATTGAATGATTGATACATCTCATTAGTATTATTCTTTTTTATTAAAAAGTAATTGAATTACCTACCATTTTTTTGGTTAGGGCATTGAAATATTTAATATGGTAAATATTAATTTTCTTTTCAACTATATATATATATATATATATATATATATATATATATATATATATAATTGAGATTTGAATAAATTAATTAACATGAATATTCAAGTGAAATTTTTTTTTTTTTTTTATACTTTAAGGTATTTATCTCTTTTAAAATTTGATTATTTTATTTCTTTTAAAAGTTGACATAAATTTATGTTATTTTATATGGACATATAGATATTTTATTTATGGTTAAAAATAAGAATGAATATTTTTATCTCACCTCCTTGATATATTCATTTTTTTAATCATAGCCGACATTGCTTTTTTATTTAGAAAATATTTTATTTTTAATTTAAAATGTATACAGTCTAATCCATGTCGTTCTCATACATGACTATAAAATATGCCTCTCTAAGAAATCAATGATAAATTCTTGTGGATTAAAGTGAATTTATACGGTTTAAATGATTAGAGTATGGAATTATAAACCATTGAAACCATTTCATTATGTAAACTTGTCAACTCATATGTACTACTTGGAAAATATAATTCCTAGTTGTCTCAGTTGTGATCATTTCAATGTAAAGGATTTTGTTGCTATTCCTTAGTAGTTTTTTAGATCTAAATGTTTCCTATATTGGTGTGTGGTTGAGATATTCTCTCAACCAAGTGATTGTGTGTCTAAGATAGACTACCTATATTCAGACACACTACATGTATTTATATGTACCATTATTTGATTAATTTAGGTAGTGATGAGTTTTTCAAATAGGTATAGATCCTTGGCCCCTTTCGAGCTGATCGAAATAAAGAGTGTTGTTTGTGAGTAATTTTTCCATCATCCTAGTTGGAGGTGTGGGATCCATACATCGACCGTTGGTGTTTTCCGCAACCACCTTAGTTTGCATTGCATCCACCAGCACCGGGACTAAGAATCCACTCTCATTCTCAATGCGGGAGGTTGAAGTCTAGAAAACATGAATTTAGGAGATGTTCTACATGTGGGTCTGTGCATTATTGCTCCCAGGCTTTCCAAAATTTGGATTGGAAAATGAAGCACAGATATGACTGCAATCCTGCAGAAAATTGGGATGGGCGGTAAGAGTTGAAATTCATTGAAGAAGATGACCACGATATGAAAAAATTTAGATATTCTGTTTTCTCAAGTGGCATCATTAGCAAAAGGGTCTTCTCGAGAAAATTCTGACATGACCATGTGTGCAGAGAGAGAAAATTTGGGGTTGGGCATTCCACTTCGAATACAATAATTAGCCTAGTGTTTGTATTATGTTCCAGCTCAACAACATTCCACTCCAGTATGCTCATGTGTATCAGTTGCATTCAGTATGATTTTACTATGGTACAATGTAAACATGGGAGCATATGTTAGCTATGAATTTTACTTTACCAAATGAAGGATCTTAAAAATTTATAATGACATTAGAAAAGAAACTATTTGCAAAGTGATATTCGATGACATGTGCATGGATAGGTGAATTGTGCAGCGAGAAAGCTATGGATGGCATGTTATGAATCAGGAATAATAATTATGCTTGTTGTGTTCATGGACGACAACAAATTGTAAAATTATTAGAGCACAAATACAGATCTAGTTGGAGAATAATTTCACAAACTTTCGAGAATTGAAAAAGAAAAATTGGAATTGAGAATGAATTTGATTCATCAATATTAGTTTGAGAATCAATACATAAAGCAATGAAGTTAAGCTTAGTTCTACATGCAATAACTATGGATAATTAAATATAACTAAAGCTAAGTGTGCTTTATGTTCTGCTAATGTTCACATGCGCCACATGTAAGCACTAGAGTTAACTAACTAAAGCCAAGTGCACACCACATGTAAACACTCGAGTTAACTAGCTAAAGACAAGTGCACATCACATCCAATAACTAGAGTTGAACTAAAGGTAATTAAGGATAACTATGTGTGTGTATACCAACACCCCCCCTTAACAACAACTTAGGTGAGTGTGATGCAAAATGAATGAGTCCCGACAACAATGCCATTTTAGGTACCCATATACAATGCATGAAAATAAGAAAAGAGGGAAACCCCCCCCTCAAAATATAATGCAAAAAGTAGAGAAAAGACAACTGTTAGGTAGTCGTGTCCTTCACACCGAGACGATATCGTAGAAATCGAAACTTCTACTCAGTGAAAGCCTTGGTGAAGTTATCAAAAGTCTTCTTGGAACTAGGACAGTACAGAAGATAAATGATCCCATCATGAATGAGTTCTCTAATGAAGTGCATGTGGATCTCGATGTGTTTCGTCTGTTGTTGTTGCACTGGATCCTTGCAAAACTTTAGTGTACTTTGATTATTGCTCTAGATGAGAGTTGGAAGATGGACATTGATCCCAAGCTCAAATAAGAAATTTTTTAGCTAGATGGATTGAATAGTGGCATTGAATGCTCCTTTGTGCTCGGCGTCTGCTGATAATAAAGCAACGACAACCTGCTTCTTGCTTGACTAAAAAATTGGGTTGGATACCAAACTAAGTACATAAATAGAGGTGGACTTGCGATCAATGTTGTTGCCATACCAATCTAAATCTTTGAACCGAATGAAATCCAAAGAAAATTTTGTTGCATAAAAAATCTCATAGGTGATCGTCCCCTGGACATATCGAAGGTTTTGCTTTGCATCTTTCCAATTTAACTCATGTGGCTCCTACATGTATATGGAAACTAATCCTAAAACATATGAGAGATCGAGATGAGATTGAGTGAGATAAATAAGACTTCCCACAAGCTGACGGTATAATGTGCAATCAACCAATGGTGTGTCTTTGCCATTCTCAAGCTTTATCCCTGATAATAAAGGTGTGGCTTCTGGCTTGCAATCACTCATCTGAAATCATGCCAAAATATCTCTAGCATAATTCGCTTGAGAAATGGTAATCCCATAACCACTCTGACTGATCTTTAGTCCAAGGAAGAAATTTAGCAAGCCCATGTATGTCATAGAAAACCACTTATGCAATGCAGTTTTAATCTCAGTAATGGCGGAATCTAAAATACCTGTTATCAAAGTATTATATACGTAGAGTACTATGATTAACAAGGAGTTAGTTTTCTTAAAAAAATAAACAATGGAATCAAATTTGTAGCATAGAAAATTTTGAGATAACAAATAGGAATCCATATTTGCATACCATGCTCTAGGTGAATTCTTGAGGCCATAGAGAGACTTATTTAGTTTGCATACCATATATTAATTTTTCATGTATCCCTGTGACTTCTCCATGTATATTTCCTCTTAGAGATCATCGTGAAGAAAGACATTCTTCCCATCCATATGATGCACCTCCCATCCTCTTGCTGCTGCAATGGAGAGAGCTAGCCAAATGAAATCCATTTTATCCACTGGAGTAAAATTATAATCATAGTCAACACCATGTACCTGCTGAAAAACGTTTGCTACCAATCGTGCCTTATATCCAATAACTTGGCCATTTGCTACTTTCTTGGATCGGTAAACCCACTTTCACCTCACAATTTTATGATTGGAAGGTAGCAGAACCAAATCCCAAGTTTAGTTCTCAATGAGAGAGTTGTATTCCTCATCAATTGTTGCTTCCCATTCAGGATGCCCAACTGCTTCTGCATAAGTATGTGGATCATATTCACGCATCATATAATCATGCATGGCTCCATATTTAAGAGTGCTTGTGGATCTTCCTTAAACTGAGGTATAAAGGCAAGATCATCAAGGAGATCACTCATGCTACACCATTTTTGTGTTGAAGGTGGTCGAGAATATTATGAACAACATGAGGAAGTAGGATCTCAATGTTAAACAACTGGTCGTACAACAGGTGTCATAGGAAAAGGCTCATCTTCACTAGAATTATGATTTGAAGTTTCATCTGCATACTCATCAATGAGTGACTTGGTAACATGTTCATTTGTTGGTGCATGCAAAATATCTTCGTAAAAATTTACACTCCTTTCAATAAATATCTCTTCATTGTTGATATCAAGAAATCTGTACCCCTTGACTTCATCATAATATCCAACAAACATGCATGCTTTACTTTGAGTCTCCAAATACTTTCTCTTCTCTGTAGGAATGCGCGCCCATGCTCGAGATCTAAAAATGCGGAAATGAATGACTTCAGGTTGCATGTCAGTCCAAGCCTTAAAAGATGTTTTTCAAATAACAGATTTATGAGGAGCTCTATTCTCGATGTATGAGGCACAATTGATAGCTTCAACCCATAATTTTGAAAAAAGATATCTTGCATGCAACATGCAATTGGCCATCTCTTTCAAATATCGAATCTTCCTTTGGGCAACCCCATTTTGTTGTGGAGTGTAAGAAAATGTATGCCTGCTTCATTACAAATATTCTTGATATATTTGTTTACATATTCCGTCCCATTATTTATGCGGAGTATCTTGATGCATTTTCCAAACTAAGTTTCTACATGTGCTTTGAAAATCTTTATATGTTGAAAAAATTTAGACTTGAGTTTCAAGAACTAAACCCATGTGAATATCGTGTAATCATCTATAAATGACAACACATATCTTGCTTTTCTCATGAAGGTATTGGAAATGGACCCATGGGATCACTATGTACAAGTTCCAAAGGTGAAGAGGCTCTCCATGCATGCCCCTTCTCGAACTTGTCTTGTGGACGCTTTCCAAGAGCACATCTGTTCCAAACACCATTTGAAAATTCAATGGCCGACAATCCTTTAACCATCTCTTGGTTGCTAAGTTGCTGCATATATCTGAAATTCGAGTGCCCAAATCTCTCATGCCAATTCCTAATTTCTTCATTTGCATGAGTAAGTAGAAAAATAGAATATTATTGAGGAACAAAATCAGAAAATGTATACAGACGAGATTGATCATTTACCTTGCCAGATGCAATCTTCAAGTTGGTTTGCATGTCATAAATGCTCACAGAATCCAAGGTAAATTTCACTTTCCTTCTAGTACCTGCGTTTGTCATCTGATACACTAAAATAAGATTCACAGAAAGCCTTGGAATATGCAAGACATTCTCAAAACTTCCATATTCTAACTGCACTCTTCCTTGTCTAGTTGCTTCAACTCCAGAATTGTCCCCCATGAGAATATGAGGTCCTGAGTATGCATGTAGAGAAGAAAATGATTCCTTCGAAGAAGCCATATCATGTGAAGCTCCTGAATCAATGAACCATTCTTTGGTGTAGAATGTTGAGAAATCAAAGCATTCCCATTTCCCTTTATTTCTGATGGTTTTTCCTCCATCTTCTTCTTGGCACTTTCTGGAATGTGATGACCAAAATTATTTTGCTGAAAAGTCTTTGTGATAAGATCAATAGTCTTCTACATGCAAGAGGATTCAAGATGATAATCTCTATTAGAATAATGACACTTAGAGTTTTCTTTCTTTCTCTTCTTACCCTTCGCGATGGAAGAATCATCTAGAGGTTTTGGATTTCCTCCCTTTCTTAGATTTGGATCTCTTGCCTTTCCTTTGCCTTTGTATTGTTGATTTGATTTCGAGTTGGAATTTCCTTTCTCATGGATGGAAAGTGCATGTGAATTTGGAGACTTTAATGAACCCATTTTGATGAGCTTATCCTTCTCATGAATAAGAGACTCAATAAATGCATCAAATTTGGGCATTTTCCATTTTTCTCCAGTTTCAAGTCTAACTATATGAAATGTAGAAACGAAAAAAAACATATTTTAGACCTAATTTAGAAAAAATAAAAAGGATCAACTGGCCTTCCTGTTTGGATTTATTGATCCCGCAATCATGTAATTGTAGAAGAAATTATTTAAATTTTGTAAATAAATATTGAATGTTCTCAAAGCTATTTGGATCTAAAGAATTTAGCTCATTTTCGAGAATATGAGCTCATTTCTCATCCTTCTTAGCAAATAAATTCTCTAAGGTTTTCCAAACCTGATTTGGAGTGTTGCATGTGTCCACATGGAAAAACAATGTTGGAGATATGGACAACAATATAAGACCAAAATCCTTGTCCATCCAATTGAAGTATTTGGATTTTTCAACATTGGATTTGGGTTCAGCTTCCGTATTCATAACTATCTGATACAACCCTTTTCCTCTGAGGTGAAGAAAAATATCTGGCTTCCATTGGAAGTAGTTATACAGAGTAAGAATCGCTGAAGATGAGAACCCCATTTTTTTCACCTTGTAGTTGTAGAAAAAATTGCAGGACTTCTCCAATATTTTGATCTGAAAATCAAATCTTCAAAGAATTTCCAATTCTTTGCTCTTCAAACCTGCAAAATATTGTTCGTGCACATTCTCCAAACCCCTGTAGCTTTGATACCATGTAAATTATTTGTAATATTCCAAATTAGGAACAACTACACTATTGGGAATATATCAAGATATTACCAATGTGGAGATCAGCAATACATAAACATGAGTTGGAAATGGAAGTGAATACATTAATACAAGAATGTCGGAAGATCCATATAACCATTACATTATATTATAACAGCCACAATGTATACAATATCTTGAGGAAATGATCTCTCAAGCTAGGCAATGTAGCCCAAATGAAACATATACATAACAAATGGAGAAATACTGCTATATAAGAGAATCCTTGGCTATGACTGCGCAATCCATGTAGTGGGACTGCTGCAAAATAATGTCAATACATAGATATATAAATGTATAGCTCAAATAAAAAAGGGGGAGCAAGATCTCAACCCCTGGAAACAACAATACACAATCCTCAAAAGGATTGGCTGAAATATACACAAAATGGAAAATCTGCAGAAATGATAGAGTTGCTGGGCAACAGCTGCAAATCAGAAATAGAACTGGATGTAGATAGTTGATGTTGCTGCAAATGATGGCTGAATCTCATCCAAAGGACCTCTCAAGTGAAAAGCTGATCCAATCGCTGAAGATCTCACCCTCTAAAATAGTGGTGCAACCCCTCACTGCAAGTATCTACTAAAATAACGTAGTATGGAGAATGGACTGTGCTGTCTATGATGGGAGATGCTTGGCCTTGATGCCAAGATATGAAAATTAGCTCTGAACCTTCCTTACTAACCTTCCTAAGGAATAGAGACTCCCTCCTCTGAAATATGAGACAAGGAATGGTGTCGTGGAACCCCTCCACTGCAACACCCAGCAACACTACGTTATACTTCAGTAGAAATAACGCAATGACTGAGGTAGTGGCTTTGGCCTTTAGCCAAGATGTGGAGAAAATGAAGTGCAATCCTTCAAGAGGCCTCTCAAGAAGGAGAGGAAATCCTAAAGAGGAATCCCTCGTGCTAAGCAACACTGGAACTCAACTAAACAGCCGGAGAATGCAAAATAGTCTTCAGACTAAAATAAATATGCTCAAAGATATCTCACTATGGCTACCTCTTCCTCCTTTTATGCAAGTGAATGCCTCTTTTCCCTGGACCCCACATACTAGGGTTTATTCCACAAAGAATCTTTCTCCCTCTCAAACTGCGTTGTCTTCCCAAGCAAGCTACACCTCTTAGGCAGCGTTGTTGACTTGGTCAAACTTGACCTTGTCCTCATGCAAATTGCCCCTTTTCACACTGGGAGGTGAAAAATAAGCTACTCCAATGATCCCTCTCACACACTGAGGGATTTTACTCCTACTCAGGGGCCGTTTACCCATTTTATTCACCTCCTAGATGATATAAGCAAAAATTAATATTCCAATTTGTTGCATGCAAATTTTGGAATATTACAGTCCCCCCCCTCTCAAAGATTTATTGTCCTCAAGCAAGTGCAAGGATAGACTGATTTCTTTCCTCCTCTCCCTGTAGCATCCCTGTATGATGATCTCCTGCAAGTAAAGTGATGCTATCTCATCAATCAAGTCTCCACATTTCTCCTCCTCAGCATGCAAGTTAGCTATCAAGCCATCATCATGTAAAGGTGAGATACTAAAGAGGATAGAAAAGTGATGTATAGAGGTCCCCTTGAGGAATGGGAACTGAAATATGATGGGAATTATCTCTCTCATATGGATCCTCGATCCCCAAGCTATGAGCCATGCAAAATGAGTAACCTTCCAACTAGGCAACTCCTGGAAACTATCCCCCACCTTTGGCTTCGGCAAAGTGGGTGGGCTGAAATTCTGCACATGGTAGACAATGTAGCCTACCCCATGCTCTCCATCTCTCCAATTAAGGTAAGTGTAGAGTGTCTGTTGATCCTGGACTGCAATAAGATTTCCCTCAAGTGGCAAGATGAGGACTAGATCTCCAAAGATCTCTCCTCCAACGCTGCAAATCATGCTGGCCCAAATATCCCCATATATGATGAGTTGGTAGTCATCAACATATGGCATCTCCTTCATCATATGGCTCACCTCATAAAGTCACAAATGTGTTGTTAAGGTAACCATATCATGTCCCATGTTCCCCTTAGAACATGTAGTGCAAAAAGTGTGAGGAATTTCTCCCTCAAAGAACACATCCACACAATGTGTCTTTCTCCCAACCATGCTCCTCATAAAGATAGCAACAATAAAACCATAGGGAGAAAAAATGAGAATCATACTTGTTTCCATATGTAACAAATGAGAAGGACTATGGTCCCTCCAGTGAAACCAGTGTAGCTTGACCCTCAACTGCAATAGAGACTGATAAAATAAGTGGCTTCTCAACCACTTGCCTGCTGCTCCAATCTCCTCATAAGTATAGAGGAAGTGAATGACATAAGGTGTACAAAGAGCATGTCCTCCATGATATATATCTTCCCCAAGTCCTCTTAGGGAATGGCCATCAATCATGCTTATGGCCTCATCTAGATCATGTGGTCTAGAAAAAAGAATTCTCCTCCTTGGAGCATCATCCTGCACAGGTATGGTTAAGGGATGCATATATACATTATAAAAATGATCATGTAAACAACAATGAATACCCTTACCATATTTTCTGCTCATACAAATGGAGTGGCTCATAAATGAGTCCCCTCTCATCCTCAAAGAGAATAGAGGTGGCTGTGCTAACTCCTCCATCTCTATGCAATCCATGCATCTCATCATATGCTGATATATCTTCTCCTCAAAGCCCATCCAAAAATACCCCTCCATGATGGTGTGGTATGCTGTCATAGAACAAGTGGGACTGAAAAGGAAATCCTTCTGAGATGCTTGTAGCAACTTCTCCTTGAGCTTGGAAGCTGTAGGAAAGAATATCCTACCATGATAGTAGATGACCTCATCTCTGATTGAGTATCCCTCCTCATGCAACTGGCCATCCAATATCATGCAAGTAAAAATATCCTTGGAATAGTCCACCAATAGTTGGGAGCTCCAATATGGATCTAACCTCCATAGTGACAGCGATGATGATCCCTCATGAAGAGCATCTGTCATATGGTCATCCTCCTCTTTGGCATCTCCCATGCCAAAGATGCAACTTGGAAGGCTGCTAGCCTTTCCCTGTTGCTTCTACCACAGCGCAGAATCTGAAATGGGATTGGGCACTGATGATGTTGAGAGAATGCTCTCTCTCTCCTTGAGTCTACCCCAGACTCCCAACGCTGTATCAAGCTCTCCCAAGGTTCCCACTCCTCTGAAATCACTGAGTGGTGCCTCAACTGGTGAAGCATCCATCCTCCTCTACTGATCTATTGGTCTCCCCTACAAAATGTCTCCGTGCAATGAGACATCATCATCAAGAGATGACTGAATAGATATATGAACAAATTTGTCCATGCTTCCACTACGCAATCCAATCACCTTCTTAGGTGCATCAACCTTCAGACATGAATAGGGATGTGTACTCCTCATCTCATGATGCTGGGTCTTCTCCCTATCTCCTCCTTATGTCTCCATGGTTCCACACCTTCTCAACAATGGCACATGTAAAACATGAGTTGTGCCTTGATCTCCACACATGAGATCCTGGGGCCTTTCTTGCAAAGATGCAAGCATCCCTCTAGTTGGAGCAAGAGCTCCTACTTCCTCTGCATGAGGTGCTATATCGACTCCAGCATTGTTTCCCCAAACCTCTACAACATTAATGGGAAACCCTCCAAGGATTGGATCCCTTTCTAAAAAAGAGATCTCCATGCTCTCTTGCTCAAAAGTGTGAGAATAAGGTTTCTCCTTCGGAAAAGTATGGTGCAAGTTTTCATGCAAGGGTTTTGCTTGAGTTTTCTGGTTTACCTCCACCATGTGTGTCTCATGAATCCTTACATCAAATATTTTCACTAATGCCTTAGTGAAACTAGCATAGGATGCAATGTTTACATTTCTTAAATAAAAGGATTTAAAGATCCACCAGGCATAAGCCTTACCTCTCAAATGCAGCGCTGCAACTTTGATGGCTTCATCTTCAAGAATGTGGTGCTGCTGCAAAAAGGTCTCTAACTCCTCCACCCAAGCTTTGGCTGAACATACAGGTGAACCTTCAAAGGTAGATAGATGAAATCTATCCTGCCGCTATTTTCCTCTCACCTTCATCTTGCAAAACCTTGAAAAACTGAGATGATCTCTGAATTTCTAAGTTTGAGACTCATACTCTTTCAAGAAATTACTAAGGGTTTTCCTCCTAGAAACCTATTCTTCTCTTTCCCTCTCTCTTCTGGCAATCTTGGGCATGTGACTGCGCTGAGTATTAGGATGTGTAGCTGCTTGCTCACACTCCTCAAATCTAGAGTTTACTTTTGATCCAAACCCTCTAGTAGATTCTCCATACATCTTCCTCTTGATCTCCTTGAATCCTTCATGAATCATATGTACAGATTTAGGAAGAAGCTTTGTAAGCTTATCCCCTTTCTCTTCTCCAAAATATGGAGTCTTTTTCCTGCTTATTTCTTTGTCTCCTTGACGAGAATAGGAAGTGCAGGGTTCTTCCTCTTCTTTCTGCTTATCCTCCTTGGGGAGGTTCTTCATGGATATGAAATATGATGAGATAAAACCCATCCTCTTCAATCTTCTGATCTTCTTGGGCTTAGACTCACAGGCTGAGCCAAGATTGATGCTCTGATACCAAGTAATATTCCAAATTAGGAACAGCTATACTATTGGGAATATCTCAATATATTACCAATGTGGAGATTAGCAATACATAAACATGAGCTGGAAATGGCAGTGAATACATTAATACAAGAATTCTGAAAGATCCATATAACCATTACATTATATTATAATAGCCACAATGTATACAAGATCTTGAGGAAATGACCTCTCAAGCTAGGCAATGCAGCCCCAATGAAACATATACATAACAAATGGAGAAATACTGCTATATAAGAGAAGCCCTAGCTATGACTGCGCAATCCATGTAGGGACTACTGCAAAATAATGTCAATACATAGATACAACAATGTATATCTAAAATAAATAAGGGGGATAAAGATCTCAACCCCTAGAAACAACAATACACAATCCTCAAAAGGCTTGGTTGAAATATACAAAAAATGGCAAATCTGCAGAAATTCCGGAGTTGTTGGCCAGCAGCTGCAACTCAGAAATAGAACTGGATGTAGATAGCTGATGTTGCTGCAAGTGATGGATGAATCTCATCCAAAGGACCTCTCAAGTGAAAGGCTGATCCAATCCCTGAAGATCTCACCCTCCAAAATAGTGGTGCAACCCCTCACTGCAAGTATGCACTAAAATAACGTAGTATGGAGAATGGACTACACTGTCTATGATGGGAGATGCTTGGCCTTGATGCCAAGATATGAAAATCAGCTCTTAACCTTCCTTACTAACCTTCCCAAGGAATATAAACTCCCTCCTCTTAAAGATGACACAAGGAATGGTGTTGTGGAACCCCTCCACTGCAACACCCATCAACACTACGTTATACTTCAGCAGAAATAACGCAGTGACTGAAGTAGTGGCTTTGGCCTTGAGCCAATATGTGGAGAAAATGAAGTGCAATCCTTCAAGAGGCCTCTCAAGAAGGAGAGGAAATCCTAAACAATAATCCCTCGTGCTAAGCAGCTCTACAACTCAGCTAAATAGTTGGAGACTGCAAAATAGTCTTCTGACTAAAATCAATATGCTCAAAGATATCTCACTATGGTTGCCTCTTCCTCCTTTTATGCAAGTGAATGCATATTTGCCCTAGACCCCACACATTAGGGTTTCTTCCATAAAGAATCTTTCTCCCTCTCAAACTGCATTGTCTTCCCAAGAAAGCTACACCTCTTAGGCAGTGCTGTTGACTTGGTCAAACTTGACCTTATCCTCATGCAAATTTCCCCTTTTCACACTGGGAGGTGCAAAATAAGCTGCTCCAATGATCCCTTTCACACTATGAGGGATTTTATTCCTACTCATGGGCCTTTTACCCATTTTATTCACCTCCTAGACGATATAAGAAAAAATTAATATTCCAATTTGCTGCATGAAAATTTCGAAATATTACATTATTAGAGAAAAAATATGGATCTAGCTGAAGAATAATTTCACAAACTTGAGAGAATTGAAAAATAAATTTGGAATTGAGAATTAATTTGATTCATCAATATTATTTGGGGAATCTATACATAAAGAAATTAAGTTAAGATTAGTTCTACATGAAATAAGTATGGATAATTAAAGCTAACTGGAGCTAATTGTGCTTTATGTTTTGTTAATAATGCACATGCACCACATGTAATCACTAGAGTAAACTAACTAAAGCCAAGTGCACACCACATGTAAGCACTCGAGTTAACTAGCTAAATACAAGTGCACATCGCATGCAATAACTAGAGTTGAACTAAATCTAATTAAGGCTAACTATATGCATGTACACCAACACAAAGTATGAATTTATGGCTCAACACTAACTCCAGAGATCGAATCTGACTAGTAGTCAGAGAAAATAAGGATGGAGACACCGAGCATCCAATTGCAGAGGATCTATTTGTAGCTCCATTTTCCCAGATTTCAGTTGGATGGTGCAGTGGTGATCAACATCCATGCTTGAGTTGTTAGAAAATAGTTAAGGGGCATGAAACCTCTTATATGAATTCATCTTTCTTGTGGGAGGAAATATGGAGGACATAAGTGTATCCAACTTTGTGTGTGTGCAGAGCGATGTGTGAGCGTTGATATTTTGGCGCGGTGTGGCCGCATAGTTGTCAAAGTCACCAACACTATAGTGGATGTTCATCGTGGAAAAGTAAGGGACCAACAAAGAGGAGTATACCTGGTTTTTGTTATGTTCCATTCACATGAGCTATGGAAACAAATGGTCACAATAAATTTTGGTGTATTTAATTACACAATTGCATGTGGAGATGAGGGAGATGAGGACTATTATCACTGTGATGTACTCTGAAGAGAATTATTTTTACAATTTAATGCTTCCATTGATTTAAGTTTTTATAAATTGTTATGTCATAGGATAATTTTGGTTGAAATATTATAGTGACATTTAGTTTGGCCAACTATTGTCACCAGTTTGAGTCTATGTTGGAACTGACCATTCCAACAATAGACAAATTTATTTGTAGGAATTATTTACTACCATATCTGGTGAAGAAATGGTAGTGAAGATGGCATGAAAGGAGTTGCATCAAATATTAAAGGATGATGGAAAAAAAAAGTGAAAGTTTGTGTTAGTTAGTGTGGGTTTGTGGGATAGAGTCATGATGGTCGTGTATTATGTGTCACATACATTTATTAGTAAGAAAGTCTATGTAATGTTTTGTAGTGGTCCTTGGAAAGTATGTACCTGCTAACTCCATGAGTTGGAATGTGTAATGTAAGCCTAATGAGGCATGTGTACCCCCATAAAGTTCGTGATAATATTAAAACCACTTTGTAAATGTAGATTTCTGGTAAGCCAACAACCACTTCTGAGAGTATGTGTAAGTGCAGGTTTGTGGTAAGCCAGAAATTAATTTGGAGTGTTGGTTTGTGGTAAGCCATAAACCACGTGCGAGAGTGAAGTGGACATGGATTCTTGTAGCATTGTTTAGGGTATGTTAGGTAAACATGACTCGGGGTAAAGTCAATGTTGACTAGGGTAAATAGTAGTGGTTTTGGGGCACATGGTTTTGTGCACCCATGGTTTTAGCCCATGGTATTGCATGTAATGGAGCCTATAAAAGGATGGGAATACTTCATTGTAATGCAAGGCCTGGAGGTGAGCGGTGAAGGCTCACTTGGCGAGATTGGCCAGGGTTTTGGCCAATGTTTAATGAAATTTCATTGGTTGTGTTTTTCCCCGGAGTTTGAGGTTTTCCCGGATAAAAATCTGTGTTTATGTTTATGTGCTTTGTTGATAGTTATGTTTATTTCTCTCTCAGTAAATTCTTGTTTTATTTCTGCGGTAAATTCTTAACAACTGGTATCAGAGCCATTTTGACTTCAGAGGGATGCTTCTATTGCCAAGGGTTTATGGCCTGATGGTTCAAGGAGATTTCGGTGGCTAGGGGTTCTGCAAGAGCAATAAGCTTACTCAGTGTTGAGTGGCCAAGCCACCTAAAACCAGAAAGATAAATAAATAAATAAATAAATAAAAATAAAATAAAAATAAAATAAAAATAAAAAAATAAAAAAATAAAATAAAATAAAATAAAAAATAAAAAATAAAAAATGATTGCGGTTTGTGTTGATAGAGAGATCTGAGCGTTGTTAAAAAAGTCAAGGTGTGAAGTCACGGATGCATGTTGTTACTTGATGTTACTGGAGGACCATGGTGTGATCGATGGATGTAGTTACCACTTGTCTATGTGGATCCGAGTACTTGAATAAACTACCTTTTTCGGTCCTGCGAATATCATGGAAATTGATTATGTATTACAAGGTTTATAAACTTGTGCATAATTTTAAAGTTGCGATGGATTTTCCATGGATGATCTGGAGAGAGGCATTGAAGCCTGATGGTGTATGGATTAATGTAAGCGATGCGTTGGCTGGATGAACAGATCGATGAGAATTATGAAAAAAGAGAGTAATGAAGAGAACATCAGTGGTCGAGGCTTCGGTGGTCATGGTGGTGGACGCTTCGGTGGAGGCGGTGACAGCTATGACTACGATGACAATGGACAGGACCGCCCTCCCCGTCAATAGTTCGAAGACACAAATACCTTCACATATAAAGATATCGTTGATGTGTCACTCATTAAGGAAGCAGTCATGATGCTCATCCAAGGATCAGATTGGTTGAGTCGATCTGGGTTCTCTCGCTGTGAGAAGGTATATCTCCAAGTTCGAAGTGGCGTAGCTTATGCTAGTACTGAAAGTTTTTTCCATCTGATCGTTCCACCAAGAATTGGCTGAGAGTGAGATGGAGAACGTGAATGTTCAGATCTGCGCCACAAAAAATTAATGTCAGGATAGATATGCGATAGGAATATGAGTGGTGGAGTGTGGTGTCAGTAGCAGCAAGGAATTAAATGCTTATCTATGTTTCCAAAGGAATGGACCATGATGAAAATGATGTGTGAGGAAAAGGCTCTTGCTCGGATGCAACAATAATTCAGTGTCAGATCATGTTTTTTAAATCGTGCCAACAATGGCTTGTGGAAGGTTCAACACAAGAAATGAACAACATGGAAAATGGGCTAGGGTATATCCATGAAAGATGAAAGCATAAGGAGAGAATATGTGCTAGAATAGCAAGCCATTAGCTGCGAGAGAAAAGTGTTTGACAGAATGTGTCAATCAAATGTTTTGAATGAGAGAGGATATTTGTAGGAGGATTAATTAAAAATTGATGAACCATGTATCTAAAGAGAATTCCTAGAGGACTGGCGGTTACAAAGGCTGGTGACCCATGTAATCCGGTAGATGGATTCTTTTTATATGGACATTGATGTACAACTATGATGTCCTCTTTGGAGAGGACATCATGAATGAATGTAGAGAATGGTCATACAAAGAATAGCAACAATGAAACAAAAAAAAAAATATTATTATAATGGAGTTAATATTTTACATGTAAATGGGCATACTACTATAAGACCTGGTATGGCATGCGTACCCCTAGATAATCACTGGTAAAGTCTGGGTTAGACCTAGGTGATAGGGGGGATGTCAAGTTTACAATTACCCTGGGTAAAAATTTGAGGGGGGAATAACTAGAGTGAGCAGGGTTGTCTCACTTAGCAGGTTTGGCTGGATTTAGTCAATAATCCCCAAGTCAAGTTTAAGGGGGGAATTTTTAGGTAAACATGACTCGGGGTAAAGTCAATGTTGACTAGGGTAAATAGTAGTGGTTTTGGGGCACATGGTTTTGTGCACCCATGGTTAGCCCATGGTATTGCATGTAATGGAGCCTATAAAAGGCTGGGAATACTTCATTGTAATGCAGGGCCTGGAGGTGAGCGATGAAGGCTCACTTGGCCAGATTGGCCAGGGTTTTGGCCAATGTTTAATGAAATTTCATTGGTTGGGTTTTTCCCCGGAGTTTGGGTTTTTCCCAAATAAACATTTGTGTTTATGTTTATGTGCTTTGTTGCTGGTTATGTTTATTTCTCTCAGTAAATTTTTATTTCTCTCTTAGTAAATTCTTGTTTTATTTCTACGGTAAATTCTTAACAGGGTCATCCAAAAAAACCCTAGGCATGGTTTAGGGTAAGCTGATAAAACACGAAGCATGGTTATGGGAAATCCAATAGAAATCATGATTAGGATGACGGATGAGGGATTTGAAGGTACAAGTACATGTATGGAGATAATGGTTGACTGAACCATGTACATGAAGGACATCCTAATTGACTATCGGTTGCAGTAGTTTCTACCCATTCATTTCGGTAGATGGTTGTTCCTTTATATGGACATCGACATATCTTTTAATCATGTTGGTAAACACTAGGACCACAAATAGGATTTTTTGATTGAGATCGAGGCAAGTAGTCATTAAGGGGGTGACTTGAAAAATATAATTCCTAATTGTCTCAGTTGTGAATATTTCTATGTAAAGGATTATGTTCATATTCCTTAGGAGTTATTTAGATCTAGATGTTTCCTAGATTGGTGTGTGGTTGAGATATTCTCTCAACCAAGTGATTGTGTGTCCAATATAGTATACCTATATTGAGACAACACTACATGTATTTATATGTACTATTATTTTATTAATTCATATAGTGATCAACTTTTCAAATATCATAGACAAGCCACTTTGTTATCCTTCTAGCATCTTCCTCTCCATAATGTATTTATCCTTTTTTATTATAATAAAATAGTAAGCATATCTTGTGATGGTCTCGAACTTAATAAACTCTAATTAATCCACTATTTGAAATAAATTGTTTGTTATTTGATCATAATTTCACTAGACCCCAGTGGATTGTGCTTTATCTTAGATAAAATTAATCCAATAGTGGAGTTGAGGTTGTGTCAACAGTTATGGTTTTTGGCACCTAGTATTGGTGACTCATGGTATTAAGCACATGGTAAAGGCTTGAGGATTCTCCATTATAGAGTTCTAGAGTAGAGGAAATGGGCAGCTGATACCAAGTGGAGAGTAATTCATGGTGGAAATGGCACTTGTTGGCGTTGACTAGGGACTCGTGAATCATCCAACTGACGACATTTCTAATTTGATTTTTTTTTAAATCAGAGAACCATTTGATTGATTGTTTGTTTCTTCGTGGGACAAAAATGTGCGATTATATGATGAAGTGAATTTTTTTAAAGGATCAACTCATACACAAGTTCTGGTTTTAGATTGTTGTTTTCATGATGATGCACCAGGTTTATGTGAAAGCACTAAAAACAAGTATTATTTAAGCACCAAAAAGGAGGGTATATTGTGCACACATTAATATTTGTTCGTTGGGTTAATTATTCATATGAATTAAGAATGAAAAATGGGCGAGCTACTTAATATTACATAACTTGAAATGAATAATAGAAATAATTGATTGAGCTGTTGATAGAAGAGGCACATAGGTTTTTCAGTTTTAGTTTAGTGGAGATATCAATAGCTTGGAATGCATAAAAATCCAAAATCAATTAAGAATAAGAGGTATAGGTAGCTTGTATTGATCAAGTAGAAGAGGAAAAGGTAGCCTCTATCGTGTGCACTGAAGGTTGGGATTCAATGGCCATGGTACGAGCAACTACACTATGCAGCGTGAGCTTGTGTTAAAAGAAGAAGTAAGGTTGGGCTCAGAGTATTATGTGAAAAGGATAGAAGGTTATGTGCAAGAAAGTTCCTTGTGGTGAAATGAGAGAATGATGGCTTAAGGCTGGGACAACAACCAAAAGAAAAACAAATATTAATGGAGTTGAAATTTTTCATGTAAAGGGGCATACTATTATAAGACCTAGTAAAGCATGTGTATCCCTAGTAAATCATTGGTAAAGTATGAATGTAGACCTAGGTGATGTAGGGAAGCATGATGAAGCATGTTGAGCTAGGAAAACAAGTGAAATTATTAAATACCATGATGTTGACTGGGCAGGGCCTAGAGGTGAGCAGTGCTGGCTCACTTCATTGGTTTGGCTAGATTTGGTTAAGAAAAAGGAAAAGTTAAGTTTAAAGCAGGAATTCTTAGATAAACTTAACCATATGTTTCATTTAAGGTTGTCTCAATAGTTGTGTTTAACAGTTATGGTTTTGGGAACGTATTATTGGTGACTCATGGGATTAACCTCATCGCATTACATGTACTTGAAGCCTTTAAAAGGCTTGAGGATTATCCATTGTAGTGTGCTAGTGATCCAAACTTATGCAAGAACGCAATAAAATAAATAAATACACATAAACATAGAGATGCAGCAAAAATACGACTTCATTTAATTAATATCATATAACTGAAATATGCTTACAGATAGAATAGAAATAAACTAGCTAGGGCGCTGGTAGCTTATCTCCGAGAAGAGATGTGGAAAATACAAGCCTCTAAACTATGTTAGAATGATGCTTGAAGGCCTATTTATTATTGAGAAATAATGGAAAAACCTAAACATCCAAAAACCTAAGCCTAGGAGATGAAGCGCCAAAACTATGGGCCCTGCTTGGGTAAATTGGTACATCAACTTCCGGGGGACTTAACTTTGGCATATGATCTTCGTTTGACACACAAAATACTCGTTAGAAATATCTATCCAAGGAATATAAATTTTGAGTGAGAAACATTAGTTAAGAACCCATGTTACTCCCATTTTTCCCAAAAACGTCATTTAAGGCCTCAAAACAGCTCCTGAAGTTCAAGACCTGAAAACTGGCTAAAAATAGTAAATTGTGCTACAATTAAGGAAACTGAAAAATTGAAAGAAGAAATGGTGGGGCCCAAAGTGGAATAGGTGAGTGGCCACAAATATCCAGTTGTATCATTCCTCCCACCTTAGGAAGCAATGGTCCCTATTGCGTTGAGTTCCTCCATGACAGAAGGAAACTTCTGTTGAACTTGGTCCCTGATGAGCCACTTTCCTTGGTGCAGGAGTTGGCCAGCTTTTACAACTTGATATAGTTGTATCTTATCCTGGCGAGTGTTCTTGATTTGTGTGTCCATGATAAGATATGTGGTTTCCTATTCAATGCAGTCTAGGTTTAACTCTGTTGGTGTGAGTTATTATGCCATGTCGGAGGTGTCCAATAGAGGTGGAAAGTAGGGCCAAAGGTAGTCCACATTGAACACTGGGTGCAGACCAAGGAATGGTGGAATACTGATCTTGAAGGCATGGTCCCTTACAGTCGTGGTGATGGTGTATGGCCCATATCGGAGCATTAGAAGCTTGCGGTGGGGTCTACCAACGTGCTCATTCTGAAAATGTAGTGGCACTTTGTCGCCCACCTCGAAGTTGTGTGGCACCCGATGTTGATCATGTCACTGTCTGTACTTGGCATTGGATTTGCCCAATATTTCAAGAATTTGTTGGCAAATGTGTTGAATGCACTCAATGAAGTTGTTTTCCTTGTCAGCTTCAGACTGGACATGATCTGAATCATTCCGAGTAGCCACAAATGGCATGGTTACGTTAATGGCACATAGTGGCTGGAATCCAAAGCCCACCTGAAAGGGGTCATGGCCAGTTGAGCTGTGGAGAGCCTAATTATATATGTGTTGTACATAGGGGAGGATCTCACCCCATGTGGGTGGATGCTTTGATGTAGTATCCCAAAATAGGGAAATTCTACAACAATAGGAATATCTTATAATATTCCTAAATTGGAGAACCAACAATATGCAAACATGATAATGAAAGAGCAGGGTTGTATCAACTTCAGATAATGACAGAAGAACTCATAGCCATCTTATTAATGTTATAGTAGCAAAATGTGTACAATATCTTGAGGAAATGATCACTCAAGCTTAGGCAAAAGAACCTCAAAGGACATGTACAAAGAATATGAAGTACACTGCTACATATGAAAAAGCCAAGGCTATAACTGCGCAGTTTATAAGAGACACTGTGACATACTGAATGAAAATACAAATATATAACAATATCAGGCTCAAGAAATGCGGGGGAGCAAGCTCTCAACCCCTGAAAAAAATAGTACAACAATCCTTGAAGGATTGATTGGAATATATATACAAATGGAAAAACTGCAGAAATGCCGGAGTTGCAGGGTAGCAGCTGCAACTCAAAACTGGAATGGATGGAGATGGCTGAATATTATTTCCAATCTAAAGTAAACCTCCTCCAATGGATCTTCCGAGTGCAAGGCTGATCCTAGCACTGAAGATCTCACCCTCCAAAATAGTGGTGCAAACCCCCACTAAAGATACACACTGAAATAACGCAGTCAAGGAGAGGGATTGCGCTGTAGTAGATGGGAGATGCTTGGCCTGATTCCAAGATATGAAAATCAGCTCTGAAACATTCCTCACTAACCTCCCATAGGAATAGAAGCTCCCTCCTCTGAAACATGAGCCAAGGAAATGGTGTTGTGGAACCCTCCACTGCAACACCCTGCAACACAACATTATACTTCAGCAGAAATAACACTGTGACTGAAGGAGGTGGCTTCTCCTTGAGCCTAGTTGTTGAGAAATGAAGTGCAATCCTTCAAGAGGCCTCTCACGAAGGAGAAGGAATCCTAAATAGGAATCCCTTGTGCTAAACAGCACTGCAACTCTGATAAACAGCCCGAGAATGCAAAGAGTCTACACAGACCAAAATCAAATACTCAAACATGCTCTTCTATGGCTACCTCTTCCTCCTGTTATCTCCCCATAATTTCAACAGATTGGTGAGATCAAAGCTGTGGGGAGCACACTTTAACCACTTTGGGATTCTAGGATCTAGCCCTCCTGAATCCAGAGAGGGATCTCTCTAATAGTGCAAAGATTGATTTATCTTTAAGGTTTTTATGTGTGATGTTAGGATAGTTATGAAGAACAGGGGGTTTTGTTTGGTTTTGGATGGTTGAGCATGATTTTTAGTTGAGTGGAAAGTCCTAAAATGAAAGATTTCCAAAGGGGTGAAGGTATAAGCAAACAGAACAAGATTTGGCTGATAGGATAGATATAACACTGGTTTTTAGTCCATTGGGCTATGGAGTCATAAAAGGGTTTAATTGTGCAACAATTTCAAGAGTGGTCCAAGGGGAAAGTCATCTATATCACAAGATATCTTTGATAAAATGATGGAATGGAACAATAAAAGTGTTGAAGGGGTGGAAAAAGACAATAATTTCAACTAGGATTTATTAATATTTCCAAACAAGAAAAGCCTTTTAAGTAACTGTTTAAAACCAACCAAAGGATAGGGCTAACCATAGACTTCTTTGGACAAGCTTATATTAAATCTAACTTAACATACAAACAATCCAGTAATTCACATAATTACTTTCAGAAGGGATGAAAACATATAAGAAAAACAAAGTGCAGCTTAAGATCAGATAAGATACTTTTAAATCTAAACTTTTTTCAGCATACTCTTGGGGAAATTTTCAGAATTACCTTTGAAGAAAGAACTAGAAGACAAGGCAAACCATAAACTTTCCTAGTCTAACTCTACTGAGCATATAATGAAAATATCATTCAAGAACTTCCTTTCAAGCTTTGCACATCAAGACAGGGGCAAACCAACATTCCTTGATAATGTTTACACTTAACTTAAGTCATTCTTAAACACACAATTGGGAGGAAAACATATAGATAAAGCTTATCAGTCAGAGAAGGGTACTGTAAATAGTAAATCCTAACTCTATGCTTGTTGTTCTTTATCAGAGAATAAGTGGAAAAAAATGGCATACATGAAAGGAAAACAATAACACAGAAAGAAGCACTTCACCAGTGATATAGACTAGGATCCCAAGAATCAGCTTGTATATTGATGTCAATCCAGTTACATTCTTCAAGTCCAATGTTTCAGTTCAGCAATCATCTTCTCTTCTCAACCTAACTTATTTGATTACAAACAGAGCTTCAAGAGCCTCTAAACACTATTTACATGTAGAAAGTTTCGAGCACAAGTATTATATCAAAGTTCAGCAACCAACCCTTTACAATGTGCTCCTCAAAAAGATTTTATAGGAAAATGAGGAGGTGGATGAGAGAAAAGATCTATAGGCGTAATTAATACAGTTTAATGCTTCTCGGCCTTTAAGAGGCTCAATGGAGAAGATTTTAGATATTTCTCTGTATTAATTGTTTTTATTAAGTTTTCAATCCTCTTAGCAGAGTTTGTTGACCTTTAGAATTCTTCCTTATCTTTGTAATAAATCTGCTGACAATTTGTAATAAGTTCTTTGATCTGAAATAACTATTCAATTGCCTTGAGGAAAATATCTTCTATTCTGGTAATAACTATGCCTCTTTTGAATGCTTTGAGGCTACAGGTGGCTTTTGATAGCTGAGAGGATTCAATTAGCCTCTGATGTGGCAGTGGAGGCTTTCTCGGACTGATTGATATTTATTGTTTTTCTTTAAAAACTGTTAATTTGTCTCTGATCTATGTGTTAGGCATAATTAGGCCTAACTTCTGTCTTTTGTTCTTCAAACTGTGTTTAATTAAGTGGATTAGGCTTTAGATAATCGATTTAGGCTGTAATCCCTAAAAAACTGTGTAAACCATCTTCAATTCTTCATCTCTATTGTGACTGGATCTTTTAACACTGATACTCTCTGTTTGATTAAGCTTTGTTGTGTCTTGTTGATGTGCAGGTGCGCAGAGGGTTTTAAAATGGCATCAGTGCTCATGAGGCACGAACGAAACATGGTGTTTGAACCCTGTAGAATGATATTCTTGATGAATAAATCCCTGGGGGATCGTCATCCCCAGCCTTCAATTTTCTTTTTAAAACATTTGAAAAACTATTAAAACCTGCACAATCAAAGAAAAATTAGAAAAATCCTATGTATTTGGGTTTAGACTGCTTTGGAAGTTTAGGTTTGATCGCAACCGTTGGATGAATGCATCCAACAGTGAAGATTTCTCACGGAGGTTTAAAAGGAGAGGCGGTGGGATGAATGGTGCAAGAGATTAAGTCCAGGCCATTGATGCATATTGATCAACGGTCCAGATCGATCCAGGTTTTATAATACAAAAGGACCATATTATAGTGGAGAGGGAGAATATACAAAGGAAAAAGGGTGAAAACCTTTGGTGGAAGGAAAAATACGTTAAAACGAAATTTTGGGTTTCGGAAATAACCTCGACTGTTGGATGAGATCGGCCACAGAGATCAATGGCTAAGAATGACTTATGAACCCTTGGAGGATGGACTGGGGGGGATAGTTCAATGGTTAGATGAAATCTGGGCCGTTGGATGAGTGTGATGAACGACAGAGATTAAAACATAAGAACATATAATGTAAATGGGGAAAATGGTTTCGACATTAAAAACCACTAATGTCGCGCTACATTGAGGCGGTTTCCAAAATCTCCATAAAAAACGCGATATGCTTCTCTGCCCGTCACGTGGCTTTTTAAAACCACCCATATCGCGTAACTTTGGAAAATTAACCTTCGGGCTTAAAAATCACTCGATATGGAGTCTTGGCCATTAGATCTCAGACGAGTAGATCCAACGGTGTAGGTGAGAGTGCGATAAAACAAATTGCACGGGTGGAAGAAGGTGGGGTAGAGCCAAGGCGGTATTGATCTGGACCGTCAGATTATAGGAACGAATGGTGGAGATTTGATCTAGGGAAGGTAGGACCCAAAGGAGTTGGGCCTATCGGGCCGAATCTGGACCATTGGATCAGGAAATGAACAACCCAAATTCAATCTTGGGACCAATGCAATAAAATATGAGGTGAGAGGTCGGGCAGAGAATGGGTCAACGTGGGTCATTGATCTGCAGAGACCAACGGTGCAAATTTCCCTGAAAAACTTTATAAAAGAGGGTTTCCTGAAATTAACGAAGGGTGCAAGGATTGATCTGGACCATCGGATCTTCAATATGGACGGCCCAGATGCAATCAGAAGATCGCGATCGGAGGGGGAAAGGTGAAAAAAGCGCCGATGCGATTATATGTGGACCATCAGATCTTTGGAGAGATCAACGGTTAGGAATGAATCAGAGGTCCAAAGGCAGAGGGATGGGCTTATGAAAAGAGAAATGTGGGCTGTTGGATCTAAGCCTGGTGGGAAAATCAATGGCTGGGAAGCCATCGGGGGGTAACCAATCGGAGGGGGCAATAACTATTAAAATATGCTCAATGCAAAAAACTCCGATGCGATTAGCGCTTAGGACTTAATCACTTGGTCCTGGGCATGGGTTATATGGTGGGGATGTGGTTGAGGGGTTTAGCACAAAAGGGGTTCATCGGAATTGGAACAAAGGAGGGGGCCTTTCAAATGCACCCGATGAAAATTTGCGATGTGAGATTTCATGGATCGTTGATCGGCTTTAGATCAACGGTTGTTTTTCATTAAAACAACGAATCGTCGGACTTAATGAAAACATAGAAAAGGTTGGATTTTTATAAAATATAAATGAAAATTTTCTTTTTGGAAGGGGTTTTATATAATTTTTAGTGCCCGATTTCGGGGCTTGGGGTTATGTGAAGGAAAGCGGAGGGATCGGGGGTTATATACAAAAGGATCCAATCGCATTGGAAATTTTATGTAACAAAAGAAATACGTTTCATATGAAGCCCCGATTTCGATAAGTTCCTAGGGCCTTAATGCTTGGTTCTCGCACTAGGTCGCATGGTGGGGAAGTGGTTTAGGGCTTATCCAAAGGGGGCTAAAGCCGTAGCACAAAAAGGCTCATTTTTATGATTTTTCAAGGATTTTTAAAGGATTTGAAAGCTTCCGATAAGGCAAAAAAGGAGTTTTAAACCTTATCAAAGGGGTTTTTATGAAAGGAAGAAGGGAAATGAGGGAAAATAGAGGAATTTCATGGGGAAAAAGGGGATAAAAATGAAGGTTAATAATGAGTGAAAGGAGGGGTAAAATGAAGGAAAAATGGAGTTTTCAACAGTCTTTTTCTTCAGGAAAACAGCATAATTTCAGAGTTTAAGAAGGAAACAACAGTGAAGATTTAATCCAAGGATTAAATATCTTCACAAGACTTCAAGAACTAACAATTTGGGCAAGAAAACTTGTTTCTTGAAGGCTTAAAAAATAATTTAGCCACCATTTGATATGACAAATTTTATAGGTGGCTAACACCTCCTTTTATGTAAATGAAAGCTTCTTGCCTTCAACCCCACACATTAGGGTTTCCTTCACCACGTGATCTTCCTCCCATTCAAACTGCGTTGTCTTCCCAAGCAATCCACACCCTCTTTGGCAGCACTGTTGACTTGGTCAAACTTGACCTTCTCCTCATGCATTTGCCCCTTTTCACATTGGAAGGTGTAAAATAAAGTTACTCCATTGATCCCTTTCACACTATGATGGATTTATTCCTACTCATGGGTCTCCTCACCCATTTTATTCACCTCCTAGATGATATAAGAAAAATAAATGTTCCAATTAGCTTCATGCTAACTTTTGGAACATTAAATTTGAGTTGTACATGCGCATAATGTGTATGATCATCTCGTTGACGACCTCTATCTGGCCATCAGTTTGGGGATGGAAAGTTATGGACTTTGTGAGCTTGGTGTCCAGCATTGACAAGACGCTAGACCAAAATGTACTGAGGAACCTACTATCCTGATATGATATGATAGACCTTTGTATCCCAATGTGTACCCAAACTCATTCAAAGAAGAGTTTAGTAGTGGTTACTATTGTGATATTCTTCTTGCAGGTTGCCATAATGACCATCTTTGAGAATCTGTTGACGACCATGAAAACACAACCATTACCATACCAAGTAGAAGGAAGGTCCAACATGTAATCCATGGAGATGGATTCCCAAGGTTGAATAGGGGTTGGCAGCTGAGTATAGAGGCCTTGCTTCTTGATGGTCGGTTTGGAAATTGTGCAAGTAGTGTAAGATCTTATGTACTTCTTGACATCCAGTCGAAGGTTCGACTAATAGAAATACTTCTGCAATACTACCATTTTTTTCTCAACCATGAAATTCCCAATGACCTGACTATAGTGCGCTTCACAAATCATCTTGGCACGCTCACTTGAATGAACACAAAGGTGTATCGGGTGACATAGCAGTGCATCCTAGAGGTGAAAATTTGGAACTTGCTTACCCTCCAAGAGTGCCCTGTGTGTGTGGCCAAATTCTAGATAGATCTTGTATAGAAGTGGCCAATCATAAGTCTTGTGCCCATAAGAGTTGAGCACAGTGGTCAGCGCCACGATCAACGGTCGGATGAGGTATTCTACAACATTATTTGTGTTTCCCCTCTTGTGCTTGATGTTCAAATGAAATTGTTGTAGATATATGGACCACTTCTGATGGCAATCGTTTTGCAACTTCCCTTGTGTCTGTATGAACTAGAGGGGTCAGTGACCTGTGTGGATGACCATTTCCTTCCCCAAAATGCAATGCTTCCATTTTCGGCAAGCCTGCACAATGGAATACATCTCTTTTTCATAAGTGGGATACTTCTAGATTGTGTGAGACAGTGTCTCACTGTGATATTCCACTGGATGCCCCTGTTGAGTAAGAACTACCCCAATAGCATAGTGTGAGGCATCTATCTCAATCTCAAATGGTTGTTGCAAGTCTGGTAATGTGAGCATTGGGGTAGATCAGAGGCAATGTTTCAAATCTACGAATTCCTTCTGTTGAGATTTAGACCAAAATAATTTTTCTTTTGCTCCTCCCTTGGTGACTTGGCTCAAGGGCCAAGTGATATGAGAAAATCCCAACGGGCACCTGCGGTAGAGATTGGCGAGACCCAGAAAGTTGTAGAGCTCTGTTAGAGTGGTTAGGGTTGGCCAATCCCAAATGACTTGGATCTTGGCTGGATCCACATGCACCCCCCTCTCATCAATAATGTATCCCAGATACTGAACCTGGGTCATGCCAAAAGAGCACTTCTCCAAATTGGCACACAACTTGTGTTGTCGCAGTGTTTGGAGGACCTGTCGGATGTGGAGGAGGTGCTCTTCCCAATTTTGGCTGAAGATTGGGATGTAATCCAAGTACACTACTACAAATGAGTTGGTGAATGGTCGCAAGATGTCATCCATTAGCCTCATGAAGGATGCGGGAGCATTTTTCAACTCGAAAGGCATGACTAGCCATTCGAAAAGGCGTTCATGGGATTTGAAGGTAGTCTTCAACATATCAAAGGGTTCGATTGGTACCTGCTGATACCCAAACTTCAAGTTGATCTTGCTGAAATATATTTCCCCCTTGATTTGGTCCAGAAGGTCATCAATCCATGGGATCGAGTACCTATTCTAGACAATGATCTTGTTCAGCGCCCGATAGTCAATACATAGTCTCCAAGTCTCGTCCTTCTTCTTCACCAACATAATCGATCCCCCACAATGCGATGAAATTGGATGGATGTGACCTTTCTACAATAGCTACTAAATCTTCGTCCTAATTTAATCATTCTCCAGAACAAAGCACCGATAGATTGGTCCATTGGGGAGCAACGCACCCAGGGTCATATCAATGGGGTGCTTGACCTGAGAGTGCAGAGGGACCCCTGCAAGTGAGGTGAATATGTCCCCTTACTCCTCCATGACCTTATTAATATGTTATTGTCGTGCGGAGGAGCTCTATCTGGAGGTCATGGATACAGACTTCTTCTTGCCCTGAGGGAAGATTATCAGGAAAACAAATTTCTCAATTTTGGAAATGAGCTTACTACATTGTTTTGCAGTAACCAAAGAGATGGCAGTAGGCGGTGCTACCTCTGGCATCATGTACAACTTATTTCCCAAGGTAACAATAACAACGCAAGGCCAGGACTCATACATAGCATGTCACTTCCATAAGTATGGTTGGCCTAATAATACATCAGAAACATCAAGAAGATAAATGTCACATAATACCTCATCCGTGAAGGGCTTCATGTTGTAGGGAAGGCAGCATTGTTGGATGACGCAGAGATCTCGTCATTGGTGAAGCCACCCGATGTTGTACAACTGTGGGTGTGTTGTGGTGAAAAATCCCAACCGCTTCATGAACTCTGCTGAAATGAGGTTATTTTGGCTCCTGTTATCGGCAAATAATTGCAGCAGGGAACTGTTTACCCACATATGGAAATGGAAGAGGTACTCCCCCTCCTATGGATCTTTTAGTTCCTCCTTTTGGATCTTCATGGTGGAAACAGTGTCGTTGGGATATGCATCGATAATCCGGCTCCCTTTATCATTCCCTTGGTCAAGTTCTGATTCAGAGTCAGAGCATGCATCCAATTCAGAATTCTTCAGCTCAGCCACCAGTGATTTCTTGGCCTGACACTCACTTATGTTATGAGTGGAGCTCTTATGGAACTCACACCACTTTCCCATGTCCTTCTTTGGCTTCGTAGTGTTGTTATTTTCTTGTGGATTTGGAGGGTTATCCTGGGCTACCCCATCTTGTCTTTGTCCTTTATTCTGTGGTTTGGGGGAAAATTTACCTTGCCTCATCCTTTTTCTCACAGTAGGTTTCCCACCAGTCCTTGGCATGGTGGTCGGATTTGAGGAGTGAAAAAGTAATCTTTTCCCAGTTGGAAAAGTCGTGAACCAAGAAATACCCTTCTAATAGATTCAATCATCTATCCATGATGTCTGCATCTATTTTTCCCTCAAATATGGGAATTTCAAAGTTTAATTGTACCTCAAAAGGAGTTGCACCTCTAGAGTGATTGCTTGATGCAGATGAACCACCGGTGGGAAGTCGTTGAAGGATATGGGCAAAGTTATTCATAATATGTAATATTCCTAAATGGGAAAAGTAGGAATAGACTACATAAAACTGGAAAAATATGCAGAAATACAATAGATCAAAGCATGAGACAACAGTGGATCCATTACATTATGATTATAACAGCAAAATAGGTACAATATCTTGAGGAAAAGATCACTCAAGTTGGCCAAATAAGCCTCTCATGAAAGCATACACCTAGATCTAAAATGTTGTTAATACATGAAATACATGAACCCAGAAAACTGTGTTGTCTAAGAAAGAATAGCAGTTGAAGGGTATAAAAATATATTGTTGCTAATAAAATGCTCCAAAAATGCTAAGACTACAGATCCATGCTCCAAAACAGAATTCCAGAACAACCCAGAAAAGGTTTCCGAAAATACACACTATACAAAATATAGCAGATTTGGACCTAGGGCTAAATAATATCTGCAAATAAATCATTGATGGGAGATGGTTGATCTGATATACAATATGGCTAATCCTTCTCCAATACTTCTCCTAAATGAAGGGTTGATCCCCACACAGGAAACCCAAAAACTCCGAATAGGGCAATAAACCCACTGTTGCAGCTACTCTTCAAAATAATGCAATCCCTATAGGAAAATGTGTTGTAGCTGATGAATGCTACCTGACCGGGGACCAAAATATGTATTGAATCCCTGAAGTCTTCCTCACAAGCCTCTGGATGAAAGGATGATCCCTCCAATGGAAAACTAGCTCAGAAATTGGAGATTTCTCTCCTCCACTGCTACACCCCTGCAACACAACCCAACTCTAAACAAAACTGCATTGTACATGAGACTGAAGCTTGGCCAAATGCCTGATTGTGGAAGTATAGTGGAATGCTCCTCCAAGAGGCCTCTCAAGGAAATATATGGGATTCCAACTTGGGAACACCCTGTACTAAACACCACATGCAATATTAGCTAAATAGTTGAAGAAATCTATATGTCTAAACATACCATATATCAAAATATAAAATATACCAAGATGAATAATATGGCTGCCATCCTCTTCCTTTTGTAATATATGAGCTTCCAAACCCTAAGCCCCATCCATTAATGACACTACTTCCTTGCAATGTGTCTCCATCTAAAACTGCGTTGATCCTTCATTAATTTCCACTCCTCCATGACAACGTTGTTTATTTGGTCACAGTTGACCCAGTCCACATGTTTTAGCCCCTATTCACACCTTAGGGTGCTTTATTAAGCTGAAAATACTATCCACTTTCACATGAGAAGTAGTTTTATTCTTCATAAAGTGATTTATGGGTCTCCCTACCCATTTATTCACCTATCTAAGTGACAAAGAAAAAATTTAATACTCCAATTAGCTGCAAGCTAATTTAGGAATATTACAGTCCTCCCCTCCACAATGTTGCTTTTCCTCAAGCAACTACAAGGATACTGCAAAATCTCCAATGGATATGTCTCCTCCCAAGAATACAAGTTTGATTTTGGTGGATAAACCAAATAGCTTTCATCATGAAAAAGTGGGAGATATATGGAAAGCGTTATATGCTGTCCATTGGCCTCCTCAAGGCATGGGAGATGGTAAAAGTTGTGTGCCTTAGTCCCCATGAGAAACTCCATTCTCCATGCTATCATCCAAACAAAGTGAGATACCCTTGGTAGCTCATAGAAACAATCACCAATCCCCTACTTATGCAATGTGTATGGGCTGCATGGCTGAAAGTAAGAGATAAGGTTGTTCAAATTATGTTGTCTCTCTCTCCATTTATGATAAATTTGAAGTTGGTGATCTTGTGCTGCAATAATATGGTCCTCATGAAGCCAAAAGATATTTGGAATCTCATGATCCCATTCATTGGTTCTAGGAAGCCTTCTTAACCAATCCTTCATGCGTATAGTGAATAGAGTGTCATCACCATATGGGCTCCAAAAGAAATATGGACTAAGTGTCATATGACATCTTGGATGGTGACAATAGTCCCTCAATTGAGACCAACGTTGTTCTTCTTCTTGCTGTCTCAAAACGTGATATGATAAGTGGCTATCCAACCACCTTCTTGCTGTCATAAGCTTCTCAAAAGCTTGAAAATAGTAGAGGACATTAGGCGTTGGCTGACTATGATCCAAGAAAAACATATCTTGCCCAAAGTCCTTCGTAAAGTGGTCATCCCCATCACTGAATGTAGTCCCAAAAGGACCAGGAAATCCACAAAGAGGTTTGCTCTCTTGTGGAGAAATGTGATGCAAATGCATGGTAAAGGAGTGCACATACATTGTTAGTTGGTAAATAAGCATCAAAACACAATCTTTACCATATATTGTAGACAAGTTGGTGAAGATGTCCATATATGAGCCTTCCCATTTCTCCATCAACAGGGGAAGTGATTGAAACAACCTTGCAAGGTGGTTTCTTTCCTCCTCATACATCAAAAAAGCTACATATCTGCTGATATGTTGGTGCACATCTTCTTTGAGATCCTCCCAATAGAATCCCTCTATGATGGTGTGATAAGACTCAATGAAGTCTACATGTCCTGAAGAGAGTGCCTCATATGTTGCATGTAGAATCTCCTTCTTGAGCTTGGAGTCTCTAGTCAAGTAGATATAATCATGGAAATAAATGACTCCATCAACCACTCTATACCTCCCATCCATCACTTGCCCATAAAGAACCTTACATGTGAAGAGATTCTTGGAATATTCCACCAATAGTTGAGACTCCCAATATGGATCTAGGCTTCCCAGCAATGACAGTGCTGTAGAAATCTGAAATGAAGCTCCTGTCACATCATAACTCTTCTCTTTGACATGCTCAATGTTAAAGCCACATGTTGGAGTATTGTTACCCTTCTTTTGCTGCCTCCCTTCCAGCTGATCTTGCCTAAGAAAATATTGGAGTACATGGAGGTCAACCTCCTATTGAAAGGTATCTTCCCTCAAAAACTTCCATAGTTTGGCCAATGCATACAAGAGTGTTAATAACCTATTTTCATATTCAGAAATCTTCCTCGTGTGTGGAAGTATCATTTGTTGCCCCAATGCTATGGAGTGGCCATTTGACACCATGCTCATGTCATTGTAGATTTCTAAATCATCTTTTAGTGCAAATAGCTGAGTGGGAGATGGCAATGTCCATTTCAGAAAATTTCTCATCCTTCCTTTGAACCCATCAAAGGTTCTCTGCACTATGCTAGCTCCTCCCAAGGCTTCTTCCCTAGCCAAATGTATCAATGTTGCACCATGTTGAGAGAACTCTTTATTCATCTTCCAATCAGGGGGTCTCCCTGGTGGAATTCCTCCATGTAAAGAGACATCAAAATCTGAAGTGGAATGTATAGGTGAGTGGACTGATTTGTTCCTCCCTTCACTGCATAAATCAGTCTCCTTCTTCTGTATATAAACCCCTTGAAATAAGCAAGGGTGCATGCTCCCCATCCTTTGGTGCTGATCCACCTTTTCCTCTATCTTCAAGATCTCACAATATGTCAATGATGGCACATGCTGCACCTGGATTGTGCCTTGATCTCCATGTGTGAGATTATTTGGAACTCCTTGCAAGGGTGCAAGAGTTCTCTCTTTGGAGAAAATGGCCCATCTTCCTCTTCATGAGGTACTAGATCTGCTACTATTGTGACAACGTTGTTACCTCTTATCTTCTCTTCCCCTTCATCATCAATGGAGGTTGTCTCTTCATCATTACGAGGTTCTTTGTTTAGTTCCTCTTTTGAAAAGGAGATCTCCATGTCTTCCCTTTGAGAAGAGAGCTCTTTCTAAAATGGGGATCTTGCCCCCAGCAAGGTATTATGAAAATTTTCAATCCCCTTAATAGTTTTCTGAAATGGAGTTGGATTTATAGATCCTTCCAACTCATGCAAAGGTTTTGTTTGTGTATGCTTGGCTAGCTCAACCAAGGAAGTTTTAGAATGTTTTTCATCGAATCTATTTAATATCTTCCTAGTGAACCTTGCATAAGTAAACATATTTACATATTTTAGTGAAGATTCATAAAACCACCAGGCATAAGCCTTACCTTCAAGGTGCAACGTTGCTACTCTAATGGCTTCACCTTCTGAAACTTGGTGTTGCTGCAAATAGGTGTCTAGCTCCTTCATCCAAGCCCTAGCTGAACATTTAGGTGATCCATCAAAAGTAGATAGAAAGAATATTCCCACATAATACTGCTTGTACCTTGTGATTCTATCATGATTTCTAGATCTTCTATCCTCCTTGATCTCACAAAACCCTTGGAAGTTGAGATGATCTCTAAATCTCTGAGTTTTAAATTCATACTCTTGAAGATAGTCACCAGGAGTCTCCTCCTTTGGTACATCTCCTTCCTCCATCTCTCTTTCCATGACCCTAGGCATGGTGCCACGTTGTACATCTAATGGTGTAGTTGAATGCTCACACCCATGATGTGAAAATCTGGAGCTTTCTTTATATTCAAGCCCTCTTGGATAATATCTACATCTCTTTATTCTCATCTCTTTGATGTCTCTGCTAATGCACTGCATAGTTTGAAGAAGAATTTTTGAGAACTCCTTCCCTCCTGAAAATGAGGTTTTGCATTCATCTCTTCTGCAGATATTCTCCTTCCTATGAGAAGCCTCCTTAGATGACATAATGGCTGAAGTACATAGGCTGAGCCAATATTACGCTCTGATACCACTGTAATATACCCAAATGGGAAAAGCAGGAATAGAGTGCATAAAACTGGAAATATGCAGAAATATAATAAATAAAAGCATGAGACAATAGTGGATCCATTCCATTATGATTATAACAGAAAAATATATACAAAATATCTTGAGGAAACGATCACTCAAGTTGCCCAAATAAGCCTCTCATGAAAGCATACACCTAGATCTAAAATGTTTTTAATACATGAAATACATGAACCTAGAAAACTACAGTATCTAAGAGAGAATAATAGCTGAAGGATATAAAAATATATTGATGTTGATATAATGCTTCAAAAATTCTAAGACTACAGATCCATGCTCCAAAATATAATTCCAGAACAACCGAGAAAAGGTTTCCAAAAATACATACTATACAAAATATAGAAAATTTTGCCCTAGGGCTAAATAATCTCTACAAATAAATCACTGATGGGAGATGGATGATATGATATACAAGATGAATGATCCTTCTCCAACAGATCTTCTAAATGAAGGGTTGATCCCCACACAGGAAACCCAAACACTCCAAATAGGGCAATAAACCCACTGTTGCAGCTGCTCTCCAAGATAACACAGTCCCTATAGGAAACTGCATTGTAGCTGATGAATGCTACTTGGTCTGGTGCAAAAATATCTATTGAAGCCCTGAAGTCTTCCTCAAAAGCCTCTGGATGAAAGGATGATCCCTACAATGGAAAACTAGCTCAGAAATTGGAGATTTCTCTCCTCCACTCCTACCCCGCTCCAACACAACCCAACTCTAAATAGAACTTTAGTGAACATGAGACTGAATCTTGGCCAAATGCATGATTTTTGAAGTATATTGCAATGATCCTCCAAGAGGCCTCTCAAGGAAAGAGATGGGATTCTTGCTCGGGAACACCTTGTGCTAAACATCACATGCAATCTTAGCTAAATAGCTGAAGAAAGCTATATGTCTAAATAGAAGATATATCAAAATATAAAATATACTAAGATGAATAATATGGATGCCATCCTCTTCCTTTATAAGATATGGTCTTCCAAACCCTAAGCCCCATCCATTAATGACACTACTTCCTTGCAATGTGTCTCCATCTAAAACTGCGTTGATCCTTCATTAATGTCCACTCCTCCATGACAACGCTGTTGATTTCATCAAAGTTGACCCAATCCACATGTTTTAGCCCCTGTTCGCACCTTAGGGTGCCTTATTAAGCTAAAAATATGATCCACTTTCACAAGAGAAGTGGTTTTATTCTTCATAAAGAGATTTATGGGTCTCCCTACCCATTTATTCACCTATCTAAGTGACAAAGCAAAACTCTAATATTCCAATTAGCTGCAAGATAATTTAGGAATATTACATAATCGCGCTCCTTTGTTTCTCGAGGGCCTCCTCAAGAAATATTTGATAGGATATCCTGCTCCCTCGTCTTTATTTTTGTCCCCCATGGGCAGTCGCCAAGGTTTGTGAGGTTGATCTTGTAAAGGTTCAACCAAATAGAGCCCTAACTCCTTATACCCCAACCGCGTTGGGGACATGCAAAGAAGGATCGAGAAAGAGAAAAATGATCTGATACCATTGGTACAAAATTATGTAGTAACACCATAAAATACTAAAATACACATAAACGCAGAGATGCAACAGAAATAAGACTTCATTTCATTAATATCACATAACTAAAATATGCTTATAGACAAAATGGAAATAAACTAGCTAGGGCACTAGTAGCTTATCTCTGAGAAGAGATGTGACAACTACATGCCTCTGAACTGTGTTAAAATGAGGCTTGAAGGCCTATTTATTATTTAGAAACAATGGAAAACCCTAAACATCCAAAAACCTAACCCTAGGAGATGAAGCGCCAAAACTATGGGCCTCGTTTGGGTAAAATTAGTACATCAACTTCTCAGGGCCATATCTTTGGCATATGATCTTCGTTTGATGTGCACAATACCTTGTTAGAAAGATATATCCAAGGACTATAACTCTTGGGTTAGATAATTTGATTGAGGGCCCATGTTACTCATGGATTTCCCAAGAAATGTCGTTTAAGGCCTCAAAATGGATCCGGAAGTTCAGGACCCAAAAAACTTGTTAGAAATTACTGCATAAATATTAAAGAATTTATCGAGAGGAATACATATAGAAAAGCGTGCAACAAATCATATCTCCATTTACATGCCAATAAAACCCTTGTCTACAAAAGCGTCCCTCTGAAGCCAAATATGGCTCTGATACCAAATGAAGAAACATTTACCGGAGAATATTAACTAATCACTGAGAGGAATAATTAAACATAACGAGAAACAAATCATAAAAAATAAACACAAATGTTTAATTGGGAAAAACCCCAAACTCCAGGGCAAAACCCAACCAATGAAATTTCATTAACCATTGGCCAAATCCCTGGCCAATCCGGCCAAGTGAGCCTTCACCGCTCACCTCCAGGCCCTGCATTACAATGAAGTATTCCCAGCCTTTTATAGGCTCCATTACATGCAATACCACGGGTCAAAAAACCATGGGTGCACAATACCATGTGCCCCAAAACCACTACTATTTACCCTAGTCAACATTGACTCTACCCCGAGTCATGTTTACCTAACAAAACTGCTAAAAATAATAAATTGTGCTACAATTAAGGAAACTGAAAAAATAAAAGAAACAATGGTAGGGCCACAAGTGGAATAGGAGAGTGTCCACCAATATCCACCTGGATCAGCTAGAGTAGATTAGTGTAGGCTTACTTGGCTAGGGCCAGCCTATTGGCTAACTTAGCTATGTTTAAGCCCCAAATAATAATAAATCTATTATTTGTTGGTTTTTCTTCGAAATGGGGTTTTCCAAGATAAATCATTTTGTACATGATTTGTGTATACCATGATTCTGATGTATTTAATCATCACATTTCACTATACTCCATTTTAATAGTGTTTCTTATTGATACCAAAAATAGTAAAAGTTAAAATTAGTTATAAAAATGAGAAAGGATGAAAAAAATAAAATCATATTTGGGAAAAACAATAAATTTGAAGTAATTTTTTTATGGAGAAAACGCAATTCACTGAGTAATTAATGAAAATGTGGCAAATTATAAGGATGAAAATGAGGCTAAGGTGACATAAAATAAAAAATTCGAAAGTTTTAAAGAATACCTTTAATGTGAAATGTATATTTATAATGTAAAGTGAAAGTATAGGTTGACAAGACAAAAGAGTTGAGAAAATAATTTGTAACTTATAAGTAAAGGGTGTGTATATAATTAACAAGACATTGGAATTCAACGTGACCAATAATCATAAGGAATGAAATATATCAAGGAAAAATGAAAAAGATCATGTAAAACATATTTCATTAAATTTGGAAGTATTCCGTCGATCTAGAATTTAGAACTTTAACTAGATTAAAGTTTTTCAAAATGTGGAATTATTAAATCACTTAGTTTACTAATTTTAATGTAGATATTCACCAATTTTGGTGAAAAAATTATCATGGTAAACTATATAAACAAAATTTTATAAACTTACAAAAGCAAATCTTTCACATCTTAATCTTGGATTCCTTACATTATCTCTTTTGAGATTTTTTATGGTTTGTACTAAATGCTAAGTTTGTTAAGGTTATCTTATGAAAATAATGTTGTGTATGTTACTACTATTAATTTTATGAAAATAATATTGTGTATGTTACTATTATTAACCCATTTAATTATAACTTGATATAGTAAATATCATGTATGTGTTAAGTTACGATTATTACTAAGACAAGGTTGGCACAATTTAAAAGTCTATCACCTTTGCAACACTAGTAATATGGTTGAAGATGAAAAACCCTCTTAGATCATATAGTTTATACTCATATTGGATTTAAATTTCAAAATATTTGTGGCGCTACCAACCTTCTTGATCTTTTAACTAAACAAAATTATGATGACCTTGAAACACTTCTTTTAATGCTTTTTGAGCATAACAATAAAATTCTAAAGAATTTTAAGTAATATATTTATGGATTCTTATATACCATATTTGGTCTTAGTGGATGATAATCATCATTATCACCATTCTAATTACATAATTTTTTTTTTACTTCTAATTACTTCACAACATATTCATTTTTTCTTTAATTATAGCCGATATTATTTTTCTAGAGCATATTTTTTTATTTTTTTATTTAAAAGGGCACAGAACAACCAAACTTACATATCCCCTCATACTAGGTTGTAGAATGAGTCTCGCCTCTCAGCTCAATTACTAATCATTTTAATTATCAAAATCAATCATGAATTAGAATAGTAACAAAGTAATACAATTTGATTATTTTCAAGTCGAAGAGGAAAGAGAGAAAATTGAATAAACTATTTATTACAAATGTTTAGTTTTTATTCCTGGAGTGTTTAAGAATATTAATTGAAAATAACATATTGACATTCATCTAAAACTTAGATTCCTTACATTATTTCTATTATCATGAATATTTATATTTATGTATTAAATTTGACTCGTGAATAATAGATTTTGTAAAAAGAATCTTACCTAGTATAAAGTTATTTAATAATATATTAATATTGTGTTTGTTACTATAATTGACCGTTTTAAATTGACACTAACTACTTTTCCTATGTTGAGTACAAATTTATTATACTAGTACAATGTTGGCACCACTTCAAAATCTATAAGAGGAAATATTTTATAAGTCTAGTTATGTTGTTCAATGATCAAAATCATTTTTTTTATAAATTAGAGTGCAACAAAACAACAAATTTGATTTATATCAATTATAATAAGGAATACTAAGGAAAACTCACTTCAAACATTATTACAAGTGTCTAAATTTTTTTCATTAAGTGTTTAAATGGTTTATATTAAATAGAATACTAATTAGCTACTCCAGTATTGTTTTAATAGACCAAGTTTAGAAGATGTTGTTTTTAAGTGCATTATTGAATTTGATTATGAATATTTGATATGGTGAGAAGTCATGATGGTCAAACAAAGCTTTGAAAACTTAAATATTTTATGGCACTGTCATGTCATTTGTATCACCACATGATTACATTGAAATACTAACTAATATAAAACTTCTCCAAAATAATATGAAGAGAATATTTGATATACAACAAATATTGAAAAGTGTGTTAAAATGTATATTAATAGATCCTTCAAAAAAATTTACATTAATGAATCATAGAAACCTAATCTTAAGATATTCGGTCAAGTAGGTCAAGAGTAGCTTCTACACCAAATTTGTTTATCTTGGTATTCTTGCAATGTTCTTTCTTTGACATCCATCCCACACTATGCTATTAATTGGAATAGAACCAAGTTCCCTGTCATCAAGATTTGGTATCCAATATTTCTCTAAAAAGGCTTCCACGAATCAACCTTTACAAGAAGATTCTCACTTTCATTGTCCCTAAAGGTATCTGAGATGGATTTTTCCATCCAAATCATCTCTCATGCATCCTCATTTCCTGATATAACTAGCAACATCTTTCCTTTCTCAACATCAATCATTGGATTGAATGTTGGCTTTGGTTTGTTTCATTTGGGTCCAACATATCTTGGTTCATCTATTGCATTATCAAAATCTCCATCCATAATACTTGAGATTACATAGAGTGCATTACGATCAACATCAACAATGTGCCTTGTCTTGGGCCAGAAATCCTTAGAAGATGAATCATTTCCATCTATTATTCTATGGTCATTATAGATTCCATCTAATGTATCAAGAACTCTTTCCCAACACAGTATGTTATTTTTCCATTCCTTTGTAACAATTGGTGAATCCTCATTCCTGATAGTGTCTTTCCATATTTTTGTGTATGATGTTATCTCTTCCTTTAGTTCTTTTAAATAGGCATCATTCTTTTTGGAAGATAATAAAGATGGGTTCTCTATGGGAATTATAGTTCGACCTTCATCATCTATATTCCATAACTCAATTTATTTTGACCACTCAATATCTATAATGTATTCTTTGTACCTTAGTACTGGAATATCATTGAGTACAAGAAATTGGAAGTATTGAACATTAAGATGTCCAACTAGCGCATTTTTCCCTCCTTGATGTATCCATTAAGGAAAATTTTGAAGTCATACACCTTGTCAATAAGTGTAGGTGGAAACACTCAATTTTCTTCAATTATGCAATATGTATCCATCATTTCAGGTAAAGAAAATATATCTTTACTTTTGGGTTGGCAGACATTCTTCTGTAGGTTCCATCTATGTCTTCATGGGTGTGCCCCACAAGAAAAAATCCAACCTCAATAGTGATTAAGACACCAAATGCAGTTAAAAGTGATAGAAACATGAAAAGATATAATTCTTATTATCACTTGCTGCATTGTCCAACTGTAACAAAAAAAGTCGAGGAAGAGGTTTAAAATCAACATTTAGACTCTTTAATCTTCCATGGGATATAAAATCATCCTTGTACACTTCACATTTTGAGTAAATAGAGGTGTCAAGTAATGCATTTCTGAGTGGGTTTCTTGAACTTCCACTCTCATAAAGTAGATCACCATACATATCAATTTTTTGGGTCTTCAAGGTCCCTTAAGCACTTTTCAAGGGATGTAATAGTAAATTGTGATCCAACATGTACAAATGGTAGGGAGAAATGACCAAAACCTCATGTCTTATGCCCATGTGTTAGCATACCTATCAATGACAAACCTAAATTTGTTCCTACGATAGATTTTGATTTGACACGTAGCCTTGGGATTGAAGTCTTTGTTTTATCCATTTTATCATGGATAATGCTCAAATAATCCTTTGGAAACCGCTCTGAAATAATTCCATGGGAATAGTAGCAATATCTTCCACACATAACAATATTTTTATGTTTGTTCAGCCTACCTCGTGCCTTTTCTTCCAACTCTTTTGTAGTCGTTGACTTCATCTATGCTTTCAACACAAAACATTCACTTCTTTTACTAAATTTGGTGTTCTTTGAAAATGCCACATCTTGAAACTTAGTATTCCAGATCTTGCTCATTGTTTACTGTGATATTGATGGGTAATTAAGCTTTTGAAGAGCCTTATTGATCTCTTTTAACAAATAATTTTGTAAGTCGAAGGAAGCAATCTAAAAGGAGTAGATGTTCCATATTCTTCAACTTGATGTGTTTGGTTTGGTGAAAAATTCGAAATTCCATTACAATTTTGTGCAATATTTCTATGGCTGGCACGGTGTGTGCTCATGCTTTGCATGTGTTGGTGATACCATGAATAGATTTGATCTGTCCATGTTGGAAATAATGTTGGTAGTTATATAATGTGCTTTGAGGAATATTATATATCTTAGACCATGCTTTCTTAAAAATAATATTCCTATTAAATCTCATGTCCTTTACATTTCTAGCAATAGGTGGTAGGTTATGGCCATGGCTCGTTGACATGACTGTGTTTGACATGAGTGAATTCAAGACAAATTCCCTAATACCATTTTTATTTATTTGTCTCATACCCCTTCTAGCACTTGCAACGGCCTTCCTATCCACATGTTGAAGATAATATTTTGTACAACATACATCTGCTGCCAAAAGTCGAATTTCTTTCTTTTCATCTATTTTTGTTTGACATTTTGCAATTTTTGTTGTAGCCATAACTCGTTTAATCCTTTTATATGGCCTTGTTACATGCATATAAATTTATTTTCTATCTTTTTCATTACAAGGAGACCCGTCCCATTTGTTTAAGACATTTGTGTCCTCTATAACATCCCATATCACCATTTCCTTGGGTGGCTCCTTGAACTTTTCCTTAACCCTTAATATCACACCTTTGTTTTCCACCAACTTATTTATTGGCCATCTAACAAAAAAATGTATAGACTTATCCCCAATTCTACATATTTCACAATTTCCATCTATCTCTTCCAAAAAAACACCAAATTCCATTTCACTTAGTGTTTAACCTTCAAAAATGTCATTCTCGCGGACATTAACTAGAATTTTGTAATGCACATGCTTGTTCCCATGCATTCATGTGTAAGAGAAACCTTTGTACATATGAATTTAACCCTATCTTGTGGAATATTTAAGGAATCATCATGATAATGAGGTTGCAAATATGATTCTGGCCAAATCTCATAAGATTCCAATGCACCCCCTAGTGTATGCTAAAATCATGTTGGATGTGGTAAAGCAGCATCATGTTTTAACACCTTCTCAATTTTAAGCCCTATGCATCCTTTATTTACCATATTTACATGCACTTTATGCCCAAGCTCTATATTGAATATGGAGCCCTCGCCCACCTTCACTCCATGTTGTAGAAGATCTACCTTGTCTCCAATAGAAAATGTAGAAGAAACATTTGCACCTATAAACGAATGTAAATAAGGTTAGTATTTACTCAAAAATGAGCATTATACTATCAATAATATTTGAACACATGCTTCAATATTTTGATTTGCCTATGTTGTGCCTCAAATCCATGATCTTTCATGGATGTATGTCCCCTTCATCAACATCCTCAATCAAATGTGGTTGAGTGACATCAATTATCAAAATTGCATCATAACATGCATGAACACTTTCTCCAGCATAATAAGTTCCAAACTCTGTAGATTCGACCCTTCCTAGCCCAACGAATTGATCATTAATAAGGAGATAAACAAAGTCCCCTTTTGCCAAAATTATATTTTCCATTCTAGCTTGTACCAATTCCGTAACAAGAATTAAATCATAAATTGTAATTAAAAGGTTAAACCATGTAAATTTTTATTTTATATTTTCACAAAAACACACAACTTTCAAAAAAGTAATATAGATGCAATAATTTAAATATTGTGGTAGTAATTTTTCCCCACCCTCTAGTGCCTACTACCAAAAATTACTTTACATGAAAATTACACAAAAAACATATATGAAGACCATACAATTAGAGATGTATATAGGATCATAGAAGGACAAATATCAACTCATATTTAACTTCAGAAATGACATTTGTAGTCTTAAATGCATGTGTATGAATAACGATCATAAGAAGTTTGTAGAAGTTGAAGAACCAAAACATGGTCCATTGGAAAATCTAAGAAACTCCAAGATTGATGCTACATAAGATGTCTAAAAGCCCCATGAAAAGAAGAAATTATATTTTCACTTAGTGAGGATGTTTGATGTTCATATGAATCTAATCCTATCTTGGGGAATATTTATGGCATGATCATGATAGTGAGGTTGCAAATCTGATTCTAGACAAATATTATAATATTCCAATGCACCCCCTAGTGTATGCTCAAATCCTATTGGATGTGGTAGAGCAACATCATGTTTTAACACCTTCTCAATTTTAACCACTATGCATCCTTTCTTTACCATCTTTCCATGCACCTTATGTCCAAGCTATGTATTGAATATGGAGCCCTCACCCACCTTCCCTCCATGTTGTAGAAGATCTAACTTGTCTCCAATAGAAAAAGTAGAAGAAACATTTGCACCTATAAACGAATATAAATAAGGTTAGTATTTACTCAAAAAAAAGTATTATACTATAAATAATATTTGATCAAATTCTTCAATATTTTGATTTACCTATGTTGTGTTAGTCATCAGTATTTTTCACCTGTTGACGATGGCTAGTTTCTTAAGCCAAGTTTTCTAGAAGCTGATATCCAAACTGTCAAATCTGTCATCTAGAAAACAACCCTAAATTTTTTTTGTCCTCCTACCCCTTCTGGTCAGCCTATGATGAGAAAAAACCTATTTGCCAAGTCCTATCTAGTTTCAGCCATATAATCTTGTCCATGAGCTGTCATAACTAAAGGTTATCTGCTATCATTTACCTTTATTCCCCAAATCATTCATTAGCCAACTGTTGATAAAAATTCTGCAACCCTATATCTGGTCATATGTCATTTAGAGATCTAATCCTACCCAAAGAAAACACTCAGAACATGTCAAGATCACCCCTAAGTTAGATAGTGGCGCTTTAGGGAATCCCCTCCTTAGCAAAAAAATCCTGAGCCAAAAGCCTATGTTCAGTACCAGCCAGCCCTGGATTAGCGCCTAATCTGAAAAAACAAATCTTCATTCATCCATAGGTTGCGCCACTAAGAGGTCATTCTATCTCAGTCCGGAAGAAATTCTACAAAGATCCAAAACAGAAGAAGATAAGTATGTTCACTGTCTAAAAGAACATGCTTAAGTCAGGCGAAATCTCCATAAGACCTCAAGGAAGCTCTTCAGAGTGCAAAGTCATTTTTTTGTTACATCTCTGCAGGGGTGTGATTGCAACAATGACCAATTTGTGAAAGAGCAAAAGAACAAAGTCAAAGAAGTCCTGCATGCTGAACTAGCTTGCCCTCAGTAAAACAAGTGAAATACAGTAAGTGAAGAGCTACTAATGGGTGTAGTCTAAAAGCCAGAGTTGTCTAAAAAAAGCAGAGAGAAGCCTCCAAATCATATAAAGGCAAAAAGCTGATGTTATGCTGCTCAGCAGTTTTCAACATCTCCTCCAAAGAGCACATCCAACATGCCTCTGCAAATACAGTCAAGGGAGGTTAGTCAAATATGTCTAGCAAGCAAATACTCTCCATATTCAAATCACATGGTTTCTAGTCTAAGGTTCACAAGGATGTTTTACAAAGGATATATATCTCAGACCATGTCTCATAAAGCAAAATGTCAATTTTCACCTTCTTGCCCATTTGATATGATACCAAGCAGACATGTGATTTGCACAAAGATGACACAGTTTTGAAAAAGATAAAATGTCATATCTACAGTGCTAACCTCCTTCATTAAAAGCTGATGTTTGAGAGCATAGAGACAACCCCCTTCATTGAAAAGTAGATGGCTGGGAACATGATAAGAACCTCCTCCTTTAAAAGAGCAGATGGTTAAGAAGCATAGTATAACCTCCTTCATTAAAAGTAGATGGTTAAAGGCACAGCTAGAACCTCCTTCATTTAAAAAGCAGAGGGTTAAGTTGTCAAAGTGTTTTCAGAAGTTGTGATTCACCTCCTTCCAAGGGATGAACAAAAGATGCATCAACAGTTTTTCATATGGTTTTTGAGCAACTTTCCTTTTTTAGGACAAGTTGACAAACAGTGATAAAACCATAAGGGTTCATAGGTTGAAAAACCTATTTTACATCAAGCAAAAAGATGGAATTCTAAGTGTTAAAAAGTCTTTGTTTCCTCTGTTTATAGAGGCCTCCTTCAAACTGTAATAAGGGTGAAACTTTGGCCAAAGACCTTCATCTAAATAACCAAAGAAAGAGAGAGCTAGCTGGGTTTGAAAATAGCTTCTGCATATGCATAGCAAGAAGACAACTTGCTGGTGTTAAAAGACTCTGATCCTGTATTTATGACAACCTCATTCAAAGGATATATCGCAGGTTGCAATTTTGACCAAACAAGCCTCTTATGAATGGTGAAATTGACAGACCTAAAGCTCGGGTTCTAGTCTTATATGCAAAATGGTATAAAGGACAGTCCACCTAGATGACTGTATGTGAAAAGGGAATTCTTGTTTTTTAGACAAATTCATTATGTTTTATCAAGGTTAACTCCCTCCAGGTTATGAATGAAAGGCAAGCATTAAAATCCATCTTTTCAGATTAGTCAAAGGACAGAGGACACATCCTAAAAGTGGGTGAATCTTTCAATATTTGTAGGCTTTCTTTCACAAAAGAAAAAAATATCAGCTCTCCAGATGTTTTGCACCATGACACAACTCATCCAAAGGGTTAAAATAGCTCATCCAAAGGGTTAAAATATGTGATAAGGCCCTATTTCACTCACAGTCAAAAGGCTCATACTTTAGAATGATAAAATACAAGAGGTTAAGGAGCGCCCAGGCAGTTTGTCAAACATAGGCCTCCTTCACAAATAAGCAGAGGGCCGACCATTGTTTAAGATGATTCAAAATAACAAGTGGAAAAAACACAACTGCTCCTTGAAATAATCTATTCAAATAGGTGAAGGTTAAAGACACTTTGATATAACCTCCTTCAAGAGCAGATGGTTAGAAAAACACAGTGATGAAAACCTCCTTCAAAGAGGGCAGCTTGTTTGGAAAAATTCAAAAATGGCCTCCTTCACAAAAGGCAGAGGATCAGCCCTCCAAATTTTTACACTATGAATTATCTCATTAAAATGGTTAAAGGGTGATTAAACATGTTTCACTTTCAGTCAAAGAAACATCTCTTTCACTTCACAAAAACAAAGGTTAAGGAGTGCCCAGGCAGTTTGTTTCAAAATAAGTTTCTGACCAAAAAGAGATGATATTGACAAAAGTGAGAGAGTTTTTTGTCCATAATAGGTTCAAGAATAAAAAACTCCTTCATTTTATACACAGGTATCATGGTTTGTGAGAAATGTAAAAAATACAGATGTCATGGGAGAATTTCTGCACCAAGATTCACCATTTTGACCAGTGTTGGGACAGTCCATTTTTGAACAAAAAAATGGACACCAAATGAAATAAATAAAGAATATTTAGAAATTATACTTCCATATATTTCCAACGAGCCATCTCGGGCCAAATTCCGACACTAGGAAGGCATCCAAAAGTAGCCTGCAAACAGCACTATGTATTTCTGCACCAGCATTCACCATTTTTGACCAGTGTTGGGACAGTCAATTTTTGAACAACCAAATGGACACAAAATGAAAAAAACCAAGTATATTTGAAAATTATACTTCCATATCTTTCTAACGAGCCATTGCGGGCCCAATTCTGACACAAGGAAGGCATCCAAAAGTGGCCTACAAGCAGCACTATGCATTTCTGCACCAGGATTCACCATTTTTTACCAGTGTTGGGAAAATCAATTTTTGAACAACCAAATGGACACCAAATGAAAAAAATCAAGCGTATTTGGAAATAATACTTCCATAGCTTTCCAACGAGCCATCTCGGGCCCAATTCCAACACCGAGAAGGCCTCTAAAACTGGCTCCAAAAGCGCACGGCGCGCCTGGAAAATTGCGCGGCATGCCTATAGGTTTTTACAGTGCATTTTGACACACAGCGCGGCGCGCTTGTGTGATTGCGTGGCACGCCGGTGCAATGCCCGGGCCACTATCAAACATAGAACTTCAAAGGTGCCAAGGTCAAGTTTTTCTACAAGGAAGACCACTCCAAACACATTAGGGACAGTTTTCAAAAAGGTATTTATGTCTTGGCCTAGTTTTGATTGGAGGAAAGATTTGTTGTGAATTTAAAAGTGTTTTATTGATATGAATTGCTAAGAATACACACAGCCTATAGAAAAATCAGAGTTGTTGTGAGGACTTTTTACTCAATCACAAGAGGAGTTATTGTTGTGGACAAACCAACTGAGCTTCATAAAAAAAGAATTGTTTTACCAACCTCAAATAACAATAGTGAAACATCCAATATAAACAGTGGCTAGGGATAAGGGTTTTGTGATCAGTTTGAAAGAGTTTTTGAGTAGTAAAGAGAAAACATGGTTGTTTTCAAAAGTAAAATCTCTTGTTCATCAAAATCAGAGAAAAAGTGATTTCTAAGAATAGTGATTAAAGGAGGTCTTTTTGTGCTGGTGAGTAAGCTATGTATATACACGGTCTATAAGGGAAAAAAGAGTTGGTGTAGAGGGCCTTTTAATCAACTTAAAGGAGTCTTTTAAAACAATGATTTCAAAAAGCGCCTTTTGCTTCAAATAACCACAGAAGAAAATTAATTTCAAAGGAGCAGTGTCTACCAAGGAAGATAGTGATTGGGAGAAAGAGTTTTATCAGTTTGAAAGAGTTTTTAGTAAAGGGAAACATTGTTGTTTTCAAGAATAGATAATATTGTTCATTAAATTCACAAAGAAATAGTGATTACAAAGGAAGCAGTGATTGAGGGGAAGGAATTTTTGTGTAAAAAACAAAGGGGATTTGTCTTTAGAAACCACAAGCAGATCTTGTTAAGAGGCCTCTTTGCTCAAAACACAGTGATGGAGAAGTAAATTTGTTTTCATCTAACCAAAACTTGTTTGCCATCCTAGATAAAAAACAGTGATTATCAAAGGAAATCAGTGCTTTGAGAAGAGACCTTTTTCAGTGATCATTTCAAAGTTGGGTTTTGATAAGTTAGTGAAAGTATCAAAACCAAAAATGTCTCCAAGGAAGGGAAAAGTGACAAAAAGAAAACTAGTAATGATGAGAGACAAAGTAAAAGAGTATAAACATGGCAGTGAGGAGGAGGAACAACATGACAGCCCTCAAGCAAGCAATAATGATGGCAAACAAACACCAAAGAGCAAGACAGCCCGAAGGAAGACATTGGAAACATAGAGCATGAAGAGGATTCTCCAAAGCATGTGCTAACTGCCTCTCCTAGGCAAGGGGCCACGACTTCTTCGCCAAAGACTAAAAATGCCAAAACAACAAGGAAGACAACCAAAAAACAAAACAAACTCAAAATCGCCCAAAGAGGGCGCCCGGTGAGAAAAAGTGGAAAGACACATCTAGACTTGGAATTTTGGCCCGAGCTTCTAAGCATGTTTCTAAACATCCTTAAGGGGTTTTCTCACCGAAATTGAACAAATTCTGACATGTTCTTGTTTTTTTACATTTTTGGGCCTAATTGCATAAAATCATGGGCGCCGCCATTTTTGTTTGGAGCATCCTCAGCTATTGAGAGTGGTACCATTGGATGCATTAAATTCAGGGGCATCTACTCAGAAAATTTCAGATCAATTGAAGATGTTTTGGTCTCCCAAAGAGGCAAAAACACTCACTTTTTCGACACTCTGCCCCACATATCAGCAAAGGCTATTTTTTTTTTTTTTTTTTTTTTTTTTGTTCACTCAGTTCAGTTTTTGATATACTTCTAGTGATCATTTTGGGGAAAACCAAGTATTTTCAGAAACTAGACATCTAGGGCTTTCCAACGAGCCATCACAAGCCTCATTTAGACATCATGAAGTACTCCAAAAGTTGCCCGCAAGACAGGGGATTTTCTGCTGCTATATTTTTGAAGTATTTTTGTGAAAAATGCAGTTTTCTGAAGTGGCTTTTCCAAATGTGCGTTTAGCCTTTTTTGGCCATTTTCAGTTGGGAAAATTCAATTTAATTTCCTTTTTTTAGCATTTTTAGGATATTTTTATAGATATTTTGTGCCTTGGGCTTTGCAAAGCCTCAAGGACAAAATCAGATATTTTTGATGGGCCAATGAGCTTGGTAGTTGCACTAGGAGGTTCTCCTTCATCTTGGCCTATATATTCCAAGAGATTTCATTGTAAACAAGGCTGAAATTGATGATATAGAGCAATATATGGTTATACAAGCTTGGAAGAAATACTTGTCTCATGCATTGGATAGTTTCTTGAATGTTTTGGATGATGAAAGAGGATTGCTGTTGGATTCCTTGACTTGGTAAAATGGTATAGTGTCCCTCTTTGTTATGTTTCTTAGTTTTCATACATATTTCATGTTCTTGCTTGCTGTAAGACAGTAGAGAATAGATTTGAGACATGCCCTTGGAGGCACGTCAGATTTCCTATTTCATTACAGCTTATATGTTTTCTTCCTTCTTAGTCATATGAAAGAATTTTTAATTGCTCTTTGATCACTAAAGAAATTTCTTGCTTCTTTCATTTATGGTTGTTACACATGCTAAGTATGATTCACGGTACGCCCTGCTTACTCATGGCTAGTGACAACTCCATCTCTGAAACCTTTCTTTGAATGTTTGATTGTCCTAGTTGAACCAAAGAGGTCTTGTATTGATCTTGCCCTTTGCCTAAAACTCTACAATCGTAGTTCAATCTACTATGTCTAGGAGTTCCCTCTTATTAGTTTGAGTTATTTGTTTGTATTAATTGTCTTTCCCCAAAGTCTGATAGTGATTTTCCTAAAGTTAGAGAGTCATATATCTCTATGTATTGCTTGAATGTTTATTTCTATGCATCTATCAGTTTGAAGTTACATTTATCATGATTAATGGTTAGCCCTACCATATAAATTTCTGCTATTGAACTATTTATGTTTGAAAGCCTTTGTCCTTCACAAACTTAGTGTCCATCCCACTTCATTTTACCTAAAGATCCATTTTACCGTGATCAAATCAGCCCTTCAACATACCTTGTATCACCATCTGAGGCTTTCTCGACCTTTTCGACCCCATAGCCCAGTTGATCTAACAATATTTTTATCTATTTAGTCTTTGATCAGTTCCTCCCTCAAAAACCTAAAAACAAAACCAAAAACCTACTTCACAACTAGCCTAAAATCAGAAACATAAGAAGCAAACACATAGATATCCCTTACACAAATAGAGAGAGCCCTCTCTGAGTCTAGGAAGGCTAGGTCCTTGGGCTCCAAAGTTGGTTTGATGTTACCCTGTCACTTGGCTTGCCAATCAGCCAAATCACGGGACCCTAACATAATGGCGATCACGGTGGGACTCTGAGTAATAAACAAACTTAGACTTCCCTAAACATTTCAGCAGCCTTTAGTAATACTATCTGGTTGAATTATCCCACTGCTCACTAACATAATGGCGATCACGGTGGGACCTTATGAGTTAGTGACAAACTAAGTATACCTTAGGACTTCAGAATCCCTCAACCTAGAAGTATTATCAAAGAGTAGAATCAAGTTGTCTCACCATCCTAGCAAAATGATGACCCAACTTTAGAAAACTCTTACAAACCTCAGGGCTACATATAGAAAACTCAGAAAACCCCAAAAAACATCCCTAGATTGGCTTTTTATCAGTATTGGTGGTGGACCATACACATATCTCTAAAAAGAACTAAAAACATCCACCCGACGACTCCACTAGCCTCCAGTAGGCCTCTTACTCCACTAGTCCTTATAAAATCTCCTGGGAATGCATTAAGCAATCCCAATCATGCTGATGGTGGATAGCAAAGTTCAAATCTTCCACCTGGCAACTCCACAACCCTTAATAGACCAAAAGACTCCACTGGTAGAGAAATTTAGACTGGTTGAAAAGACACAGTGACCCTTTCTGATTAACAGAGATGGATCCAAGGATGCAAAAGAGATATGCTCTGATGAGTAGAGACCATATCCCTGGATTCCCACACAAAATGCCAGAAATAAATTGGATGAAAAAACTACCTGTCTTTCGAAATAAAAAGGTTGATGACACCTTGTTACACCTCTTCAAATTTCATATACACATATGGAGGTTGAAGGTTGAATGGCATGAGGACAGCCTCATGAAAATGTTTATGGCAACATTAGAAGGTAGCGCAAGAAATTGGTATGAATGGTTAGAACCTGGCATCTTGTTGTCGTTGAAGGATTTCCACAAGGTATTCTATAAATACTATATAGGATATTGCCCATCTCTATCATTAGCTAAAAATTGTTGTGATCAATCTTAGGATATCATACAGTACCTTATATATAGTGATGAAAATTTGGAAAATTTGTATCCTGAAGACCTCTTAACATCCATTCATGAATTTCATTCTCAAGATAACTATCATGACAACCTAGTTGAGTTAATTGAGGAAGAAATCATTCAAGGTAGAGAAGAAAACCCACAAGATCTCTCTGAAGGCACAAGTGATCATTTATCACCCCCACTAGATGAGGCTCAAGAAGATATCCAACCTCAGAATCTGTCTTCTCTAGAGAAGGAAAACAATTGTTGCCCAATCCAAAGAAAACAGAAAATTCCTCCTCCTTTAACTACAAAATAGGTAGATCAGATGTTGAGAGTAAAACCAGCCTCTGAACCTTTATATAAGGAAAATATTCTTGTTTGTACCATTCCTACCTTACCTACTTAAGAAATTGATCATAAAGAAACAATGGAACGAATTGTTGTTGAGGTTGTAATACCTCCTCAAGAAGACATTCATCCTTGTAAGCAGTCACAAAAGGAAGAGAAACATCATGGTTCCATCCAGAGAAAAAGAAAGACACCACCCCTTCTAACAAAAGAAGAAAACAATAAAATCCTAAGCATAAAGCCAGCATCCAAACCTTTTTGTAAAGAAGATATGTATGTGTTTTCTATTGCTGACTTATCTACTAATGTATTTTCTCATAATAAAAGTATAGAGTAGATTGATGCTGATACTACAATATCTCCTCAAGAAGATCTGGTGCCAAAGAATGGTCTTACTCATTAGGATAGTGGCTCACAAATGGAAATCATCTCACTAAAACAGGGCATACCAATATTGCTTGAAGATAGCATAACATTACTTTCTGAAGCTGCCAAATCAGATAATCATAAAGAAGGAGAAGAGATTCTTTCTCAAAAGAATCCCAAGGTTATTCAAGTAAAGGAGGGAGTAATCCTAAATGAGGTCTATTTTTCAAATCCTCTAGGCCAGTTATTATTTGAAGACCCCTTTGCTGTTTCCCTAGAGACCTTTAAAGAAGGAGTAGTGTGTTCTACCATGAACAGTTTGCTGCAAAGTATGAGAAAAAAATTAAGCACTACTATCCGAAAACAAGTGAGGTGGAAGTGGCATTTTCATTTCTTCAACATCATAAAAGAGTTGAACCAAGATCAACCATGCAATCATCTACTTGACTGGTTATATTGGAAAGAAGAGTTCAACAAATAAATTTCTATCATATATAGGTTAAAGTAGAATAGATAAGCATGCAAAATAAGCTCATCCCCATGAGCATATTTCTTTCAGTTTGTTTTGAGAAAAATAGAAAACAAAAAAATAACAAGAAAAATAGAAAAAGAGGGTAGTTTAGAAAACAACAAAAAGCCCCATGTTCAAAAAATAGTCATTCTGAAAGTACGCAAGTCTAAATGCCACTACTAGTACTCAAAGGATGTCTTGTTCAGTTATCTAGCCTAATCATAACTGAACATGTTTTAAATTTATTGTTGATAAGTTAGTGAAAGAAGGGATGGTCAAATTGTGTAAGCTTGACTTGTCAAAGAAAGTAGATTAGGAAAAGATACTGGTTCCACATGCTCAAAACAGAACCAAAGAGGAAAACAGGGATGAAAAATAAACTGAGTATCCTAGCTCTAATTTTTCTAAATCTTAAATTTCATGGAAAATAATATTTGTGTGCAGCTTGTCTTTTATGCCACAAGTACATGACAAATTAGACTTTCTAATCCTGGTTTGGTCATTTTTCAATTTCATGTTTTACTTTAGTGAATCAAATCCTGTCAAACAGCTTAATCTTGACAGTCAATCTAGCATAGGTAGACAAACAAAGGAGTTCATCAGTTTAATCTAAACTCCCGGCGGATATAAGTGTAGAATTAGATAGTGTCATTTTTCCAAAATATTATGCCAAAGGGTTGCTAGTATAAATGCACCCAAAAGAAGAAAAAATGTTAGGGAACATAGCTGGGTAGGTGGAGATGACTTTGATGCTAATCATGCTGTCAATTTTCAGAAATACCATCAAGAAAGAAAGAAATTTGCGCCAATGGCTAAAGGCACTGGTCTTCAAAAGACATAGGTCTGAAATTCTGGACACCTACTGAAAAGGAGCTGCCCTCCCCAAATGGAGCCATTGTTAATCATCAGTATTTTTCACCTTTTGATGATGACTAGTTTCTTAAGCCAAGTTTTCTAGAAGTTGATCTCCAAACTGTCAAATCTGTCATCTAGAAAACACCCCTAAACAATTTTTGTCCTCCTACCCCTTCCGGTCAGCCTATGATGAGAAAAAACCTATTTTCCAAGTCCTATCTAGTTTCAGCCATATAATCTTGTCCATGAGCTATCATAACTAAAGGTTATCTGCTGTCATTTACCTTTATTCCCCAAATCATTCATTAGCCAACTATTGATAAAAAGTCTGCAACCCTATATCTGGTCATATGTCATTTAGAGATCTAATCCTACCCAAAGAAAACACTCAGAACATGTCAAGATAACCCCTAAGATAGATAGTGGCGCTTTAGGGAATCCCTTCCTTGGCAAAAACATCCTGAGCCAAAAGCCTCTATTCAGTACCAGCCAGCCCTGGATTAGCACCTAATCTAAAAAAACAAATCTTCATTCATCCATAGGTCGCGCCACTAAGAGGTCATTCTATCTCAGTCCGGAATAAATTCTACAAAGATCCAAAACAGAAGAAGATAAGTATGTTCACTGTCTAAAAGAAAATTATTAAGTCAGGTGAAATCCCCATAAGACCCCAAGGAAGCTCTTCAGAGTGCAAAGTAATTTGTTTGTTACATCTCTGCAGGGGTGTGATTGCAACAATGACTAATGTGTGAAAGAGCAAAAGAACAAAGTCAAAGAGGTCCTGCATGCTGAACTAGATTTCCCTAAGTAAAAAAAGTGAAATACAGTAAGTGAAGAGCTACTAATGGGTGTAGTCTAAAAGCCAGAGTTGTCTAAAAAAAGTAGAGAGCAGCCTCCAAATCATATAAAGGAAAAAAGCTGATGTTATGCTGCTCAGAATTTTTCAACATCTCCTCCAAAGAGCACATCCAACATGCCTTTGCAAATACAGTCAAGGGAGGTCAGTCAAATATGTCTAGCAAGCAAATACTCTCCATATTCAAATCACATGGTTTCTAGTCTAAGGTTCACAGGGATGTTTTACAAAGGATATATATCTCAGACCATGTATCATAAAGCAAAATGTCAATTTTCACCTTCTTTCCCATTTGATATGATACCAAGTAGACATGTGATTTGCACAAAGATGACACAGTTTTGAAAAATATAAAATGTCATATCTACAGTGCTAACCTCCTTCATTAAAATCAGATGGTTGAGAGCACAGAGACAACCTCCTTCATTGAAAAGTAGATGGTTGGGAACATGATAAGAACCTCCTCCTTTAAAAGAGCATATGGTTAAGAAGAATTGTATAACCTCCTTCATTAAAAGTAGATGGTTAAAGGCACAGCTAGAACCTCCTTCATTTAAAAAGCAAAAGGTTAAGTTTTCAAAGTGTTTTCAGAAGTTGTGATTCACCTCCTTCCAAGGGATGAACAAAAGATGCATCAACAATTTTTCATATGGTTTTTGAGCAACTTTCATTTTTAAGGACAGGTTGACAAACAGTGATAAAACCATAAGGGTTCATAGGTTGAAAAACCTATTTTACATCAAGCAAAAGGATGGCATTCTAAGTGTTAAAAGTCTTTGTTTCCTCTGTTTATAGAGGCCTCCTTCAAACTGTAATAAGGGTGAAACTTTGGCCAAAGACCTTCATCTAAATAACCAAAGAAAGAGAGAGCTAGCTGGGTTTGGCAATAGCTTCTGCATATGCATAGCAAGAAGACAACTTGCTAGTGTTAAAAGACTCTGATCCTGTATTTATGACAACCTCATTCAAAGGATATATCGCAAGTTGCAATTTTTTACCAAACAACCCTCTTATGAATGGTGAAATTGACAGACCTAAAGCTCGTGTTCTAGTCTTATCTGCAAAATGGTATAAAGGACAGTCCACCTAGATGACTGTATGTGAAAAGAGCATTCTTGTTTTTTAGAAAAATTAATTATCTTTTATCAAGGCTAATTCCCTCCAGGTTATGAATGAAAGGCAAGCATTAAAAGCCATCTTTTCAGATCAGTCAAAGGACAGAGGACACATCCTAAAAGTGGGTGATTCTTTCAATATTTGCAGGCGTTATTTCACAAAAGAACAAAAGATCAGCTCTCCAGATGTTTTGCACCATGACACAGCTCATCCAAAGGGTTAAAATATGTGATTAAGCCCTATTTCACTCACTGTCAAAAGGCTGATCCTTTAGAATGATAAAAGACAAGAGGTTAAGGAGCGCCCAAGCAGTTTGTCAAGCATAGACCTCCTTCACAAATAAGCAGAGTGCCCACCATTGTTTGAGATGATTCAAAATAGTAAGTGGAAAAAACACAACTTCTCCTTGAGATAATCTATTCAAAGAGAAGAAGGTTAAAGACACTTTGATATAACCTCCTCCAAGAGAAGATGGTTAGAAAAACACAGTGATGAAAACCTCCTTCAAAGAGGGCAGCTTGTTTGGAAAAATTCAACAATGGCCTCCTTAAAAAAAGGCAGAGGATCAGCCCTCCAAATTTTTACACTATGAATTATCTCATTAAAATGGTTAAAGGGTGATTAAACATGTTTCACTTTCAGTCAAAGAAACATCTCTTTTGCTTCACAAAAACAAAGGTTAAGGAGCGCCCAGGCAGTTTGTTTCAAAATGCATTTATGACCAAACAGAGATGAAATTGACAAAAGTGAGAGAGGTTTTTGTCCATAATATGTTCAAGAATATAAAAATTCTTCATTTTCTACACAAGTATCATGGTTGGTGAGAAATGTAAAAAATACAGATGTCACGGGAGAATTTCTGCACCAGGATTCACCATTTTGACCAGTGTTGGGAAGGTAAATTTTTGAACACAAAAATGGACACCAAATGAAAAAAATCAAGAATATTTGGAAATTATACTTCCATAGCATTCCAACGAGCCATCTCGGGCAAAATTCCGACACCAGGAAGGCATCCAAAAGTAGTCTGCAAACAACACTATGTATTTCTGCACCAGCATTCACCATTTTTTACCAGTGTTGTGTCAGTAAATTTTTGAACAACCAAATCGATACAAAATGAAAACAATCAAGCATATTTGGAAATTATACTTCCATATCTTTCCAACGAGCCATCTTGGGCCCAATTCCGACATCGGGAAGGCATCCAAAAGTGGCCTGCAAACAACACAATGCATTTCTGCACCAAGATTCACCATTTTTTACCAGTGTTGGTAAAATCAATATTTGAACAATAAAATTGACACAAAATGAAAAAAATCAAACATATTTAGAAATTATACTTCCATAGCTTTCCAACGAGTCATCTCGGGCCTAATTACGACACCGGGAAGGCCTCCAAAGCTGGCTACAAAGGGGCGTGGCGCACCTGGAAAATTGCGCGGCGCGCCTGTAGGTTTTTACAGTGCATTTTGACACACAGTGCGGCATGCCTGTGCAACGCCCGGGCCACTATCAAAAATAGAACTTCAAAGGTGCCAAGGTCAAGTTTTTATACAAGGAAGTCACCTCCAAACACATTAGGGACAGTTTTCAAAAAGCTATTTATGTTTTGGCCTAGTTTTGATTGGAGGAAAGATTTGTTGTGAATTTAAAAGTGTTTTACTGATATGAATGGCTAAGAATACACACAGCCTATAGAAAAATCAGAGTTGTTGTGAGGACTTTTTACTCAATCACAAGAGGAGTTATTGCTGTGGACAAACCAACTGAGCTTCATCAAAAAAGAATTGTTTTACTAGCCTCAAATAACAACAGTGAAACATCCAATATAAACAGTGGTTGGGGATAAGGGTTTTGTGATCAGTTTGACAGAGTTTTTGAGCAGTGAAGAGAAAACATGGTTTTTTTCAAAAGTCAAATCTCTTGTTCATCAAAATCAGAGAAAAAGTGATTTCTAAGAATAGTGATTAAAGGAGGTCTTTTTGTGCTGGTGAGTAAGCTATGGATATACACAGTCTATAAGGGAAAAAAGAGTTGGTGTATAGGGCCTTTTAATCAGCTTAAAGGAGTCTTTTAAAACAATGATTTCAAAAAGTGCCTTTTGCTTCAAATAACCACAGAAGAACATTAATTTCAAAGGAGCAGTGTCTACCAAGGAAGATAGTGATTGGGAGAAAGAGTTTTATCAGTTTGAAAGAGTTTTGAGTAGTAAAGGGAAACATTGTTGTTTTCAAGAATAGACAATCTTGTTCATTAAATTCACAAAGAAACAGTGATTACGAAGGAAGCAGTGATTGAGGGGAAGGAATTTTTGTGTCAAAAACAAAGGGGATTTGTCTTCAAAAACCACAAGAAGATCTTGTTAAGAGGCCTCTTTGCTCAAAACACAGTGATGGAGAAGTAAATTTGTTTTCATCTAACCAATACTTGTTTTCCATCCTAGATAAAAAACAGTGATTATCAAAGGAAATCAGTGCTTTGAGAAGAGACCTTTTTCAGTGATCATTTCAAAGTTAGGTTTTGATAAGTTAGTGAAAGTATCAAAACCAACAATGCCTCCAAGGAAGGGAAAAGTGAAAAAAATAAAACTAGTAATGATGAGAGACAAAGTAAAAGAGTCTAAACATGGCAGTGAGGAGGAGGAACAGCATGACAGCCCTCAACCAAGCAATAGTGATGGAAAAAAAACACCAAAGAGCAAGACAACCCGAAGGAAGACATTGGAAACATAGAGCATGAAGAGGATTCTCCAAAGGATGTGATAACTGCCTCTCCTAGGCAAGGGGCCATGACTTCTTCGCCAAAGACTAAAAATGCCAAAACAACAAGGAAGACAACCAAAAAACGAAACAAACTCAAAATCGCCCAAAGAGGGCGCTCGGTGAGAAAAAGTGGAAAAGACGCATCTAGACTTGAAATTTTGGCCCGAGCTTCTAGGCATGTTTCTAAACACCCTTAAGGGGTTTGCTCACCGAAATTGAACAAATTTTGACAGGTTCTTGTTTTTTGACATTTTTGGGCCTAATTGCATAAACTCATGGGCGCCGCCATTTTTGTTTGGAGCATCCTCAGCCGTTGAGAGTGGTACCATTGGATGCATTAAATTTAGGGGCATCTTCAAAGAAAATTTCAGATCAATTCAAGATGTTTTGGTCCCCCAAAGAGGCAAAAAACACTCACTTTTTCGACACTCTGCCCCACATATCAGCAAAGGCTACTTTTTGGTTTTTTTTCACTCAGTTCAGTTTTTGATACACTTCCAGTGATCAGTTTGGGGAAAACCAAGTATTTTCATAAACTAGACATCCAAGGATTTCCAATGAGCTATCACGGGCCTCATTTAGACATCGGGAAGTCCTCCAAAAGTTGCCCGCAAGACAAGGGATTTTCTTCTGCTATATTTTTGAAGTATTTTTGTGAAAAATGTAGTTTTCTGAAGTGGCTTTTCCAAATGTGCGTCCGCAAGACAAGGGATTTTCTACTGCTATATTTTTGAAGTATTTTTGTGAAAAAGGAAGTTTTCTAAAGTGGCTTTTCCAAATGTGCGTTTAGCCTTTTTTGGCCATTGTCAGTTGGGAAAAGTCAATTTAATTTCCTTTTTTAGCATTTTTAGGATTTTTTTTAGATATTTTGTGCCTTGGGCTTTGCAAAGCCTCAAAGACAAAATCAGATATTTTTGATGGGCCAATGAGTTTGCTAGTTGCACTAGGAGGTTCTCCTTCATCTTGGCCTATATATTTCAAGAGATTTCATTGTAAAGAAGGCTGAACTTGATGATATAGAGCAATATATGGTTATACAAGCTTGGAAGAAATACTTGTCTCATGCATTGGATAGTTTCTTGAATGTTTTGGATGATGAAAAAGGACTGTTGTTGGATTCCTTGACTTCGTAAAATGGTATAGTGTCCCTCTCTGTTATGTTTCTTAGTTTTCATACATATTTCATGTTCTTGCTTGCTGTAAGACAGTAGAGAATAGATTTGAGACATGCCCTTGGAGGCACCTCAGATTTCCTGTTTCATTACAGCTTCTATGTTTTCTTCCTTTTTAGTCATATCAAAGAATTCTTAATTTCTCTTTGATCACTAAAGAAATTGTTTGCTTCTTTCATTTATGGTTGTTATGCATGCTAAGTATGATTCACGGTACGCCCTGCTTACTCATGGCTAGTCACAACTCCATCTCTAAAAACTTTCTTTGAATGTTTGATTGTCCTAGTTGAACCAAAGAGGTCTTGTATCAATCTTGCCCTTTGCCTAAAACTCTGCAATCTTAGTTCAAAGTGCCCGATAGCTCGAAATACTATGTCTAGGAGTTTCCTCTTAGTAGTTTGAGTTATTTGTTTGTCTTAATTGTCTTTTCCCAAAGTCTGATAGCAATTTCCTAAAGTTAGAGAGTCATATGTGTCTATGTATTGCTTGAATGTTTATTTCTATGCATTTATCAGTTTGTAGTTATATTTATCATGATTAATGGTTAGCCCTACCATATAAATGTCAGCAATTGAACTATTTATGTTTGAAAGCCTTTCTCCTTCACAAACTTTGTGTCCATCCCACTTCATTTTACCTTGATCAAATCAACTCTTCAACATACCTTGTATCACCATATGAGGCTTTCTCGACCTTTTCGACCCCATAGCCCAGTTGATCTAACAATCTTTTTATCTATCTTAGTCTTGGATCAGTTCCTCCCTCAAAAACCTAAAAACAAAACCAAAAACCTACTTCACAACTAGCCTAAAATCAGAAACATAAGAAGCAAAACACATAGATATCCCTTACACAAATAGAGAGAGCCCTCTCTGAGTTTAGGAAGGCTAGGTCCTTGGGCTCCAAAGTTGGTTTGATGTTACCCTGTAACTTGGCTTGCTAATCAGCCAAATCACGGGACCCCAACAGAAAGGACATTCTCTAGCATGATGACCTGGCCTATGACAAGTGAAACACTTGCCCTTCTTTCCTTGGGCCCCTGCTCTTCCTTTGTTCTTTGAACCACCAGAGTTCTTCTTTCTAGAATGAGCAGCGTAGGCAGCATTTCTGTCATTTTCGTATTCCTTCATTCTTGTCTCTTCTTGCATGCATCTTGACAGTAGCTCGTTAAAGTTAGGAATTGTACTATTATTGAGAATGGTAGTGTTGAATACTTGCCATTCATATGGGAGCCCTCCAAGTGCGGTGAGTACCATTTCACGATCAGCTATTGTCTCCCCAATAGCCAACAGATTGTTCCTAATCTCAGTCAGTTTTAGAAAGTATGTTTGGACAGACTCATCCCTGCCTTTCTTCAGATTCTTCAATTGATTCTTGAAGAATAGCACCTGGTTTGCATTGTTTACTTTGAACATTTGTATCAGCTTATCATACATCTCTTTGGATGTGCCTAGCTCAGATATGTAGGCAACCAAACTTTTATGTATGGATTCTCTGATCATTAGCTTTGCTTTGATCTCCCCGTAATATTCCCAATTAGCTTTGCTAATTGGAATATTTCGTTTTGTTTAAATTTTGCCGCTTTAGCTAGAAGTAATAAATAAAGTGAGAAATAAGAGGGGTTACCTCACTTTAGTCACCTCACTTTATAAAATAAAGTGTTTTTCCTAGTTGATTGACGTTATAACTTAGAGAGGGGGCCTTGGGGGTCCACATGAGTATGAGGGGAGGCCTCACGTTGACCCTAAGGTAACTGCACAGGTCAAGGAGGGTGAAGGACGCAGTTAGGGTTTTTGGAGGGAGCTAGCACTATAAAAGGTGGGGTTTTCACTCCATTTGGCATTGTTGATATGATATTGATATTGAGAGCTAGACTTCTGTCTACTTCAGCACGCTGGTTGTTTAGTCGGTCTGCAGCACTGTTTAGTGAGATATGAGTGTCTCCGGTCGGAGATCTCGCCCTTGGCTCCGGGGGACTTCGAGTGCCTGCTCGAGCAAGGTTTTTCCTTCAGTTTCAATTGGTGATTTGCAGTAGATTTCTGGTGGACGTTTTGCATAGGAGCTGCCCCTTGAGTGACTGCGCAGTTCAGGAGAGAGGACGCAGTTTCTGCAGGGAGGACGCAGTCTTGGTTGAGCAGTGTTATTGTGGGGTGATTTGGCAGTGAGTTCAGCGTTTTTCAGCCTTGAGGAGGTTGCCATTTCGTCTGGAGGGTTTGCAGGAGGATTCAGCCCCTTTTCTCAGCGTATTTCTTGAGCTTCTGCGCTGTTCCTGGGAGAGACAGCGTTTTTACTGAGGAGGGTTATTTGGTGGATTTTCGGAGGTGGAGCACTTGCTTCACGGTTTCTGGGTTTTGTCCGGAGGGTTGAGTACAACCAGTCTTCCAGTTTTCAGCTCATTCCGGTGTGGGGATCAACCCCTAGTTCCAGTACATTGCAGCAGCAGTTTTCTACCGCAGTTTTCTCCAGTCAGCTAGGACGCAGTCTCTGTTGCAGCCATTTCTTATTCTGAGAGGGTCTCCACTTGCCTAGAGCAAGTATAGGTGCACTCATTTTGATTATCTTTGTACCCATATACTTGTATTCTCAGATTAATAAAATGGCTTAGTGTTCTGACATTTTATGTGTATTTGTTCCATATTCTAGTTCCGGCATTTTGTTCTATATAGCTGCTTGTTATTTTGCTGTGTATTACTGTTTATTTCCCGTTGGGGATATTACAGTGGTATCAGAGCCGAGGTCTCGAGGTCGAGACCCGCGGAGCGTGGTGGGTTGTAATATCCCTGTTTAGGGCAGCCTCCCTGTTGAGGATCAGGTGGGCCTTGACACGCTGCCGGGGTCTGCGTAATTGGGGGACTGCGCGAGGGTCCCCGTCTCGAGATGCTCCGGTGGGCCTTAAGACCCCACCCTTAACACCCTGGGATGCCGCCCTCACTAACAGTTCGAGCTTTTGGTGTAGTGGTTGGGCCTTTGTGGTATCAGAGCATAGTCCTAGCTCAGCCTGTGGCACTAGCAGTCTATGACGCCCGGGGATAATCCCTACTTTGATCGGAGGAGACGCAGAGACGTTGAAGGTGGGTGGAATTTTCCTTTCGGGGGGAGGGATTCTGATCAGGAGCCACCTGAGACAGATTCAGAGGAGGAGCAGCCTGTGAGGGACACAGAGCAGCGGAACCCAATGGCAGATGAGGAGAGGAGATGGGAAACGCTCCTCCATCACATACAGGAGATATCACAGAGGCTCACGGCCGTAGAGGTCGGACAGAGAGAACCCCCTAGGGTTTTCCAGGTCGGTGAGGGATCGGGTATGTCTCACCACGTACCAGTGCATGATGCTATCCCCATTGTGACGACTCAGGCACCCACACGATCCACTATGCCCACATTCTTGCCAGAGGACACAGGGGCAGGAGTACAGGGAGGTGCACAGAGGGATATTCCAGCACCCACGCGATCTACCATGCCTACCTTCCTGGCAGAGGACGCAGGGACAGCAGCACAGCGAGAGATGGATCCGGCTCGGATGGCTAGCATTTTTGCAGAGTATCAGGCTTTCGGACCGGCATTCATGGATTCTCTCACCTTCAGAGACTATCTCCAGGTCCAGTATGGCATTAGATCCCGTGATCATCATCAGGGGCACAGGCACCACCGTGATGACCACCGCGCAGCTAGCAGATTTCATTTGCCCACGTTTGATGGCTCATCGAACAGTTCGGCAAAGTCTTGGGTGGAGAAGCTGGACATCTATTTCCAGCTTAACCAGATGTCGCAGTCAGAGGCCATTAAGGTGGCAACATTGCATCTGGATGGCGAGGCCCAGGACTGGTGGTTCCATGGGATGACGACACTCGGGCATTCTGCAGTGACGACATATGCCGAGTTTACCCGGAGGGTGGTAGAGCGCTTCGACAGGAGGGATCCGGAGCAGCACTTTGTTGAGCTGACAAAGCTCAAACAGACTGGGAGTGCAGAGACATATATTTCAGACTTCTTGAGGGTTTCAGTGATGGTACCTGATTTATCCGCAGCTCGGATGGTTTACATGTTTGTGGAGGGGTTGTCAGAGCCACTTCGTGGCCTAGTCCGGTCGAACAAACCGGCTATCCTTCAGGATGCCATCAGCAGGACTCGGGACTTACAGGATGTCTTACCCAGGACTCGGCCACCTTATCCCCAGAGACAGGCTTTCCAGCCTAAGGGTAAGGACACGAGGGTTCCGCCTCCCAAGGCGAACCCTGGACGAGGGCAGTTTGATGATGAGGCCAGGAGAGAGCTGAGGAGGAAACGGTTGTGCTTCACTTGCCAGGAGCCATGGGCACCGGGACACAGGTGTGCGGCAGGGAAGGCACATTTCATTGAGGTCTTCTCCGAGAGCAGTGGAGAAGAGGATGAAGGGGATGATGTGGAGGCAGGAGATTGTTATGCGGCGCAGAGTACCTTACCACCTCCACCACCCGCAGCAGGTGGGGCATCGTTTGCACCCACTGGGGGAGCTCTAGCCGCATTGCGGGGAGTTCCCAAGTACTTGACACTGCGCGTACGAGGGACAGTGCACGGACAGCGGGTTTCAGTCTTAGTTGATAGTGGGGCCACCCACAACTTTATTGATGCCCAGATGGTTGAGCGGAGAGGCATACAGACAGAGGGCTTCGATGGGTTTTCCGTCTTGGTCCCAGGAGATCAGACCATGGCATGTGCTCGATATGTTCCGGAGTTATCAGTGACGATGGGCACTTATACATTGACAGATCACTTCTTTGTGGTGGACATTCCGGACACCAATCTGATATTGGGTGTTCAGTGGCTTATTACTCTAGGGAAGGTCACGACAGATTGGAAGGCCCTAGAGATGGAGTGGGATGATCCCAAGACGGGGAGGCATGAGAAGATACGGGGACAGCACACATACCCACCCCAGACAGTGTCAGCACACAGGATGGAAGCGACCTTCCGCAAGGGAGACATAGAGTGGGCGGTAGAGTTGCGGGCTTCAGAGGCAGTGGATACAGGGCAGGCAGTGCATCCTGAGCTACAGTCTATTCTCGATAGGTATGCAGCGGTTTTCGGGGATATTCCACCAGGGCAGCCGCCGGATCGGGGGTTTGAGCATACGATCGAGCTTGAGCAGGGGATACAGGCCGTGATTACCACACCGTATAGGCATCCCAAAGCCTATCGGGACGAGATAGAGCCGGCTATCCAGGAGTTGCTGGCCCTTGGTCACATTCGGCCCAGCACGAGTCCTTTCGCTTCTTCTGTAGTGTTGGTGAAGAAGAAGGACGGCACATTGCGCATGTGCATTGACTACAGGGCTCTGAATAAGAAGACCCTGAAGAACAGGTACCCCATCCCCAGGATTGATGAGCTGATGGATGAGCTGAGAGGAGCACGGTTCTTCTCAAAGATTGACTTGAGATCCGGTACCATCAGATACGCGTGAGGGAACAGGACATTCCCAAGACCGCTTTCAGGTGTCACTATGGGCACTTTGAGTTTCTGGTCATGCCATTTGGGCTGACCAATGCCCCTGCTACCTTCCAGTCATGCATGAACCACATTTTCAGGGGTCATCTGAGGAAGTTTGTGCTGGTTTTCTTTGATGACATACTTATATACAGCAGGACTTGGGAGGAGCACCTCCAGCATATTGAGACAATCTTGCACATCTTGGAGGAGCAGCAGTTCTATGCCAAGCTCTCCAAGTGTGAGTTCGGGTTGACAGAGATGCTGTATCTGGGGCACATTATAGGAGTGGACGGGGTGAGAGTCCACGAGGAGAAGATCAGGGCCATCAGGGATTGGCCAGAGCCGCGGAATGTGACGGAGCTTCGGGGATTTATTGGCATTTGCACATACTACAGGAAGTTCGTCAAGGGTTTCTCTCAGCTTGCTGCACCCCTCACAGATTTGACGAGGAAGGGGGCATTCAGTTGGTCGGACACAGCACAGCGAGCTTTTGACAAGCTCAAGGAGGTGATGAGCAGTTGTCCCGTATTAGCGTTGCCAGATTTTACGCAGCCCTTTGTCCTAGAGTGTGATGCATCAGGAGAGGGGATTGGTGCAGTTTTGATGCAGGACGGCCATCCGATTGCTTTTGAGAGCCGGAAGCTCCTTCCACACGAGAGGTTGTATCCCATATACGACAAGGAGATGCTGGCCATCATGCATGCATTGGCCAAATTCCGGCAGTACTTGGTGGGTGGCAGATTCAGGGTGAGGACAGATCATAACAGCCTGAGGTACTTCCTGGAGCAGAAGCAGTTGCAGGAGAGACAGCAGAAGTGGATCAGCAAGATCTAGGCCTACGACTTTGACATAGAGTATGTCAAAGGCAAGAATAACGTGGTAGCTGATGCCCTTTCTCGTAGACCGGCCACGTTATCACTCATGAGCTTGGACGCTGATTGGAGGGCTCGACTGCTGGTTGAGTACTCCAAGGATAGGTTTGCATGTGAGGTTCTGGATGGGCAGGTAGCAGATGACAGGTACAGGGTGGTCGATGAGATCATCTATTACAGGGACAGGATCTTCTTGACTGAGGGGTCTCAGCTCAAGAAGAAGATACTCCACGCTTCACATGATTCACCATTGGCGGGCCATCAGGGGTTCACCAAGACATATAGGGCTATCCGGGAGAGGTTCTCATGGAAGGGCCTCAAGGAGGACGTACTCCAGCATGTCAGGGAGTGCGATGTTTGCCAGCGAAACAAGGGAGAGATGAGCCATCCTGCAAGGTTGTTGCAGCCTCTTCCCATTCCGGAGGGGAAATGGGAGAGCATATCGATGGACTTCATCACAGGGTTGCCCACGGTGCAGGGCAAGGATTGCATCTTTGTAGTCGTTGACCGACTGACGAAGTATGCCCATTTTTTCGCCATATCCGCACATCACACAGCAGTGCAGGTGGCTGAGCTGTTCTTTAGGGAGATTTTCAGATTACATGGTCTACCCAAGACCATCGTCAGTGACAGGGACAGCCGCTTCATGGGCAGATTCTGGCAGGAGCTCTTCCGATTAGTGGGGACCGAGTTGACACCGAGCACTAGTTATCACCCCCAGACGGACGGGTAGACAGAGATAGTTAACAAGTGGCTGGAGGGCTACTTGCGTAACTACGTCAGTGGACAACAGAGGGCATGGTTGAAGTGGCTGCATTTGGGCGAGTACTGCTACAACACAACGCATCATATGTTTATTGGTATGTCACCTTTCTATGCTTTGTATGGATATCATTCCTTATCTTTTGTGGACATGATGTTTGGTGTTAGCAGGGCTCCGAGAGCCAAGTTATGGATCCAAGAGAGCCAAGATATCCTCCGAGCTCTCAAGGACAACATAGCCACAGCACAGAATCAGCAGAAGTTGTATGCTGATAAGGGTTGGGTGGAGAGACACTTCGAGGTAGGGGACTTGGTCTACCTACGGCTACAGCCATACCGACAGTCTTCGCTCAAGCAGAAGGGGGCGGAGAAGCTTAAGCCCCGCTTTTATGGGCCATACAGGGTGATACGCAGGATCGAGCAGGTTGCGTATGAGTTGGAGCTGCCCCAAGGCAGCAAGATTCATAACATCTTTCATGTATCATGCCTGAAAAAGGCACTGGGCCAGCATGTGACAGTCACCGAGGAGCTACCGCCTACAGATGATGAGGGGCATCTGGTGTTACAGTCGGAGGCTATTATCGACACTAGGGAGAGGCAACTACGGAGCAGGAAGATCAGAGAATTCTTGGTGAGATGGAAGAACTTGCCGGATGAGGATGCCACTTGGGAGGATGAGAGGATCTTGCAGCATCCATCACTTCAGTTGCTTGAGGACAAGCAACGTTCTGCCGGGGGAGACTGTAATATTCCTAATTAGCACTGCTAATTGGAATATTTCATTTTTGTATAAGTTTTGCCGCCTTTAGTTAAATTAATAAATAAAGTGAGAATTAGGGGGTCAACTCACTTAATAAAATAAAGTGCTTTCCTAGTTGATGAACGTTGTGACTTAAAGGGGTGGCCTTGGGGGTCCACACACACATGAGGGAAGGCCTCATGCTGACCCTAAGGTAACTGCGCAGGTCAAGGAGGAGATCAAGGACGCAGTTAGGGTTTTTGAGGGAGCTAGCACTATAAAAGGTGGGGTTTTCACTCCATTTGGCATTGTTGATATGATATTGATATTGAGACCTAGACTTCTATCTACTTCAGCACGCCGGTTGTTTAGTCGGTCTGCAGCATTGTTTAGTGCGAACTGAGTGTCTCCGGTCGGAGATCTCACCCTTGGCTCCGGGGGACTTCGAGTGCCTGCTCGAGCAAGGTATTTCCTTCAGTTTCTATAGGTGGTTTGCAGTGGATTTTCGGGTGGACGTTGCAGAGGAGTTGGTCTCTTGGAGTGACTGTGCAGTCCAGGAGAGAGGACGCAGTTTCAGCAGGGAGGACGCAGTCTTTGTTGAGCAGCGTTGTTGTGTGGTGATTTGGCAGTGGTTTCAGCGTTTTTCAGCCTCGAGGAGGTTGCCATTTCAGCTGGAGGTTTTGCAGGAGGATTCAGGCCCTTTTCTCAGCGTGTTCCTTGAGCTTCTGCGCTGTTCCTGGAGGCACAACGTTTTTGTAGGAGGAGGGTTTCTGGGGGTGATTTTCGGAGGTGGTCCGTTTGGTCTATGATTTCTGGGTTTTGTCCGGAGCAGCGAGTACAGGTGATCTGTAGATTTTTAGCTCATTCCGGACAGGGGATCAGCCTCTAGTTCCAGTTCTTTCCAGGAGCAGCAGTTTACGGCAGTTTCTTCCAGCAGCTGGGAAGCAGTCTCTGTTGCAGCCATTTCTTATTCTGAGAGGGTCTCCACTTGCCTAGAGCAAGGATAGGTGCACTCCTTCTGATTATCTTTGTACCCATATACATATATTCTCAGATTAATAAAATGGCTTAGTGTTCTGGCATTTTATGTGTATTTGTTCCATATTCTAGTTCCGGCATTTTGTTCTATATAGCTGCTTGTTATTTTGCTGTGTATTACTGTTTATTTCCCGTTGGGGATATTACACTCCCCCTTCTTATACTTGGCTTTAGCAGTAACAGTAGCAGTGGATGGAGGTTCTTGTATCTTACCCAGTAAATAGTCCATGAGATCATGGTCTTCTAATTTGAGATCTAATATCATCTTCCAAGCATGGAAGTCATCCCTTCCAGTCAGCTTGTCATCCTCCTTGAAGCCATAACTTGTGGAACCCATTTTTTCTCTTTTGGTGATTGCTATAAGTTAGGGCTTGTCTTCACCTCAGCTCCGATACCATGTAAGATTTTGTAGATGTTCTATGTTTGATGCAACTTTACTTCTATCAACAACAATCACATGAATTTACAAGTAAAATGCAGATAGAACATACCAGTGATCCTTTAGAAGACAAGTCAGAAACAGATAAAGGTGATGGTGCGTTACGGCGGTCAATAGGATGCTTCAACCAACAAAGACTTCACGGTTAGCCAACCCAGCATGTGTCACAACAGTCCTCAAAACAGTCACACAGTCAACTCAGAAGTCAACCTCAGAAAAGTCAATGCTGCCTAGAAAAGTCAACGCAGGGCAGCAGCATTAAAATTCAACGCAGCTCAACTTAAGGTCAACCTTTGACCTCGATTTCTGTGCCAAAGAGTACGGCCTCCTTCGATCGAAGTCTCCTCCAAAATTCAGCCCAATCGGACCATGCGTTGACCAAAGTCAACGCTGGTCAAACTTCCCTAGAAACCCTAACCGCAGATTTCTGGTTGCAATAAATTTCGTCCTTCTTGCTGCGGTAAACTTCGTCCTTATTGCTGCGGTAGACTTCGTCCTTCTTGCTCCTTAGATGCTCATATAAGAGGAGGAGATGTGTGTTGAGATGAGTGGAAAATGCTCCAACATTGACCCTATAAGTACCAATCATGAGAGGTGTGTGACACATCTGCTGGGGGTAAAAACCTTAAGGCTGACCTGCACTTAAATTTATTATAAATAATAAATTCAAAATAAATGTTTTGCTCATTAGATTAAAATCAATTTTAGATCGATTTTACACCTCTCTAAAAGAGGAATCTAATACAAATATTGAAATCTTCATCTGAGCATCACAAGATGGAGTTTGGACCTAGTTGTCCAAATTTAACAAGCTTTCAACAAACCCTTCGCGGGTTTTTGTGGGTTTATTGAGGAGAGTCCGGTGTCCAATTTCTGGAATTTTCTGAGCAAGGGAAGCAACCTAACCAGCAATTCGAAGTCGGCCAGTAACAACATTTTCTGGGCTAGGCAGCGTAGTGGTTGAGCCATGCAGGGCCACTTTCAGCAGGAGTTTTTGCTTGGGTTCGAGTTGCCCTTCAGCCTGCCTTGAGTAGGCCCAGGTGCCATATTTTCAGCACCCACATTGTACACCTATCTCAGAATTAATAAAATGGCTCAACAGTGATTTTGGCTCCAAATTGTGTTTTTTAATGGAGTATTTCTTGTTGCTGTAGTTTTTAGTTTATTTTGCTTTATATTACTGTTTAATCCCAATTTGGGATATTACATGTGGTGTCATGCTTAGCTCATGTCACTCAATCCTGCTAACCTGGCCATCCCCTTAGTTACGTCTAGACAACTCTTCCTCCCTCAATCCAATGCGTAATGTTAAAATTTGGTTACCAAAGGACAAGTGGTTCCCTAAGGCTTTGATCTTTGGCCTAGGGAAAAGTGTCCACTTTAATGTACCTTTTCTCTTAAAGTGACTTTTTAAGTGGTAAAGTCAGTCTAATTTAAAAGTGACTTTATAAGTGGTAAAGTTACATTCTAATTTTAAAGCGACTTTATTAAAGTCAATGAAAAATTAGAAAGTGAAAAAGTGACTATGGAAATAAATGGCTAAATGGGTTTTGATTTAAGTGGGTGAGTTAAAAAATAGAAAGTGAGAATTAAATGCACATTTATTTTCATCCCTAGATCTAAATGAATCTCAGTCATTAGATCTTAGGGTTACCCAAAAGGTCATTTAGGGCAAAAGGAGAGAAGAAGAAGAAAAGATCATTCATTCTTTTATGAGCATTTGAGAGAGAAGAGAAGCGAGAGCAAGGAGAAAATTTCTGAGTAGGGAGAAGTTGAAGGAAGGCAGCAAGGGGACATTCAACAAATCCATACTACAACATTTATTGGCACACATCCCAAGGCAGAATACGTACAACAGAGTTTAGGCACGATTTCCAAGGAGGAAAGCCACAAAAATCGAGGAAGAGGGACAACAACATTCAGCATGGATTTCGAGGCAAAATTTGGGCACAAAAATCGAGGACTGTTGAATTATGGCGCATATTTCGAGAAAAGGCATCAACTGATAGCACGGTTTTCAAGGTGGTTTCGGGGCACGAAATCAAGGATTGTTGTACTTTTTTGTACAATCTGTACAATATGTATAGGTTGTTCTAGGCATGATTTTCGAGGCAGGCCGTACAACATTTAATGCTATAATATTTCTATTGTTATTTTTGTTTTGTTGTTGGCACATTTTTTGAGGCAGAGTTCAAGCACAAAAATCGAGATAAGTTGTAAGTTGTGGTTGGAATTTTTACTGTGTATTTCAGTGTCTCTGTAAAAGCATTTTCAGAAATAAAGAAGAGCTCTCAAACTGGTTTTCCCCAAGAGTTGTAGGGTGTTTTTCTAGGGTCACATTGACCAAAAATCATTGTGTCATTTTCTGTGTGTGGCTGTTATATATTTTGCTGTGTTTTATTTCTGCATTTTCCAGCAGTGGTGAAATCTCCAAATTTGTGTTTTCAGAAACTATTGTCATTTCCAGATTTTAGTATTTTTATCATGCTTGGATTTAAAACTAAATACATGGAGTGATAAGGAAAACTGATAACTGGAGTAGGGGTTGAAATTCTTCATGGTATTAGAGCTTGGTTGGCTGAAAAGTCCAGTTTGGGACAACAAAGTGAAAATCACAGCAAGCTGATTTTTACACAGAAAATTGAAAACCTTTACCAGATTTGAAATTTCAGTTTGTTAGGACAGTGAATCATGTCTTTGGGTTTGAGGGTTGAAGACAGGTTGGTTGGGCAGGGTAACTATAGTGCATGGAGGGAGAGAATCCAAAGTATTTTTGAGGAAGCAAAAGTTTGGGTCATTATGGTACATACCACACAACACCCAATAGCAGTACTTGCTGACCCTGTACAGTTAGCAGAGTTCAACAAAAAGAATGCTAAGGCCAAAAGACTGATTTTGGATGGAGTCAAAGATCATGTCATTCCTCATGTGAGAGGAAAGTCTTATGCACATGAAATGTGGACAGCATTGATTGGTCTTTACCAAAGCTCAAATGAAAACAGAAAAATGGTCCTAAAGGAGAAACTGAAGGCCATTAAAATGGCTAAGACTTACAGTGCTACAACATACCTCACGAAGATCACTTTGGTGAGAGATGAGTTGGCAGCCATAGGTGAGACCATTACACCCATTGAGTTGGTGAGGATTGCTTTGAATGGTCTTCCCAAGACTTGGGAGAGTTTTGTGGATGGCATTGTTGCATGTGAGAACCTTCCCGGATGGGAGAGGTTGCGGGATGATTGCATTCAGAATGAGATCAGAAAGAACCATCTTGGGGTAGCCAAACAGGGGGAGGAGAATGACAATGTGGCATTGTTGGCAAGAGGCAAGAAGGGCAAAACAAAGAAGCAAGCTTCCACCAGTGGAGGCAAAGGCAAAGGTAAAGGTAAGCAACAGAACGAAGAGAAGGACTATTCCAAAGTCGGATGTTGGAATTGTCAAAAGATAGGACACTATGTTGTTGTGTGTCTGGAGAAGAAGAACAAGAAGGGGAAAGAAAAAACCATGGCAACTTCTGCAGAGATAGAGGGCTTCTCAGAGAGCTTTGATCGGGAGTTTGGGTTCATAGCTTGTGAGGCCTCCAGTGCAATTTCACCTTCCATACAGGTTCGGAGGGACTGCACACTCTCCTCTACTAGCAGAGCATCTTCTGGTATTTGGTATGTTGACAGTGGGGCTTCTCGTCATATGACAGGAGTCAGGGAGTACTTCTTAGAGCTTTCAGAGAGTGATACTGATATGGAGGTAGTACTTGGTGATGACAGCATTGTTAGAGCAGTCGATGTGGGAACATTGACATTTGATAGGGAACCCAAGCCTCCCTTGAAAGTGTCAAATGTTCTATATGTGCCTAGAATGAAGAAGAACCTGATATCTATCTTAGCTTGAGGATAGAGGGTATAAGGTGTTGTTCAGGAGTGGACAGGTGCTCATATATCCTAGGGGAACTCCAACTGCTTCAACTAGAGTGATTAGTGTGCGCCATGCTAAGGTGTACAAGTTCTCATTCCAGCCCTTGATGGAATTGAGTAGCAGCACCAGAGACAAGACCGACAACAAATCTAGCAGTTCAGAGTTGTGTGAGATTTGGCATCGCAGGATGGGTCACATGTATCATGGGGCCTTGAGGACATTGCAGGAGATCTATGAAAAATCCTAGATCTGGATTCCTACTGCAACAAATCTAGATTACTTCTTCTATTATGTTACATAATTATTTCATTATTGTGAAATATCAAAGTAATTTCTGAAGCAGTCTACACACATAATGCTGTGGAAATAAATCTAAGTGCTGAAATAATCTGAACAAAATACAATGAAAAACATCCACATGTGACACAGTTGTTTTTGGACTAAGTCTCCGGAAAAACCCAACTTGGGAAAACTGGTGCAACAGATCTGAGGGTTTGTATTAGTAAGCAGCAGAATCTTGAACACAACTAGGGTGCCATCATCCAGCAAACCCTTCAGAGAAATCTAGACAGCAAGAATAAATGTGAGATATACCTCACTCAGCAAGTCTTCGGCTGATCAAGAACAATGCTGGTGAAGCCCTCACTGTCTCTGCGTGATTGCCTATGCTAGATCTGCGTAAGCCTGCGTGGGCAAGCTTGAGGGACTACATCACCCTTCTCTGCAACTGATCTGGCTGATCTGAAGCTGGATTTTGGCCCTCCTGGCTCGAAACCCCAGCCTCTAGCTTTCTCCGAACTGACTCCAAGAGACACTACGCTGGTTTTGCGTGATTCTCTGCAGGAACTGCGTCACCTCTGCAGTAAACTGCGCTGTCTCTCTTCTGCGTAAATACTGCCTCACTCTGAAATGTATTCTTGGTCCACCTGACCAATCTCTGCTTCTGCCCCTCTCTAGATTTGATCACTGAATCACAATCACTTAGCAAACCTTGCCCTAGTGATTTGATCCTTGATCAAAAGCTGTGTCTCCTCACACAAATCGAAAATGCTCAATGGCTCAAGTGTCACACTGTTTCTTCCATAGGCTCCTCACCCTCCTACTTATATTCTTCTGTTGAACCTTCAACGGCCAAGATTAAAAAATAATCAAGGGCTAAGATTAACTTGGAGGTGATCCATGACTTTATCTAGAAGATTCACACTTAGTTTAATTAATACCTTTTAATTAATCAGTTTCCCTAAGTTTAGACTTAGGAAAACATTAAAAAACGATTAATTATTTTAATTAAACCATCTCTAAGTGGAAATTTCCAAAACCATTTCTGGGTTTTATGGAATACATGTGCTCTAGCCTTGTAAGGTCCTAGCCTATATACAAAGTTACAAGGCTAGAGCACATCCGATGCTACCATAAATCAACACTCCGTCTTAGCGAGGAAAGTGCTCTAGCAAAACAACTCAATGTGCTGCTTTTGACTTCTGGAACATCTTTTGCTGTGCTGTTGATGTTGCTCACCAATACTGCACGAAAATGCTGCATCTGTACTGCTATTGACTCTGCACGTTGCTGCCAACTACCACTGTACGACAACTCCCTCTGAATTCTGCAACCATGCTGCTGCACTGCGTGAGCACTGCTCTGCATTGCATGCGCACTACTCTGCACTGCGCTGCACCTCTGTGCACAGCGCTATTGCTGCTCATCTGCTGCTGCTGTTGCTCCACTATTGCTGCTACTGCTGCATTGCTGCACTATTGCTATTTGCAACAAAAAAAGATCCGAAATTGGACAAGAAAATCTGCAACTGGAAAATAAGACTGACTGCTGCTAGCTTATGCACTAGCTCTCTAAAAATACTGCGTTGTTGCTGCTCTGCACTGCGCTGCTGCTCCTTATTTGCGCTAATCAGGCTCTAGCTCTGCTAGCCACTGCACTGTCTTCTCATCTTCTGCTATAACTGTCCATCTTGCTACTGTCTTTAGGCTATCGTAGCTCACAGCTGATCCAAGAGTTCGGAAATACTCAAGGATCCCGCCTACTTGTAGATTCTGGATCTACAAATCCAAGTCAACCCATTTGTCTCCTTCGGAATATGAGCTAACATGGCACAATATTTTTCTGCCTCAATCTTGGCAGCTCCTGCTTGTGGATCTTCCTTCTCCTCTTTATCCTTTTTCTTAAGAGGACACTGTGTGGCATAATGTCCCATTTCTCCACATCAAAAGCACTTGATCTTGGACAGATCTTTCTTTTTTTGCTTCTATTGCCCTTTTGATGCAAGGGTAGTGTTATCTTCTTTCTCCTTCTTGACCTTTGAACTGCTACTGCCATCCTCCAAGTGGATTTTTAGGAGATCTCTCTTCAACTCTTCTTGTTGTAAGGCTGCCCACATTGCTTCCCATCCTGGAAGTCTTTCTCTGCCCAATATACTTTGGACAAAGACTTGAGAGTCCTCTGAAACAGAGTTCAGCTTGAGCCTTACTAGCTCTGAGTCTCTAGGAGCAGATCCTACTGTAGATAGTTGATCTCGGTTTTCTTGAATCCGAGACAAGAAGGAGTCAAAACGATCTCCCTTCTTCATCATGATATTCCGCATCTTCTCTTCAAGGTACATCTTCCGCTGCTTGGAAGATCCTTGGTATAGATTTTCTAGCCCTACCCACATTTCTCTAGCCGTGGTCTTTGCAGCTATGTGGGGTATGATATGATCCTTTACTCTGTCTAGGATCAACCCTTGGCTTTTGCCATATTCTTCTTGAGTTGCCTCAGGTGTGCTGCATCAAGAGGTTCTGCAACTGCGCTGTCTATGAGGGCTTTCAGATCATGCTCATCAAGGAGAAAATCTATCCTTGATTTCCAAATAATATAGTTGGAGGCACCCTCCAATCTATCTTGGTCACGCAGTCCATTGCTGGCGATCTCCTCAACTTTGTCGAAATCTTCCTCTAACCCTCTGCTCAGCTAACTTATGCACTCCTTGAGGAGTAAGTCACTGCTTCTGCTGCTGCATGGGAAAAACTGAGTTTCCTTGAGTAATAAACTCTTTTGAGGTCAAGAAATCCCCAACTGTGTTTTTCAGAATTTTCTGACGCTTATGCACCAGCTCTTACTATTGTGCAGTAACTGCTCTTACTATTGTGCAGTAACTGTGTCCTTCAACTATGCTGCCTCTTCTGCAACTGAAAAAAAAAGATTACACCTCTGTCAACTCTCTCAGAGGGAGCCTTTTCTGCAATGAAATGCCCTCCTGGCCTGGACAACATAATTTTCTGGGAGGGTCTGCAGCTGATTACACAAATCCCAGACTCTTTAGCACTGATTTGCTGGTTCACTTGTGTTTCTCCTGCACTTTAGCTTGAATAAGCTTTGATACCATGTGAAAAATCCTAGATCCGGATTCTTACTGCAACAAATCTGAATTACTTCTTCTATTATGTTACATAATTATTTCATTATTGTGAAATATCAAAGTAATTTCTGAAGCAGTCTACACAGATAATGTTGCGGAAATAAATCTAAGTGCTGAAACAATCTGAACAAAATACAATGAAAAACATCCACATGTGACACAGTTGTATTTGGACTAAGTCCCCGGAAAAACCCAACTTGGGAAAACCGGTGCAACAAATATGAGGGTTTGTATTATTAAGCAACAGAATCTTGAATACAACTAGGGTGCCATCATTCGGCAAACCCTTTAGAGAAATCTAGACAACAAGAATAACTGTGAGATATACCTCACTCAGCAAGTCTCCGACTGATCATGAACAATGCTGGTGAAGCCTTCATTGCCTCTGCGTGATTGCCTACACTGGATCTGCGTAAGCTTGCGTGGGCAAGCTTGAGGGACTGCGTCACCCTTCTCTGCAACTGATCTAGCTGATCTGAAGCTGGATTTTGGCCCTCCTAGCTCAAAACCCCAACCTCTAGCTTTCTCCGAACTGACTCCAAGAGACACTGCACTGGTTCTGTGTGATTCTCTGCAAGAACTGCGTCACCTCTGCAGTAAACTGCGCTGTCTCTTTTTTGCGTAAACACTGCCTCACTCTGAAATGTATAGTTGGTCCACCTGATCAATCTTTGCTTCTGCACCTCTCTGTATTTGATCACTGAATCACAATCACTTAGCAAACCCTACCCTAGTGATTTGATCCTTGATCAGAAGCTGTGTCTCCTCACACAAATCGAAAATGCTCAATGGCTCAAGTGTCACACTGTATCTTCCATAGGTCCCTCACCCTCCCTCTTCTATTTTTCTGTTGAACCTTCAATGACTAAGATTAAAACATAATCAAGGGCTAAGATTAACTTGGAGGTGATCCATGGCTTTATCTAGAAGATTCACACTTAGTTTAATTAATACCCTGTAATTCAGTTTCCCTAAGTTTAGACTTAGAAAAACATTAAAAAATGATTAATTATTTTAATTAAACCATCTCTAAGTGGAATTTTCCAAAACCATTTCTGGGTTTTATGGAATACATGTGTCCTAGCATATATACAAAGTTACAAGGCAAGAGCACATCCGATGTTACCATAAATCAACAAGATCACCATCGGTGTGCCAGATTTCATTTCTGATCACCTTGATGTATGCAGAGGATGTGCTATGGGGAAGTTTTCTAAATCCCCTTTTCCCAGCAGTGACATCAGAGTGACAGGGATCCTTGACTTGATTCATTCCGATGTGAGTTGTTAGATGTCTCATGTATCCTTGAGGGACTATGAGTATTATGTTTTATTCATTGATGACCACTCCAGGAAGACCTGGATTTATTTTTTGAAGACCAAGAGTGAGGTCTTCAAGCGGTTTCAAGAGTTCAAAGCTCTTGCGGAGACCCAGAAAGGTAGGAAGATCAAGGTCCTCAATTCGGACAATGGAGGGGAGTACCGTTGGTGAGTTTGTTGATTTTTGTGCTGAGGCAGGCATTAGGAGGGAGTTCACGGTTCCTTACAACCCCCAACAGAAAGGGGTGGCAGAGAGGAAGAACAAATGCATTGTAGGGGCTGCCAAAGCCATGCTTCACGATCGGGGGTTACCTTTATTTTTGTGGGCAGAGGTTTGCAACACTGCTGTTTACTTGCAGAACATGAGTCCACATCATGCCTTGGGGAATGTGACTCCAGAGGAGGCTTTTTCTGGGAAGAAGCCTGATGTTGGGCACTTTCGCATCTTTGGGTGCCTTACATATTCCTATATCCCCAAGGAGAAGAGGACCAAGCTAGAACCTACTGCAGACAAGGGCATCTTTGTGGATTATAGCGAGACCTTGTAAGCTTACCGGATTTACATTCCTGCGCAGAGGAAAGTGGTTTTCAGGCGAGATGCAAAGTTTGAGGAGGAGAGGGCTTTCAGGAGGTCACGGGAGTTGCATTATTTAGAGTCACCAGACCCTCAAGAGTAGTTGAGTCAGTCACAACGATTCAGTGCTCAAAGTGCAGGAGGTCAGGGATCAGGAGGTACATCCATTACAGTGTCAGGTCCATCAGTGAGCAGTGGCTCTCAGAGTCAGGTGAGGGGATCTTCGGGCAGCATGCAGGGCAATCCGCAGAGTAGTTCATTGGGTAGTCCACTGATGGACAGTTCACATGGTACTTCAGCTTCTACTGGCATAGGTACAGGTATGAGGTTAGTTGGCAGGCCTTCAGGAGTTCAAGCTTTTGATGATGATGAGTATTCTTTCACTTCGGTGGAAGAAGTAGGTTTAGGGAAGAGGAAGCCCAAGTGGCTTCAAGACACCTTGTGTGAGGCCACATCAGTCGCTGGGCCAAAGAGATAGGTTAGAAAGAGTAAACCATCGGAGCGGTTCTATAGTTACATGGCATTGGTAACAAGCATTGTTGACTTCGAGCCTTCTAGTTATGAGGAGGCAGCCAGCCAGCAGCTCTGGAGAGAGGCCATGATGGAGGAGTATTCTTCTATTATGAAGAACGATGCTTGGGAGGTAGTGCCGAGGCCTGAAGGTAAATCAGTTGTGTTTCCTTATGAGCAAGATAGTTCCTCATGCTTTGGTTCATAGATCTTTTTATCTTGAGAGCATTTCTGATATCTTGTGCTAACAGCCTTTTGTTTCCATTTCAGGATTACTGTGTTCTCATCTCTTTGAGCATTTCTTTTACTTTTGAGCATGTTATTTGTAAAGGCACTGGTTAAATGGTTTGTCATTATTTCAAAGTTGCTCATAAATGCTCATGAATCTTAAGAAGTAATCTATTTAACTCTAACAACTCTCCTAGAAACTCACATCTTTTAACTTAGTTTTCCATTTAGGGACCACCTCCCATAGCTAACCTAGGAGATAGCTTAAACGGAGAGAGTCGGGAATAGGTGACAGCCCCTTCTCTGAGTTCCTTGCCACCAATCACACCTGGTGGGGTTGAAGGCTTTTCCCACTAACTAGTAGGTAGGTGTAGGCGGCAAGCGATAACATTCTAAACAACACTTATTACAATTCAATGACAATTTTTATTGCAATTTTCGACTTGCGGGAAATCTAAAACATTAAAAAATCACTACCTAGACCTAACCAAATTCCACGAAATTTTTGTGTGATCTAGTATGGTAATATACATTGACTCTAGACACTAGGAGTCACCCAAGGCCTCACCATCAAGCCGTACTCCGGCTTTGGGGTAAAATTGAAGGAAAAAACTCAATTAATTATTAACTACTAGTAGGGAGATGATAATTAACCAAGTAAAAGAAAACCTCCCAGAGTAATACTCACTTGTTGGCAAGGTCCCAGGCTACCTAGGCCTGTTATAGACTCAATACTGACTCAAAAATCATCATTACTAGCATCACTTCTTACAATTCCTCGTAGGGCGTGGAATCTGGGTACAAGAGAAAATTATAAGAAGTAGAAGTAGAGTTTAAAAACTCTGTTGAACTGATGATATCTGATGGTACAAATGTCTTCTGGTTCATCCTTGGGCATGGAGTCTTCTCATTATCATCAAGTGCCACTCCAATGGTCAACAAGTTGTTACTTCTAGATGGCTCTACAAGATAAAGCATGCTGCAGATGGCAGCATCGAGAAGTTCAAGGCTCGGTTTGTGGCGAGAGGGTTCTCACAGGTAGAGGGAGTTGACTATGAGGAGACCTTCGCTCCTATGGCTCGTTATACATCTATTTGCTCCATCATATCGATTGCAGCATAGATGGGTTGGAAGATCCACTAGATGGATGTGAAGACCGCATTTCTCAATGGCTTCATTCAGGAGGAGGTTTATATTGAGCAACCACAGGGCTTTGAGGTGAATGGGAAGGAGTCCCATGTATGCAGATTGAAAAAGGCACTCTATGGCCTGAAGCAAGCTCCTAGAGCTTGGTACTTTCGGATTGATACATACTTGCAGCGGTTGGGTTTCACTAAGAGTGAGGCTGATCCAAACCTTCCTTCATTGTGGTGGGTGAGGAGCCTCTCATTTTGGTGTTGTATGTTGATGACTTGGTCATCACTGGTGCAGAGAGACTCATTGAGGGATGCAAGAGAGATCTTGCTTCAGAGTTTGAGATAAAGGATATCGACTTAATGCATTATTTTCTTGGATTAGAGGTGTGGTAGGAGGAGGGGCATTTCTTCTTGGGACAGGGGAAGTATATTGTGGATATTCTTAGCATATTTCACATGGAGGACTGCAAACCCATGTCTACACCTATGATCACTAACTGGAAGTTGCTTTGCGCTTCTAATTCCGAGTTGGTGGATCCTACTCTATACAGACCACTGATTGGTTCATTGATGTATTTGGTCAACACTCGACCAGATATATGTTTTGCAGTTAACACTGTGAGTCAGTTCATGTGTGGGCCTAGGAGAGTGCACAAGGTGGCTGCAAAACACATTCTTCGTTACTTGCAGGGTACTGTGGATTTTGGTCTGGATTATAGACAGGGTAATGGAGTGAGACTGGCAGGGTACATTGATTCAGATTGGGCAGCTTGTGCTTTAGATAGGAAGAGTACTTCAGGGTGTGGTTTTGGGTTGGGTTCGGCAGTTGTGTCGTGGTTCAACTAGAAACAACAGTCAGTTTCATTGAGCTCAGCTGAGACATAGTATATGGCTGCTAGTTTGGCTAGTATTGAGGCCATATGGCTTCGCAAGATGTTGTTTGGTCTATTTGGTCTGGCATTGAGACTTTCAGTGATTTACTGTGATAATCAGAGTTGCATAAAACTCACGGAGAATCCAATTTTTCATGACAAGTCAAAACATATCGGGATCAAGTATCACTTCATTTGAGACTATTTCCAAAAGGGAGCAGTCAAGCTTGAGTATGTTTCCACAGATGAGCAGGTAGCGGACATTTGACCAAAGCCTTACCACGGGGCAAACATGTTGCTTCAGAGACAAGATGGGAATGGCGAGGAACACTTTCCTCGGTAAGAGGGAGTCTTAAAATTTGGGTACCATAGGACAAGTGGTTCCCTAAGGCTTTGATCTATCTTTTCCCTAAGGCTTAGGGAAAAGTGTCCACTTTAAGTTTAATGTATCTTTTCTCCTAAAGTGACTTTCTAAGTGTTAAAGTCGGTCTAATTTAAAAGTGACTTTATAAGTGGTAAATTTACATTCTAATTTTAAAGTGACTTTATTGAAGTCAATGAAAAATTAGAAAGTGAAAAAGTGACTATGGAAATAAAAGGCTAAGTGGGTGAGTTAAAAAATAGAAAGTGAGAATTAATTGCACATTTATTCTCATCCCTAGATCTAAATGAATCTCAACCATTAGATCTTAGGGTTACCCAAAAGGTCATTTAGGGTAAAAGGAGAGAAGAAGAAGAAAATATCATTCATTCTTTCACGAGCATTTGAGAGAGAAGAGAAGAGAGAGGTAGGAGAAGTAAAGAGAGGGTAGCAAGGAGACATTAAGCAAATCCGTACAACAACATTTATTGGCACACATCCCAAGGCATAATCTGTACAACAAATTTTACGCATGATTTCCAAGGAGGAAAGGCACAAAAATCGAAGAAGAGGGACAATAGTATTCAACACAGATTTCGAGGCAGATTTTTGGCACAAATATTGAGGAAGACTGCTGTAATTATGGCACAGATTTCGAGAAAAAGACAACTAACAACACGGTTTTCGAGATAGATTTTGGGCACGAAAATCGAGGATTGCTGTACTTTTCGGTACAGGCTGTTTTGGGCATGATTTTCGAGATAGGCCGTACAACATTTAATGCTGTTATTTCTGTTTTGTTGTTGGGACGTTTCTTGAGGCGGAGTTTAAGCACAAAAATCGAGATAAGTTGTAAATTGTGGTTGTTGGAATTTTTACTGTGTATTTCAGTTTCTCTGTAAAATCATTTTCAGAAATAAAGAAGAGCTCTCAAACTGGTTTTCCCCAAGAGTTGTAGGGGGGTTTTCCAGGGTCACTTTGACCAAAAATCACCGTGTCATTTTCTGTGTGTGGCTGCTATATATTTTGCTGTGTTTTATCTATGCATTTTCCAGCAGTGGTGAAATCTCCAAATTTGTGTTTTCAAAAATTATTGTCATTTCCAGATTTTAGTATTTTTATCATGCTTGGATTTAAAACTAAATGCATGGAGTGATAAGGAAAACTGATAACCGGAGTGGGGGTTGAAATTCTTCACGTAAGGGCGGGCTAATAACGCTGTAGATCCCACTAGTGTGCCTCTGAAGCGAACTGTGTTGAAATCCCAACACGTGGCCTTTCTGCTGCCCCTCATCAATAGCTAGCCCAAAGGATGGTTGCACATCCTCCTCCATCATGGACTCAACATAAGCCTCCAACTGCTCCTCCATAGACAACACAACACGCAAGACATGCTCACTAGTTAGTTGCAGACGATTGTCGTCCGACAACTCTGTCATAGACCTGGAGGCCTCTGTACCTATCGGCTCCTCAACAATGGTGGCGTTGTCTTCCGACACCTCATCAACCTGTGGTGCATTGCTATCACCTGAGAACTCGGTCATAACCTCAGATACTTCATCAATGGTAGCGCCTCATCAACAGGTGTATGCTCAACTGCTTCCTTGCCAACCATGGCCCCTTCAACTACTCTTTCATCTTCTTCCTTAATCCTCTTCATCATCCTTGCATAAGTCCATGGAATTTCCATTGTTTTGTGCATGTCTCTTAGTTCACAGAACTCCCAAAAGAGAGGGACGGTTGAATGCCATGTCCCAATGATTGGTATGCCCTCCAATTTGCTGCCAATAACTCCACATCAGTTGCAATCACGTCTTGTCATCTTGATGCATTGTCCACAATTTTGGGCATAGTGGATTTGTTGTATAATTGAGAATGGTCTTGCTTCCCAATTGTTGCATGAATCAGTTGCTTTCCCTTTCCAACCATCATTTGTTGCACCCTAATCACCTCATTCAAGATTACTGCCATGTTGTTTGATTTTAACCTTTCTTGGGATCCCATGATTGTTTAGTTTTTTATTCTGGTCTTGTCATAGAATGAAGGGTTTCCCACAGGCTGAGCCAGGATTATGGCTTTGATATCACTGTAATATTCCTAATGGAAATATACAATGATACACAAAGCAAACATAGCAAAAATACACATAAAATTTGCACACAAATAAGACACCCAATATAGAGCCAAAAAGCTGCACTGTTCTAAGTCATTTTATTATGAAGTCCTGGGGTTGCAAACTAATATTTGGAAAGTGTGCACCTGGACTTGCCCAAGGTAAGCTAGCAAAGCCCAAGTGATGAAAGCAAGTGCCCCAACTACCACGTAGCTGTCCCCTCTATGGCTCTGTGTTGATCACCCAAAAACTGAACTGTTGGCTGTGAAGAATGGTTGATTTGACCCTCTTCTGGTGCTTTGAAAATTCCAGGAAATTAACCCCGGTATCTCCTCCAATAACCCACCAAAACCTAGAAAGGTTTTGGCCAAATGCTGACCACGAAATTTCGGCCCAATTTCCCTTAGCTCCTCTAGCTGCTGATTGAGTTAGGATCCCTGTTTGACCCCTCAAATATGCCCAGAAAATTCCGCCAAATTAATTCCGGCCTCTTCACCAAATACTTAGAATAACCCACAAAGGAATTGGCCAATGGTTGAGCTTGGAAATTTGGTCCTCTTTTCCCTGTCAATCCTGCTGCAAGGAGTCCCAAAAATGACTGCAATCTCCCTCAAAACACTTCCTCGGACTCCTCCTCAAGTTTCAGGCCCAAACTCCCTTTTCTCCTCAACCACTGAGTGTGGCTCCTCCAAGGACTGCGCAGTCACTGTGCTGCTATTGCTGAACCCCTCCACAAACTCGAGTTCCCTACTGCTGGTACGAAATGGAATTGGTAGGACTCCCTCCTTGGGCTAGCACTCGAAATCGACTGAAGCAGGGGTTGAGGTTTCCACTCGGAAACACTCGTGTGCTGAACAACACTTACAGACTTGGCTTCAGCTCAAGCGTGCTATGTCAAAGACAAATTTGCAAATGATCATGAACGCCCCAAATGAGTGCCTCTTGCTCTTTTTATCGAAGAGCCTCCAAAATGCCCATGTGGGTCCAGATCGACTTTCCCCCACCAACTTCGCTCCAATGAGAGCGTATTCTTCATGTGTGCCATAATTCTCCATTGGGTGGACCGTTGCCCCCACCCTCCACTAGAGCCGCAATATTTCCCTTCCTAATGTTTGGGCCCCCACCTAATCCCAAAATTCATGTGGGCCTCTAAACCCACATCTCCTAAGTGCAAACATGTAAGAAGTCAAAATTGGGCAAGATTGATATTTCCCTTAGCAATATTGCTAAGTGGGAATATCACAGGGTCAGACTATCATCATCCACTCCTAACATCGATGGATGAGACAAAGCTGGTAAGGAGAGTTGTCCTGGCTTTTTTCTGTTTATTTTGTGTAGTCCTGCGATAGACTAGTAGAATGTGTGGTTCTGGGATTGCTTTTGATTAGAAGCCCTACATGATGAAAGAAGGATGTGATGGGATTCTTCCTGCTTTGATACAGCTGTAGAAAAAAAGGGTTACACCTGTGATCACTTGCAAGTATAATCATGAACAGACCAATTGTAGCTTCTTTATGACACAAATATTAGTTATTATTCTGAAGCTCATGTGCTCACTCACATCATTTATTTACATGAAAGTTTGAAACTGATTGGAAGGGTGTACTTTTTCAGGGGTAACAAAATTGTGGGATATAGTGAAATTAATTTCATTGTCATGCTCGAGTAGGAATGTCTGCATTCATGATAAAAAATTGTAGTGATTAAAATTAACTTATAACAAAAGGCAGAGAGAACACAAACCTGCCGAAGTACCTTTTAGCAAAATGAAAAAATTCAACAAAACTGCATGGTAGAAAACAATGTGTTTATACTTATGTTTTGTCTAGAGATTTATAGGCTAGATTGTTTCCTGTCAATGCCATTGTCAAAAAGGCGTGTCAAACTTAAATGCCATTGCTCGACTGTGTGGGTGTTGGAAGGCTTGGCTAAATTCCTTTTGGTAGCAAATTGTTTGTCTATTTCTCACCAGATAAATTGAGTTCTTTTATAAGAAAACTTTTGATGGATTTCTTTTGCAGCTAAAATCCTTGGGGTTCTCATATGATTGGCAACGTGAAATTTCAACAACTGACCCTGAGTATTATAAGTGGACGCAGTGGATCTTTCTTCAGCTACTGAAGAGGGGACTTGCATATCAGGTGCCACGTTCTGATGTCCAATCTCACGAGATCTAATATTTCTTCACGTACTGTTTCAGCTTATTGGTTCTTCTAATTTTAGTGCTTTGATTCTAATAATGAAAAATTTGAATCTAAATTCAGTTATGAAGTCCTTCCAATTTATTTTCTTCTTATGTTTTTATTATATATTTTGATTTGAGTGTTGACTTGTCAGGCAGAAGTTCCCGTTAATTGGTGCCCTGCCCTTGGCACTGTTTTGGCAAATGAGGAGGTCATTGATGGTGTTAGTGAACGAGGTGGACATCCTGTAATCCGCAAGGCAAGCAGCTTTCTGTTTTCATATCTCTGTGATATTTAGGAATCGGCAATTCTACATTTGCTCAGAAATGATGATATGTGTATATTTCTGGTTTTAATTTTTAACTATTTTGTAGCCATTAAATGTTTCTCTACATTGCCTCTTCCACAAATAGGAAATGCCAATCATTCTTGTGGTGTTCCATATGCTTTGATGTGCCTGCCTGACCAGTTATCTGTTTCCAATGTTCACTTCTTTGTAATGTTGGGGACAACAGAGAGAATGGGTTTTTCAACTACCACACCCAAAAGTTCTGGGTATTTTGCATTCACACGTAATGTTTTAACTTTTTCTGATTGACAAATCATATGACGGCCATCTGTAAGCCTTGTGTGGTGCTGCCTATCTTAAATTGCTAGGCTGTGTTTGATAACTAGTCAACCTGGTACTCTAGACTTAAAAGATGAATAGATATTCCAAATTTTCCGAAAGCGGAAACCTATCAAGCCATCTAACCTCATTATCCTGAACAACCCATCTTCTGTTGAGTCAATATGCAAAAGAAAAGCCTGGCTGGGTCTTAGCATAGAGTTCTTTTGTTCTCCAATGAAGGAAATATTTCCACATGGCGATTTCCAGTCTTTCCAAATAGGACCCTGCACATCGAAATTCAATTAGATCCAGCAAATTAGATTTCAGCCAGGATAGGAATTTTCAGAGAGATATAGACTCCTTTGACATTCTAGCCAAAGTGGCTATGTTGGTTCTCCTGACCTATGTAGGGAGTAATAAATGTACATACTCAAGTCTCAATCTGATGTTGTAGTTGTATGATGTAATTTTTTTTTTTTTAATGAAATACAAGATCCAAAAAATAAATAAATATTTTCAAGCCAATTTACAAAGAAATCTTTTCATATATTTTCATATAAGTTTAAGCTAACAAGTCATTATGTATAATATGAACAGCCAATGCGCCAATGGATGCTCAAAATTACTGAGTATGCTGACCGCCTTCTCGAAGATTTGGATGGACTAGATTGGCCTGAAAGCATCAAGGAAATGCAGCGTAATTGGATTGGACGGTCAAAAGGTGCTGAATTGGACTTTTATGTACTTGATAGAGATGGACAAGAGAGGGAATTGAAGCTGACTGTTTTTACAACAAGACCAGACACTATTTTTGGGGCAACGTAAATTGTCATACTCAATGTGCCAAATTTTTTAAACTTTCAATTATTAAAATTGAGGAATAGACAAGGCATGCTTCCTTCTAGTTAAGCAGTATAGCTTGACATTTAATTCGTGTTTTCTTCATGCAGGTATTTAGTTATTGCACCTGAACATCCATTCTTGGCATCAATAACATCTGATGCTCAGAAGATATATGTAAGCAGTCCTTGACTTTCTTATTTGTTGTTCTTTTAATGTTCTTTCATCACATATGGCCCAACAACATTTTTGGAGTTATCTCTCAGGTAGAGGATTACTTTGAGAAAGCATCCAGAAAAAGTGAATTAGAGAGGACTGACCTTCAGAAGGATAAGTCTGGAGTCTTTACTGGTTCCTGTGCACTGAATGCTGCAACTGGTGAGGCTATTCCTATCTGGGTGGCAGATTATGTCCTTGGCAGGTGTGCCTGAAGAGTTTCCTTTCCTGTTTTGACTGAGTTATCTGTGAATTCATTATCAGTTCACAGTGAATACATTTGAAATGGTCACTCTAAAAAAAATGGAAAATATGCATGTGTTTCAAAGTGAATAAGTTATTGATGGTGAAAATATGTGCTTGATTAAATTCATTACATTGTCATTTCCAAATACTGATTTAAGTAGTCTGAGCAGCAGAGGATATGCAGACGTTATGGGCACTGGCATTGAATTGATCAAGAACTTTTTTTTACATATGTACCATCATCCATGCATATATATTTTAAATCTTTGGAAAACGGCTCTATTTCTATATTAATTTACTTAATCTACCAATTACAAGAATGGGTAACCATTTGGTGCGAGTCTCAATAGGAAACTTACTAAAGTTATTGTGAATATCTGAAATACTTTTTGGCAGCTATGGCACAGGAGCAATTATGGCAGTTCCTGCACACGATTCTCGAGACTATGAATTTGCCACAAAATATAATCTTCCAATTCAACAAGTTGTGATTCCTAAAGATGACAATGGATGTGCTACAGACAAAGCATATACAGGTGAAGGCATTATGATAAATTCATCCAGTGATAGGTCTCAGTTTGATATTAATGGCTTATCAACTGCTGAGGCAGCTGCCAAAGTCATAGAGTGGGTTGAAAGAACTAGACATGGAAAAAAGAAGGTGTGCTACTGTCTCGACGAATATATTGTTTTCTTTACAAGTCAGAGGCCACATGAATACAATGTAACTTCTAGCTGGTAATTTATATTAGTGCAGGTAAACTATAAGCTTCGAGATTGGTTGTTTGCTCGACAACGTTACTGGGGTGAGCCTTTCCCAGTGTTTTTTCTAGAGGACACAGGTGAAGCTGTTCCTGTTCCTGAAAGTTGTTTGCCAGTCACTCTCCCTGAAATGGATGATTTTACTCCAACAGGCACGGGAGAACCTCCACTTGCCAAATCTATTTCTTGGGTGAGTATTAGAGTCAATAATGTTTCTGCCTTGATCAAGTTTTGTTGTCATTTTGAATGTTACTTTGTTATCAGAGAAGAATAATTTAGAGACATGGTGTCATGAGATTGTAATTGCAAATATGAAAACATAAAGTGGTTATGAAGTGGAAAATTTATGCTGATTGAAACTTATTTTGCTTCCTTATTCTCAGAATCAAGGCTATGCACATTGCAGATAGATATATGGGCAGAATAATCAAGTTAACTTTTACAATTCTATATATCATGAGTTGTGAACTTTTAGCAGTCAGCATACCATGTTGAGAGAGTTTGAAAGAAGTTTACTAAACTTTAAAAAACTCAGCAGTACGTAATTGTCACAATTTTATGGATACAACGGGATTCTATTTAATTAAACATAATGTGAAAGTAACGGAATTTCTGATTTTTACTTTGGAATAAAGCATAATTATCAACCCAATAAGTTTCTATTCTTATCATTTGCAATCGTCTCATCCAAATGGAATACCTATAGTTCAATCCTCATCATTTAGCAAAGATATCTGTATTGTTTTAGAGGTTTACCTTAATTTTTTCCACATTTTACACCTTTTGTTGAAATTCTAAATTAATTTAGCAACATTAGTGTTTCCAGATGATTTTAAGTTTTTATTTGAAATGTGTAGTGTGCCAAGACTCAAAATATGTTACTCTTAGATGGCCTTTTTCTAATTTTTCTATAATTCTTTTTTTATTAGTGCAGGCTTGCTTATTTACAAAATCCTCTGATTCCAAGGTCAAAAGTTAGTTCCCACACTAGGCTAGACTATAATTGTTAGAATGACACTTTCATCCACTCTTTTGATCCTGTGGAAACAGTGCGTGTAATTCTATAGATAGTTGAAGGTCAATTGGTTGGGCAAAGCAACAGTGGTCTCGACCAGTTCAATTGGTGTGTAGGTCGAGGCAGAAAATTTGGAGATCTAAGGATGCCTATGGTGATAAAAGTTGACTGTCTTCCTTATTTTATGTGAATTAGTTGTGCTTTGGGATATATATACAGATATGAATGACCCTGTGGATCAGTCTATCATCGTCATTAAGATTTGATGTGTTGATTATTCTTTTCCATATCTTGAGTTATGTTTGCTTGTGTTTCAATGCTATAACGATGTCTATTAATACCACCTCTTCTTGAAATTCATTGTTCTTCATTTCTGCAATTCCTTGGTTTTCCAACATTGTTTGAGAAAATAAGGTATTCCATATAGGATGAACACCTTTAGTAATCACTCATACAGCTAGATCAAAGATCATGACACCAATATTTTTATGTGATTAAACTCCTCTAAGAGGGAAACAATGTTTTGCCCTAGCTAATGTGGCCACTTGAAGCAATTTTATCAATACAAAGATAATTTTTTACATAACAGAGTTCTCACAATTGATCATCAGCCATGACCCTGCATGCTCTTTAAATAGAGATCATGGACCAGTAGGGTGTTAAACCATGGATCAATAGCTGTTAGTATCAAGGAGAATATGAGTTGTTGGATCACTCTACGTGTAGAAGATATTGTGACCATTGGATTACAATGCACATAATGCATACCAGCGTGGAAAAAGTCGGCAAAAAGTGTCTACTTTTTGAAAAAATCCCGAATTTTTCCCTGAGCTGACTTTATCGGCCGACTTTTTCATCCATGAAAAAGTCGCAATTTTATCCTCGAAGTCTCGTTTTTTTGCCGACTTTTTCCAAAAAATCGTGAGTGAGGTAGTTTTTTTAATAATTTTTAATTTTTTTTGAAAAAATAGGGATTTTTTCCAAAAAGTCGGGATTTTTTCCAAAAATGAATATTTTTGTATTTTTTTAGTCTTCCGACTTTTTCAAAAAACTCCTGACTTTATTGAGTTTTTCAACTTTCGGACTCTTGCCGATTTAATCCTGACTTCGACTTTTTCCACATTGATGCATACTAAAGAAACACACTTTGTTGGATCACTCTACGTGTAGAAGATATTGTGACCATTGGATTACAATGCATGTAATGCATACTAAAGAAACACACTTTTACCTGATAGATACATTAGACTAGGTTGAACTTAAATAACTCCTAAGTGTCTAAATATCCTAACATCCCTTTGTAAGAACAACTTGGGATAAAATTGAAGGATTTACAAAGGTGACACAATAGGAGAAGGAAGGAGGCATTTGAACCCATCCATTGTTAATGACAACTTTTTGGACTCCTAACATAGATCGAAGTTGAGAAAAAATTGCCTCTGGACTTTGTGAAAACTTGATCATGAACGAGATTTTTGATGAAGTGCATTTGTAGCTCAATGTGGTTGTTGCGCTAATGCTAAATTGTAATATACTATTTCCTAATTTTAACAAATTTCTCGGGATTTCACTTTAGAAAATTATGCCTTCAATTCGACAATCAAATTTCACAAATTATACCATTAAATTAACGGCAAAACCAGGAAACATAAACTGCAACTCAAAATAGACAAGAGATACATGCAGTGAATCACAATGTTATTTTATTAATATGAAATTAGATATTACATGCTAATACAATTAAGTGGAAATGGCTGAGGTGATGGCCTCCCAAGTGATCTGCAACAATACTGCATCGGGCCTGTTGCTGCACAAAATAGCAAGCCTTGTGAAGAGGCAAACACTAGAGGGCACAACACCTGGGCCATTCAGATCTGTGTTTCTGCTGCTTTTCCAGCTGCTTCCTGCAGCTAGAACTTTCAGTCTCTTGCTGGTGACCCTCCTAGATGTGCAATTGCTCTGAAACCATGTGGGAATTTCTGAATCTTTATACTTTATGCAGAAATTATTACTGTTAATTTGGTTTTGCTCCTCCTACTTAGACAAGTTATTAGCAGAATAAAATTCAAGTTAAGATCGAAGCAAAACACCTAAAAGATCTCCACCAATCTAGATCTAGAACAAGTTCATGCACACATAGACAAAGTGACACAGTTATTTCTAGAAAAATAGTCCCCGGAAAAACCCAATGCGGGAAAAATGGTCTTCTAGCTGTTGGAGGGTTTTATTATTAAGATTTTTCTGAATACAACAAGCCTGGGTTCCAGATCTGGAAAACCTGATAGAGAAATAATAAATCTATAGCTCATTGGCTGATCTAGGGCCAAAATAATGACTGATCCACACCCTCAAGCAGGATTTACAAAACTCAGCCAAAATTAGGGCCTAGAAACCCTAATGCTGCCCTTAAATCCTTTGCATCAGCCTCTGAAGCCCCTCTGACCCTCAACGCTGCTCCGGAAAGGGCTGCGTTACCCTAGACTGGGTGACATAGTCCCTACGCTGCTCCTTAGGGTCTCTGCGTAACCCCTAAGGGTTTCCTGCAACAAATCACGCTATCCTTGAGGGACTGTGTAGCACAAGTTGTTGCCCTCCTGCTTCTCTACACTGCTTCTCTGAGCTGATCTCTGCCTCTTGCTGATTCTAGACCTTGGGATCAGATCATCCCCTTGCCCTAAATTCCCCTCTCTGCAGCTGAAACACTTTTGAGAATTCTTAGCAAACCCGCCCTAGAATCTCTGCTTAGCTTCAGTGCTTTGCCTCTGTGTGTCTTTACAAATGACCCCAAGCCTTTCCTTTATACTTTTCTCGTTGGGAAACCAACGGCCATGATCAGATCTTGAATCAATGGCTAAGATTAAAAGAAAGCTTGATCCGTGTGACTTAAGACAATTTCATCACATGTTTAATTAAATTCACTTTAAGTATTTAAGTTCCCTAAGTTTTAACTTAGGAAATACATTAAAATAATTAATTAATTTAATATCTCCTAAACCAGATGAAATTTCCCAAATCCTTTTTTGGGTCTTGTGAATCAAGTGTACTCTAGTCCCTCCACAAAATTTGGGAGATAGAGCACAACTGATGCTACCCCAAAAACACAAAATCTCAACAATCTATGCGCTCCCCATTCTGCATCCTCGTGGACCTCATCTTCTCCTCCAAGTACATCTTCCGATGCTCAGAATATCCCTGATACAACGTGGCCAAGGCATCCCACATCTCCTTGGCTGTCCCTTGGCCAGATATGTGAGAAACAATGTGATATCAAACTCCATCGAGGATTAGCCTTTTGGCCTATGCCATATCCTTCTTGAAGGCTTTCAACAGATCCGGATCTGCAGTGAAAACTACCACATTATCGATGAAGGCTTTGAGATCGTGCTTATCCAGAAGGAAGGGGATCCTTGCCTTCCATATCACATAGTTGGAGGCACTCTCCAATCAATCTTGATCTCTCAGCTCGGTTGCTGCCATCACGTCCAAAAACAATGTCGAAGCCTGCCTCTAACCCTTTGCGCCACTGCTGTCTTGCTCTACGCATTCCCTACTGGAGTAAGTAGATCTGCTCCCGACTACTGCTGCTCTGCAGTGAGATATTGAATTCCTTGGCTCAAAATTCTCTGAGGAAGAAATTCCCTCAATGTGCTCATTCTTCCCTCTTCTGACTCTTTTCTGCACTAGCAAATTGCTGCAGAAAATCTGCGTCCCAACTGAAGATCTGCTCTGCGCTGTAGCTGCTATGTTGCTCCCTCTGCCACTGACAAATCTCGATTTGCAAAATCTTACTCTCTGTCGACTCACTCAGTGAGATTTTTCCGCGAAAATTTTGCCCTCTTGGCGCTGGACTGCGCAAGCCTCTAGGGATTCAATCTATTGCCTATGCAGCTCTTCGAGCTCCCTCTTCAGTTTTGCTTCTGAGCTCTTCTCTACTTCACCTGCGGTTTGATACCATGTGAAAATTCCACGATTGGAATCCTCTACAGCAACTGGTTAAGTTTCTTCTATTTTGTTATATCACTGAACAAAATGATTTACTGTTTGCTACGGTAAATAATGAAACTAGCACATTTCCGTCTTCACAAATATAAAATGTTGCGGAAACCAATATACGACGCAGGAAAGAAATAACACACACATATACACTGTTATTTTTGGACAAATGTCCTCGGAAAAACCCAATTCGGGAAAACCGGTGCAACAACTGAGGGTTTGTATTATTATGCAATAGTTTCTGAATACAAGTCTATGACTGACGAAACTGACAAGTCATACAAAGGAAAAACTCACAAATAAATCTCGTGAGAAAATCTCACTCTGCCACGGGAATCCAACACTGACTTCAGCTCGAGATGAGTTGCTCTGCGCTGCTCTGTGCAGTAAATGTGTCACCCTACGCAGTTTCTACGTCACAACTTGATGCAACCTTCCTTCTTGCCGTAGGATCTTCTGTTGACTGGAAATGAGGCTCTACTGTCCTCTGGAAAGTCCTTCCGACTTCTGTGTAATATTCCTAATTAGCATTGCTAATTGGAATATTTCATTTTTGTTTAATTTTGCCGCTTTAGCTAAAAATAATAAATAAAGTGAGAAATAAGAGGGGTCATCTCACTTTATAAAATAAAGTGCTTTCCTAGTTGATTGATGTTGTAACTTAAAGGGGTGGCCTTGGGGGTCCACACGTGTATGAGGGGAGGCCTCACGCTGACCCAAGGGTAACTGCGCAGGCCAAGGAGGGTGAAGGACGCAGTTAAGGTTTTGGAGGGAGTTTAGCACTATAAAAGGAGGGGTTTCCACTTCATTTGGTATGTTTGATTTGATATTGATATTGAGAGCTAGACTTCTGTCTGCTTCAGCACGCCGGTTGTTTAGTTGGTCTGCAGCACTGTTTAGTGCAACCGAGTGTCTCCGTGCGGAGATCTCACCCTTAGCCTCGGGGGACTTCGAGTGCCTGCCCTGGTAAGGTTATTTTCTTAGTATCATCCTTAGCCTCGGGGGACTTCGAGTGCCTGCCCTGGTAAGGTTATTTTCTTAGCATCATCCTTCAGTTTCAGTGGTAATTTGCAGTAGTTTCTGGTGGAGATTTGGCAGAGGAGATACCCCCTTCTTGAGAGGACGCAGATCCAGCAGATCCAGGTAGGAGAGAGTCAGATCTGGACAGGGAGGACGCAGATCCAGCAGATCTAGCTCTGGAGGACGCAGATCTGGAGAGATAGAACGCAGATCTGGGCAGAGAGGACGCAGATCCAGCAGATCCAGGTAGGAGAGCCTCAGATCTGGACAGGGAGGACGCAGATCCAACAGATCTAGCCCTGGAGGACGCAGATCTGGAGAGATAGGACGCAGATCTGGATAGGGAGGACTCAGATCCAGCAGATCCAGGCAGAGAGGACGCAGATCTGGGCAGAGAGGACGCAGATCCAGCAGATCCAGGTAGGAGAGGCTCAGATCTGGACAGGGAGGACGCAGATCCAACAGATCTAACTCTGGAGGACGCAGATCTAGAGAGATAGGATGCAGATCTGGATAGGGAGGATGCAGATCCAGTCAGGGAGGACGCAGATCTGATGAGCAGGGTCTTTGTGTGGGGTTTTGGCATCATTTTGGAGTTAGATCTTTGATTGAGGGTGATCCTTGGATTGGCCAACCAATCCAAGTATATTTCTGATCTGATACTGAAGTTTGCTTCAGAAATTCTGAATCATTCTTTAGATTTGCTGTAGTAAAACTCAGATCTGCTCCGGCATTTTCATGTATTGCCGAAATTCCCAAGGGGGAAGTAATAAAGAGCCCTTTGGGCATTTTGTCTCATTATAGATCTCTGTTTTCATGTATTTATCAGTTTCAGATCTGTAATATATTAGATATAAGCTTCAGCTTCCTAGAGAAAACGCTGAAGTATTTCTGGATCAATCTTTGTCTTGAGGCACCTCTATTTTGAGGGGTTTTTCTATATAAACTGCTGTTTAACCTTGCTGAATGCCTATGCCATGTTCCCAAACCCATTCTCTGAACATACATACTGTTATACATCTTATTCCTTCAGAAAAGACGCAGCCCTTGCTTCAGTAAAATTCTGCATACTCAAAGTCTTGGGAAATCAGGGTTTCTATTGACTAGTTGGGAAGGAGGAATTGTTTAACATAGCAAAACGCCTTTGTTTGAGCTGAAATTCGACATGGAAGTCCCTCTTGACCTATTCTAACATATTCCAGAACCTTGACCCGTCATTTTACGCAGATTTCCTTATTCACTCATTTTAGGGCCAAAATCCTCACTTTTCCCCACTCTTTTGCCCTTAGAAGCTGAGTAAAGGTTGTTGCTGCTATTTATTTGGGTTGCTGAACATTTTCAGAGATATTATATGATAGCTGAAGCCATCATACCTGAAGAATGCGTTTTTATGGCATGATCTGCTGAAAATTTTATTTTGGGATATTACATTCTGGCACTGACCCTCGATTGTTTCCTCAGCAAAATTTCGAACTCCCTTTGAAGCTCTGTGCTTCCTCTGCGTGGCACTGCACAGTCTCTCTGTGGATTTCATTGCCTCCTCTGCCTTGCACTCTCCAGATCAGGAATATCGTGCACTGGACAACTATCACTGCTTATCACTGGAAGAAATCACCTTGATCACTCTCCGGCAATTGTTGCGCTTCTCTCTTGAGAATTTGATCTCTAGATCTCTCACTCGATGTGTTTTCCAAATGTCCATCGAGCCTCTTCTTATAATCTTCTCGTTAAACATTCAACGACCCAGATTAAATCCTAATCAATGGCTCAGATTCTCGATCTCCGTCTTTTTTATAGAAAATTTACACCAGTTTAATTAATACCCTTCAATTATTTTAATTTCTCAAGTTTAGACTTAGGCATCCATTAAAAATAATTAAATATTTTAACTAAACTATCTTCAGGTCCCAAAACGATTTCCGGGTATTGTGGAATACATGTGTCTTAGCCTCCCTGCAAATTCTTGAGGCTAGAGCACATCTGATATTGCTAGAAATCAACACTCCCTCTTAGCGAGGAATGTGCTCTAGCAATGCAACCTGCTGAAGGATCACCTTGACTCGGTAACATCTCCTTTTGCGTTGCTGATGTTTGACATCGTTGCCCACCAACTATGGTGCAAATGCCGCAATTGTGCTATTGCTGCCAACTGCATCTGCACTGCAACTTTGCTGCTGTTGCAATAGAAAAACATCCAAAAGACTGAACCAACTGTGTTCAGTATGATGCATCTGTCACTTGAGTTCTGACTGTTGCCAGTCACTGCGCTGACCCTTTGAAGCCTCTGCGCTGCTGCCAACTCTGCACTGTGCCAACTGCACTGTTGCTAACTCCGCACTTTGCCAACTGCAATGCTGCCAACTTTGCTCCTCGCTGCTTAGTCTCTGGCGCTCCTAGTCACTGCAACTGTCACTCCGACACTCCTTTGCACCAACTAACACCGATCCATCCTGCTACTTCTGATATGGGCTCGCAAGGTATTGATCCAAGAGGTGGACTCCTCAAGGATCTTACCCATCTGTAGCTCTCTGGAACTACAGTACTAGATCACCCCACCTCTCCCCTAGAGGTATGTGAGCAATCATGGCAAACTCCTCCTCCTCGATCTCTGTTGTTGCAACCTGCTGATCATGTTTCTCTTCCTTGTCCTTCTTTCCGAGAGGACACTGCGTAGCGTAGTGACCAAGCTCACCATACCTGAAACATTTGATCTTCGAGACGTCCTTCTGCCTCCGTTGCTTCTGCTACCCCTTTGATGCAAGGGCTGCATTTTCCTCTTCCTCCTTGGGCTTCACCCCACTGCTGTTGCTGCCATCCAGTTTGCACTTCACTAAGTCTTGCCTCATCTTTCGTGTTGAAGAGTAGCCCACATCCCTTCCCAATCCGATAATCTTTCTCTGCCCATAATACTTTGGACGAAGACTTGCCATTCTTCAGAGACGCTATTCAGGGCTAATCTCACCATCTTCGTAGCCTGAGGCATTGACCCTACAACTGCCAGCTGATCCTGGGTTTCCTGAAGCTTCGTAAGGAAAGGATCTATGTGTTCCCCATTTTGCATCTTCGTGGATGCTCGGAAGATCCTTGATACAACGTGGCCAAGGCATCCCACTTCTCTTTGGTTGTCCCTTTGCCTGATTTGTGAGAATCATTGTGATCTCGAACTCCATTGAGGATCAACCTCTTGGCCTTTGCCAACTACCACATTATCGATGAAGGCTTTGAGATCGTGCTCATCCAGAAGGAAGGAGATCCTTGCCTTCCTGATCACATTGTTGGAGGCACTCTCCAATCGATCCCGATCTCTCAACCCAGTTGCTGCCATCACGCTCAAAACAATGTCGAAGTCTGCCTCTAACCCTCTGCTCAACTACTGACTGGCTCTACACATTCCCTGCTGCAGTAAGTAGATCAGCTCCCAGCTAGTACTTCTCTGCAGTGAGAAATCGAATTCCTTGGCTCAAAATTCTTTGAGGAAGAAATTCCCTCAGTGTGCTCCTTCTTCCCTCTTCTGACGCTTTTCTGCACTAGCAAACTGCTGCAGAAAATCTGCATCCCAGGTGAAGATCTGCTCTACACTGCTCCCTCTGCCACTGACAAATCTCGATTTGGAAAATCTTACTCTCTGTCGACTCACTCAGAGAGATTTTTCCATGAAAATATTTCCCTCCTGGCATTGGACTACGCAAGCCTTTGGGGATTTGATCTTTTGCCTACGCTGCTCTTCGAGCTCTCTCTTTAGCTCTTCTTTTGAAATCTTCTCTGCTTCAACTGCGCTCTGATACCATGTGAAAATTCGACGATGTGAATCCTTCTACAACAACTGGTTAAATTTCTTCTATTTTGTTATATAACTAAACAAAATTACCGTTTGCTATGGTAAATAACGAAACTAACACACTACAGTCTTCAGAAATATAAAAATGCTGCAGAAGCAAATATATAGCGCATGAAAGAAATAACACACACTTATACACTGCTATTTTTGGACAAATGTCTCTGGAAAAACCCAATGCGGGAAAATCGGTGCAACAACTGAGGGTTTGTATTATTATGCAATAGTTTTTGAATACAAGTCTATAACTGTTGAAACTGATAAGTCATACAGAGGAAAAACTGACAAATAAATCTTGTGAGAAAATCTCACTCTGCCACAGGAATCCGACACTGACATTAGCTCGAGATGAGCTGCTCTGCGCTGCCTCTACGCAGTGACTTTGTCACCTTACGCAGTCTCTGCATCACAACTCTATGCAACCTTCCTTGTTGCTGTTGGATCTTTTGCTGACTGGAAACGAGGCTCTACTGCCCTCCGTAAACTCCCTCCGGATTCTGGCACTGACCCTCGACTGTTTCCTCAACAAAATTTCGGACTCCCTCTGAAGCTTTGTGTTGCCTCTGTGTAGCACTGCGTAGTCCCTCTGTGGCTTTTACTGCCTCCTCTACCTTGCACTCTCCAACTCAAGTATTTCTTCCACCGAACAACTATCCCTGCCCTCACTGCAAGAAATCACCTCGATCACTCTTCGGCAACTGTTGCGCTGCTCTCTTGAGAATTCGATCTCTAGATCTCTCACTCGTGTTTTCCAAATGCCCATTGAGCCTCTTCTTATAATTTTCTCGTTGCACATTCAACGACAGATTATATCCTAATAAATGGCTTAGATTCTCGATCTATGTCTTTTTCTAGAAGATTCACTCCTTGTTTAATTAATACTCTTTAATTATTTTAATTTCCTAAGTTTAGACTGTTGAATCTTTGGTTAAACTGAGAGGGGGGCGAGGGGCGGGGGGGGGGGGGGTTAATCAGTTTAACACAAGCTTTGACATTTCAAATTTTATCAAACTTATTTATAGCTTAATATGTGAACTGTCTTACAATGTAGCAGCAAGTATTAAGTTAATGTGAAATCAACCTTATTGTGAGAGCAAAAATTAAACAGATTGATTGGATCATATCAACATATAGCAACACACATAGAGACAGCAGATGTAAGTGGAAACCCATAAAGGGAGAAAACCACATCTTATTATTGTTGTGATGCAAAGGCAAGCTCCAACTCCCTCTCACCACTGTTTTCTGCAGGCACCAACCTACAGGAGGCTCCAACCTCAATCAGCTACAACTGACAGCTATCAAGCTTAAACTTGATAGGGAAGCTCCAACTTCCTCAATCTATCTAAATAAATGTTTGCTGATTTACTTCAGGTATCAGCTCTATTCTGTAGCATCTCTTTCTGCTCCTCTCTTCCTTATCTTCTCTGCCTCAATCTTCTATACTCTGCATTCTCCATCCTTGCTCTCTCTAACCTCTCTTATGCATATCAAGTTGATATTATATATAGAGTTCCTCACATGACTGTTTGTATTTCACAAGGAATTTGGAGTGAACAGTCATGACTCTTTGGCTTCTGTCTTCTCATTTCTTTGTCCAACTCATTAAAAATATAACAATATGTACAAATTTCAATGTTACAATGGGATTTTTCTTTTTCCTTTGGATACTTGCCTTTGCATCACAACAATGTAAATAAATTAATTTGAACATTTACATTCACATTTTTAGTTACACATTTCAATTCCACTCAACTCCTTTTTTGGACTTTGGCTTTACTGGATTTGTCTTTTCTGCTGCTGTCATGCAACTGTCCTGTATACCTATGTTTACTATAACTCTATGCACCTGTTCATTGCACCTTTGAATCCCTTTGTTGCACATCTCTTCAACTCTGCAATCTCTGTTCACCTCTGTCAGGTCCATGTTCTCCTCTGTCAGGTCCATATTCTCCAAATTCACTGTAGTTGTGTATCTGCTGCATGTATATATGCTTTTCAGGTTTTATTCTCAAATACATATGAATTTGGGCGATGTCTGTTCATTTCCAATCTCTGTTCTCGGGCTACCTGCTTACATTCTCTGTTCATATATGAGCTTAAACTTAATGGTTGAAACTCACAATACAATTTCAATTCATCTTTTTCCCTGTATAATTTTTTCCGCTGTCTCTCTCTCTTTCGTTCTTGCAAGCTCTCTTCTTCATTGCAGTTGTATAACTGCTGTACATATAATTGTCTTTTAATATAACTGTTGTGCAATTTCAATACTTTTTAATTTCTGCACTGTCAATTTGAATCAACGTTGAAGTTGCTCCATCAGAGGTTACAATCATTGTTGTGACCTAGTTAATTTTATATCTGGGCAGAATATTTTCAGTGCGGAAGCTCCTTGATGTTCGGGCTATCCTCACTCTTCTGTTATATTGCACCTTTAAAGCACTCATCCAAAATTTTCAGTGACTTTAAAAACCATTCAGCACATATACAATGTTCACTATATAACTCTTCATATTATTTGTTGGTCTATATTACATATAGCAATCCAACAATAAATTCTTGCTATTCACATATGTTAACATATACGACGCTTTCAACATTATAATGAACCCTTTGGTTTCGTATTTAAATCCCCAGAGAACGCTTATATAATGTCTTCGGGCCCCATAGCATTTCGCACTGTATTATTGAACCCTCTATTCAGTTTTAACTGAATACATTCGAAATCAAAAGACTGTAATGTTAACGCCTATTCTCCTTTCGGCATAACCACTTAACCCACGCTGGCCCACACATTTATACAACAATCAAACGCTATCCCATACCTTGTTTGTCACCTTGCAACTTCGTTCATGATCCAATGGTGGATAATTCATCGGTCTTTCAACCTCTGATCCTACAGAAATCACGCGGTTAACTTGCATGAGGGTTAATATTCAATAGTTGCGCGATGGACTGGACCTCAGCGCTTAAATGGCCCTCCACATCCGACGGCAGAGAGCATGTCGCCTTGCTCCATACGATCCGACGGATATCGCTTGGCTTAGATGCACGAATGATAATGCGCGATGAGAGTGGTTTTCCAAAATCGCTTGAGGCCACATGTCAGGCAGTCAATGGAATCACTCCAAATTCTTAAATACCGCTTGCCCGATGAAGGCGGCGCTATCAAAACCGGAAACTTGCCTTTACTGTTCACTCCAGTCACGGTTCCGTTGCTTTCTCCCTCAGGGTTCTGTCCGCCTTTATTATTTATGAATTCCGCTCTTCTTTCTCAAGGTTCCATCCCTTTGTTCCATCATCGCTACGTTTCATTTACATTTTAACACGGCGCTTCCATATGTTTAACGCCCAACTCCATCAGGTTTTCACTGCGCATTCACGGTTCCTCTCTAGGTTCCATTCCTTACCGTCGTTTACAATTCCGCCTCTTTCACTACTGTTCTTCATGCGTGTGTTATATTTATGCTTCCATTTTATTCAATGTTGCCTCTGCTACCCATTCATAGAACCGATCTGCTCAATAAGATCCTCTCCACTTTTTCCATTGCTTTGATGTCTAATACCTCTACGACTTGTAACCATTCTGACTGTCTATGGGTTCATGCTCCTTTCCGCATCGCATTGCACAGACTCTGCGTCCAAATGTATCCTCGTTCCAATCTTTAACCGAGGTCGTGTATTTGAATTGGATTGAACTAATACCAGTCCTTCTGCTGCTATAGTGCAAATAAACTCTCACTTTGTTCTTCTCATGCTCCAAACCGAGAGCCCTCTATTCTCCTGTAAATGTTACTACACCATTCACCAAAAACCTGTGCCCCTCTTCTCTACTTCAATTTGCTGCCCCTGTCTTCTCCTTTGCCTTGTTGCTGTTTCAGGTGCTACTCCTTTGCCATCTCCTTTGCCATCAATGACAACATTTCCAACATAGACTTAGGCATCTATTAAAAATAATTAATTATTTTAATTAAACTGTCTCCGGGTGGAATTTCCCAAAACGATTTCTGGCTATTGTGGAATACATGTGTCTTAGCCTCCCTGCAAATTCTTGGGGCTAGAGCACATCCGATGCTACCAGAAATCAACACTCAGCTCGTCTCTTGTTGCTCCAATCAGTCAGATCACCCTGGAAGTACGATGTGATCATCTGAATCGTCCCCAAGTGAGGCAGGATATCTAGGATCTGAGATCTGTGCCTGAATATCTCTTTGAGGAAGCAGGCTGGGCTTCTCTGGTTAGGATATCGAAGGAAGGTAGAGAGGGGTCCTCCTGAATTTCTATAGAGGCAGTGGTAGCGTCCTCTAATCTCGTAGAATGGGGGCACCTAAAAATAAGGTGCTGCTTTGTCTGAATATCTCCCTGATAATGAAAAAAGAAACATTATGGTAATAGTAAAAGCAATGGCTTGACTGATGTTTTTGATTTTTTTGGGAGTATTTATTCTGCATTTTTTCAAAATGAAAAAACTTTCCATGGTAATTACATTTACCCATCATTCTCTAAAATGTACTTTTCTTCTCACTTTCATTCTCAGACCACAGTAATCAGAAATCTCTCTATGGTTATTTTGTCGACAGTAATCAGAAATCTCTCTATGGTTATTTTGTTGAAATAGTTCTTTCCTTTGGCCATAATTTTCTCCAAACCTTTGTGCGCCTAATTTCTTTTTCCCTGCTTTTCTTGCAATAATAAATCTCCTATTTCTTCAAATGAAATGAAGGGCTTCTCTATTATTGCAAATATTGTGAAAAACACTTGTATGTATCATAAGACTTTTAAGAGTGATAAAAACCTTGTATAGAGATATATTGTTTTGGCCTGCAGATTAGTTACATGGAATGTGCTATAACTTTAAACATCTGTTTGCATTAATTGCAGGTAAATACAACTGACCCCCTTTCTGGAAAACCAGCAAAACGAGAAACAAACACAATGCCGCAATGGGCTGGTTCATGCTGGTAAGTATTTTCCTTGTCATCTTTCTTGTTTAATATTGACTTTTGTCTTTGTCAGTTTGCTTTCTATAATACCTAGTAAGTTATAATGTTTTCGTCTTCCCTTTCTGTTATCAATGTGGAAGATACGACCATGACATCAATACTTTCCTGGATAGTTTTTCAGTAATGTAGGCAATTTTCTCACGAGATACTAAATCTTGCCTGGAAATAAAATTTTGGTCCTCTGCAATCTCACGCATGTTTGTAGTATTATTTTTTGGTTATATTTTGCTTATTTAGTCTTTTGTTTTTATTCATTTTGATTATCTCATGTTCAGAAGTTGGGACTCATACTGGTTCCTTGAATGCCGGCAATAAGAAAGTGACAACTTGACATATTTGGGTGTCTTTCAAGCTTTATCAGTTTCTGGTGTCCTATTTATTTATTGGTCTTCACCAGACAATTGATTACTTTTAAGCTATGCTGCATGAAGCTTTGTTAAGACAGAAGTTTCCAAGTCTGTTACAGTGTTCAGCAATGATAGCACTTCAATATTGCAGGAAATGTGGAAATACAAGGCATTAAAATTGGAAATATATGCATTTTTAAAAAAGAAAAAAATATTGCAAGTAGAAATCAATGAAAATTGATACATAGCTGAGTAGAAAACCATGAAAATTCATACCTATCTGTTAGCAGTAATTTCTACACCGTGGAAATTAATATAATTTTTAAAAATCAACAGTAGAAATCAGCGAAAATATAGGAAAATCTGTCGTAAGTGTCACTAGAAAATCTTCGTTTCTGTTTGGGCTGGTGCTTTCCAACCTCAGGAGGGTGTCCCTAATGTTTGTATCTGTTGTTCTACTTCTAACCTGTAAATCTGCAATAAATAATAGAAAAAATAGCAAGATAATGACTGTGTAACTCACCAAAAATTGGTAATCTCATAGGAGAAAATTTTCTCCCATCATCTCTTCCAGCCAGCTAGCTAGCAGCCCCTGACAGCCACTACTAACCGATGATGATGTGCCGTTCATATCTGCCACCTGCATCAGTCATATGTTCCTTGCCCTTCTCGCAAGAGTGCATGTTGGAAGGTGGGCTTCCGATCAAAGGAATGTGGGCATTTTGCATTTGACATGGATTATGGGGTAACCTGGAAGAACGAGGGGTTTTGACCGTGGTCTTGTTCCCTCGCCTTAAATGGGGGGTTAATCTTCGATCTTAGCTTAATGGTGTAATATCCCAGACGGAATTTTTTTGCAGATTATTGAAATTTAGCTCAATCAAAATTATCCATATAAAATTTCCATCTATTTTTATCAGAACATTGCCATGTAAAAATATCATCAATGAAATACGGAAATATAACAGGAACAATCTCAACTTTTATTATAATGGATAAACTGGGGTTACATGCATATACAACCAAAATAGTTGAGATGAAAAGTTGGCCTCCAAAACTGAACTGAAATGCCACTGAAATGAATTCTGGAGGAATTCATCAAGGGGAGATGGGTACTCGTCCAATCTCTCTAAATCATGTTTAGATTTTGGGTAGCATCGGATGTGCTCTAGCTATGAAACTTTGTGGAGGGGCTAGAACACAAGAGATTTCCAAGACTCAGAAATCGTTTGGAGAAATTCCACCTGGTGTAAAAGTTATTGAAATAATTAAATTTTTTAATGGGTACCCCAAGTCTAACTTGGAAAAATTGAAAAATTAAAGTGAATTAATTTACACATGTGGTGAGAATGTTCTAAGTGACGTGGATCAAGCTTTCTCTAATCTTAGCCGTTGATTAGTGATTAGATCACGACAGTTGATTTCTAAACGAGAAAAGTATTAAAGGAAGGCTCGGGGTCAGTTGGAGAACACACACACAGAGTAGCAACACTTGAGCTAAGTCAAAATTCTGGGGTGCGGTTTGCTAAGAATTTGCGAGTGAGCTTGCAGTGCTAGTGAGGGGCAGATTGGCAAGGGATGTTCTGATCCGAGGCCAAGAATACATACATCAGAGAGGCAGTACTGTATTAGGCAGCGCGGAGGCTAGCAGGAGGGACGCAACCCAGCCAAGCTGACGCAGAGACCACACAGAGAGTGACGCAGAGGTAGCACAGAGGCCTTCAGAGTGACGCAGGGGTAGCCTGTGCTGCGCAGAAGCTGCTCTGGGCTAGAGGGGCTGACGCAGAGTCTGGAGGAGCTGCGCTGAGAGTTCAAGTGGGCTAGAAAGGGCTCGTATTTAGTAATTTATGAAGTGTTTGAATCCACCATATTTTCTGTCTTTAAGTGATAAGGTGCTACTACCGTGAATTTCTCTATGGGGCAAACCATTACTAGTGCCCTAGATGTATTCATATTTTTTCCTTAATAAATAAAAATCTCAAAGAGTTGTTGCATCGGTTTTCTCACATTGGGTTTTTCTGGGGACTTTATTTTCCGGAAAATCATGTGTGTCCTTTGTCATATGTACGCTATGTTTCAGTAAATGATCTTTATTTGTGTAGGCTGCTAGTTGTGTTTACTTAGATATTTTCCGAATATTTTCTGAAAATAACTTGTATAATTAAATAACAAGTAGGAGAAGTAAATCAAGATACTAGAGTAGGGTTCCTGTTATTTTGCATTAAAAATTTTTCACATGGTATCAGAGCATTGCAGATCAAGCTGAAGCCATCAGCAGGGGCTGAAGATTTTTGCTGTAGGAAGGGTAGCTGAAGCAACACATATTTGGGAGAAGGCAATGCAACACGAGGAGGGACGCAAAGCCAGTTTGCTCATGCAGTGTTGACATAGATGCTGATGCAGGCCCTAGTGGGTGATGCAGAGCCTGTGAGGCTCACGTTGCGCTGACACAGGCCCGAAAGGGTGATGCAGTGTGAGTTGGAGAGACGTTGTGCCAGTCGCCGCGGCTAGAAGTGCAACTTTTGATCTTCAAAGTTTCTGGTGGAGCACCGGTTCTGCCGGTGCAGAACAATGCCTAACAAAGTTGACAAAGTAAGGGGAAACAATCCCTCAGCAGATGTTTTTGCCAAGAAATCTAAGATTCAATCAGGAGGGTGATCATAGAGGGCTAATTCGACATAATTGGCGGAGGATTTCCGAGAGGGAAACCAGTGGTCAGAGGGAGCAGTTTCTCTAGAGGGTTTCTATCATCAAGAAACCCAGATCTGATTTGTTGTTGAGTGCAGCAGCAGTAGAAGGGAGTTGAGGACCTGTTTCGACTTTTGAGCAGAGATGGCCCTATACGAACTGAGAAATCAGGATTCAGGATAGGTTAGACGGTGTGTCTAACTTTGCGATCTGGAAAGCCAGAATCCTGACAGTCTTGGAGGAGTACGATATCAGAGATCACGCAGAGAATGTCCTAGCTATGCTGATCGATGTGGATGCTTTGAAGAAGTTCAACGAAAATCAGGCGTGGGCTAAGCGCTTGATCATGGATGGAGTGAAGGATCACGTGGTCCCGCACATTGCCGAGAAGAAGATGACAAATGAGGTGTGGATAGCTTTGACCACACTGTATCAAGGTAGCTTCGTCCAACGGAAGATGCTTTTGGAGAACCAGATGCAGATGTTTCAGATGCATAAGGGAGAGGAGATCGATCACTTCCTCTTTAGATTGAAACTTATCTGAGACCAACTGATTTCCATGGGGGAAACTCTGGATGATGGGCTCATGCTGAGGACTGCCCTTAGTTCGGTCACTGATGAGTGGGAGACCTTTGTCCAAAATATCTTGGGCAGAGCACAACTCCCAAATTTGGGAGACATGTGGGTAATCCTTCGACAAGAGGAGATCCGGAGGGTGACCAAGAGGGAATCTAGCAGCGGAGGAGTCAAGATAGGAAGGAGGAGGAGGAAGATGCAGCCCTAGCATCTAAGGGACAACCACATCAAGGGAAGAAGAAGAAGGACCTATCCAAGGTCCGGTGCTTTAGATGTGGCAAACTTGAACACATCGCTAATACTTGTCCCAAGAGTAAGGAAAAGGAAGCTTCAGATTCCAAGGCAGCAACAACGAGAGGGGATGATGGCAGTGAAGATGATGTGGCCATGAGTTCTCATGTACCTCGAGAGAAGATGTGGGGCAACATAGATCTGTAGGGTGAGCTACATATGGTGTGGCAAGATCCTTGAGGTGCCCAAACTCTTGGATCACATACGAGCTATGGTAGCCTTAAGACAGTAGCTGGATGACTGGAGTTAGTGGGTGCAGAAGATCATGGAGAAGCAAAGGCAGAGTTGGGATGCTGAAGACTGGAGCAGCAGTAGCGTGGAAGCAGTAGTGCAGAGGCTGATGGGATTTCAGCAACGCAGAGGCAGTGCTTACATAGTGCAGAGCATCAGATAGCCCAATGCTTCAGAGAGAAGCGTAAAGCAGCGGCAAAGGGTGCTTCAGTGATGAGATGTAGCCAGACTGACTTGTCTGTCAGTTGTTGGGTGATTGTCCTTTATTTGCTTACTTCTTAGCAACTGAGTTGCAGTGCAGTAGTTAGCAGTGGCAGTGCTATAGGCAGCATGATGCAACAACTTGAGAGGGAGCTGCAATACAAATGTGGCAGTGACATGGGTAGTAGTACAAAGAGCAACAATGCAGTGGATGGAAGGCAACATGCCAAGCATCAACAGTGCGGGGACCGATGCTAGAAATCAGGGTGATGCTTTAGTGGTGAAGTGTTGCTAGAACACATTCCTTGCTAAGAGGGAGTGTTGACATTTTGGGTAGCATTGCATGTGCTCTAGCTCCGAAACTTTGTGGAGGGGCTAGAACACATGAGATCTCCAAGACCCAAAAATCGTTTGGATAAATTCCACTTGGTGTAAAAGTTATTCAAATAATTAAATTTTTTAATGGGGGCCTTAAGTCTAACTTAGGAAAATTGAAAAATTAAAGTGAATTAATTTACACATGTGGTGAGAATGTTCTAAGTGACGTGGATCAAGATTTCTCTAATCTTAGCCATTAATTAGTGATTAGATCATGGTTGTTGATTTCTCAACAAAAAAAGTATTAAAGGAAGGCTTGGGGTCAGTTGGAGAACACACACACAGAGTAGCAACACTTGAGCTAAGTCGAAATTTTGGGGCGCGGTTTGCTGAGAATTTTTGAGTGAGCTTGCAGTGCTAGTGAGGGGTAGGTCGGCAAGGGATGTTCTGATCCGAGGTTGAGAATACATACATCAAAGAGGCAGTACCGTACCACGCAGTGCAAAGGCCAGCAGGAGGGATGCAGCCCAGCCAAGCTAGCGCAAAGACCACTCAGAGGGTGACGCAGACCCTCCTGATTGACGCAGAGGCAACGCAGAGGCCTTCAGAGTGACGCAGGGGCAACCTGTGATGCGCAGAGGCTGTGTTAGGCTAGAGGGGTTGACGCAGAGGCTGGAGGATCTGCGTTGAGGGTTCCTGTGGGCCAGAAAGGGCTTGTACTCAGTAATTCCTGAAGGGTTTGAATTAACCACATTTTTTGTCTCCGAGTGATAAGGTACTACTACCGTGAATTTCTCTGTGGGGCAAACCACTACTGGTGCCCTATATGTATTCAAATATTCTTCTTAGTAAATAAAACCCTCAAGGAGTTGTTGCACCGGTTTTCCCGCATTGGGTTTTTTCGGGGACCTTTGTCCGAAGAATCATGTGTGTCCTTTGTCATATGTGTGCTATGTTTCAGTAAATAATATGTATTTGTGTAGGCTGCTAGTTGTGTTTACTTCGATATTTTCTGAAAATAACTTGTATAATAAAATCACAAGTAGGAGAAGTAAATCAAGATACTGCAATAGGGTTTTTGTAATTTTGCATTCAGAAATGTTCACAACTCACCTGAGGGTTTCTGTCCTGGGCTACTGCTGAAGTGGAGAATGTAAAAATTTATAGTTTCCCACCCCGGTTTTCAGTTTTTCACCTTATTACTCCAAAATAGTTAAATGCCCTTTCCCATATCCATACATTTAACAAACTGGAAAATAACTTTTGCTGAAAACACAAATTCTGGAAATTTTTCAGAATGCTGGAAAATGCAGAATTAAAAATCAGCAAGCATAAAAACAGTGATTCACACATTTGACACTGATATTTTTGGTCAACATGACCCTGGAAAAACCCCCTACAACTCTTGGGGAAAACCAGTTTGAGAGCTCCTTCTTATTTCTGAAAAATGCTTTTTACAGTGAGAGAAATATTCAGAAAAATCAGCAAGTAAACTTTTACAACTTATGTCGTTTTCCGTGCTTAACCACCGCCTCGGAAAATGTGCAGACAGTAAAACTGAACCAGCCATAAATGCTGTGCGTATTTCCTTGAAAAACGTGCCCATAAATTACAGCATTAATTTCTGCTGTACGGCCTCCTCTTTTTGCGTGCAAAACAGCAATAAATGCTGCTGTACGACCTCCTTGGAATGCGTGCAGCTGTATTAAATGCTGCTGTACGGAAATCTGCCTCGATTTTTGTGCCAGCAATCAGCTACAGGTTGTACGACATGTCTAGAAAAGCATGCAGCAAAAACAGCAACTTCTCCCTCGAAATCTGTGCCCAGAAAATGGTACGACTGCCTTGGAAAACGTGCCACAAGCTGCTGTACGAATTTTGCCTTGGAAATCATGCCAAATCTGCCTTGAACTGTGTGCAAACTCTACTGTACGGTCTTGCTGAAATATTGCCTTGGAATGTGTGCCAAGATGCTGCCTCCTTCTCCTCACTGCTCAGAAATCTCCCTTGCTCTCTTGCTCTCCTTCTCTCAATCTGCTCATGAAAGAATGAATGATCTTTTCCTCCTTTTCCTCCTTTAACCTAACCCTAAGTGACTTTTTGGGAATCCCTAAATCCAATGGCTGAGATAGATTGAGATCTAGGGCTGAGATTAAATGCTCATTTAAATCTCACTTTCTATTTTTTAATTCACCCCACTTTAATAAAGACCCACTTAGTCTTTTATTTCCAAATTCACTTTTTCCTTTTTAATTTTATATTGACTTTATTAAAGTCACTTTAAAATTAGACTTTAGTAACTTTATCACTTAAAGTCACTTTTAAATTAGATTTGACTTTATAACTTTATAAAGTCACTTTAGGAGAAAAATTAAATTCTTTTGGACACTTTTCCCTAGGCCAAAGATCAAAAAACCCGTTGGTCACCGTCTCTCCCAAGTATCTCTTTTCAACACTCCCTCTTACCGAGGAAGGTTCTCACCACACCCATCGATTTTTGTGCCAAGACCGCCTGCTGTGTCAGATTTACTCGTTTAGAAAAGCACAAAGAAAACAACAACTTCTCCCTCGAAATCTGTGCCCAGAAAATGGTAAGACTGCCTTGGAAAACGTGCCACAAGCTGCTGTACGGATTCTGCCTTGGAAATCGTGCCAAATCTGCCTTGAACTGTGTGCAAACTCTGCTGTACGGTCTTGCTGAAATATTGCCTTGGAATGTGTGCCGAGCTGCTGCCTCCTTCTCCTCACTGCTCAGAAATCTCCCTTGCTCTCTTGCTCTCCTTCTCTCAATCTGCTCATGAAAGAATGAATGACGTTTTCCTCCTTTTCCTCCTTTAACCTAACCCTAAGTGACTTTTGGGGAATCCCTAAATCCAATAGCTGAGATAGCTTTAGATCTAGGGCTAAGATTAAATGCTTATTTAAATCTCACTTTCTATTTTTTAATTCACCCCGCTTTAGAAAGACCCGCTTAGTCATTTATTTCCAAAGTCACATTTCACTTTCTAATTTCACATTGACTTTATTAAAGTCACTTTTTAAAATTAGACTTTAGTAACTTTATCACTTAAAGTCACTTTTAAATTAGATTTGACTCTATAACTTTATAAAGTCACTTAGTAACTTTATCACTTAAAGTCACCTTTAAATTAGATTTGACTTTATAACTTTATAAAGTCACTTTAGGAGAAAAATTAAATTCTTTTGGACACTTTTCCCTAGGCCAAAGATCAAAGCCTTAGGGAATCACCTGTCCTCCGGTACCAAATTTCAACAGAGAACTGGGTTCTCAACCTCTCATACAAGAAGAGATATCAAATCCAAGATGTCCTCTAAAGGCCTCCTCCTATTTTAATAGATTTGATGGACCCCTCTAGAAGCTCCTAGTTTGTTATTATTTTAATCATTGAACACATTTCCCTCAATTGACTTATTATTTGAATGTGGGAAATTGGTAAATTAGCCACCATGCCGCCTCAGGCCACTGAAACTCCCTTCTAACTATCCCATCATGTATATCTTCACATTCCGGTTCCAACGAACTATTACACTAAGGCGTTTTGTCAAGTATTCCTCCCGGAATGCCACTTAAAGCTTAGTTAATTGAGTCAGACCCGTTAATAACCCTATTTTTCGAAAGTTGTCAATGCACTGGAACGAAAGATAAACTATGCGGATGATGGAATATACCAAGTAAATGCCATAGGAACTCATAGACTCTCCTCAAAACCCCTCCAAAAGTCCCTAGGCCCACTGATGATGCCAACCTGCACTTGTGACTTGTCTGACCCCAACTTTGAAAGTCCATCCTAACCATGCCATAAGGAACACCAAAAAAAGGAACATCACAAATCCTCCCGCCCCAAGATTGCTTGCCATCAAGCAATCCAAATCCGTGGACCAGTCTGTTGGCCGAGAGCAACTGAGACCCAATGCCCGGATCCCATACAAACCACTGGGTGATGTTATGCCTCTGTGTCAACCCACCATGAACGAACCCCTCAATGCTCAGATCCCAGACCAATCTCTGACTGGACCTGTCATCAACAAATCCTCCTGGATCCTAATGCCAACTGGGGCATGTAGTATTTGACATGTGTAGGGGTCCCTGCTCTACTATGCCCTTGACTCATGATCTCTCACCAATCCATACTGTGGGAAGGATCGGATGCATAGGCACCTGTATATGTGATAAGTCCCCTATGATGCACTGTGTCCAACTCACGCAACTCTGTCCGGTCAATCAACAATATCCATCGAGAAGACCTTGCCTCTCTCCCTGTAATGGGTGTAAGTGGCCAAACTGTGCTGCAAGCCCTATCTATGTACTCCTGGAGAGGGCTGGACCCTGAAAGTATTGTAGCTCTGCCAACTCCCTGTGCAAGTACCCACACCTCATTAGTGGGTTGGCCCAAAGATGGATACACCACCATCTCAAAAAGATCCACCCTCATCTGGCTGGAAACTCCACGCTCCCCCAGTCTACCAACCTCTTGCAAAACTATCTCGTCAGACCCTTGCACCTCCTGAGGACATGTATCTGCAAATATTGCCACCCTGTTAGCTGTATATACATTTGCCTGCTCCTCATCAATGACTGGCCCCAAGGATGGCTGCTCATCCTCCTCCATCATGGGTTCAACATGAACCTCCAACTGGCTCTCCCCAAAAGGCTCATCATGCATACTGTGCATATCATCCTCTTGAGCTGACTCATGCTCCACCATATGTTGCTCCTTTTGAATCATCACTAGGGACTCATGTTAGTTTTTGTAGCATCGGATGTGTTTTAGCGACAAAACTTTGTGGAGAGGCTAACATTCAGAGATCTCCAAAACCCATAAATCGTTTTTGGAAATTCCGCCTAGAAGTGTCTCAATTAGATTATTAACCAATTTTTAAATATTTCCTAAGTCTAAACTTAGGGAATATGGTTAATCAATCAATATTAATTGAGATAAGGCAAGAATAGTTTAGAAACTCACATAGATCGAGTCTAAGATGATCCTAGCCATTGATTAAGTTTTAATCTTGGCCGTTGATGCTTCGACATAGGATTATAAGAGGATGTCGATGTGGTGATGGAGAAATCACTTGTAGAGTTCGATTCCATTGGTAGATCGATTTCCCGAGTAGCGGGAGTCAATTGCCAGAGAGATCAAAGTAGTGAGAGAGGGGCAGAGACAATGACGTTGGAGGAGGCATTCCAGATCCAGTGAGTGCATTTACAGAGAGGTAGAAGAGCCACAAAGAGGCTGACACTGGGATAACGCAGTAGCTTCTAGAGGAAAAATCGATTTGTTGTGGAAGAGAGACGTTTTCAGTTGTAGAGGCCGGGAAGGAGTCCCAAAGTGTCGGAGAAGCATCTTTCTGCAAAAATTCCTAGATCTGGAATCCTACTGCAGTAACTAATGAGAATTCTTCTATTTGTTAATTTCTTGAACAAATTATTTATTGTGTTCTACGGTAAATATCAAAAACTTATACAATACAACCTTCACAAATTAACTGCAGAAAATAAATGTGCTGAAACAAGATCTGAGCAAGAAAAAATCATAGACACGACACTGTTATTTTTGGACCAATGTCCTCAGATAAACCCAATGCGGGAAAACCGATGCAACAGCTGAGGGTTTATTTATTATGCAGTAGTTCTGAATAGAATCTGGGATGCCTTGCTGGCCATCCACAGAGAGAATCTGACTGACAGAGAGCTAGTGAGGTTACCTCACACTGACACTGGAAAGTTGAACTGGCACTCTGAACTGAGGAGCCCTACGCTGCCCCTGCGCAATCTCTGTGTCAATCTGCGTGGGGATTGCATCTAGCTCTTCTGCTGGCTAGATTTGACCTTTTGGTCCCTTCCGGTCTCATACCCCGACTCTCCTGCACTAGATCTGACTGATCCTCAGTTGAATCACGGATCTCCTAAAGGCTGTTGTGCTGCCACTGCTGGCTCTGCGTAGCTGCTACGTCGCCTCTTTGCGTATTGCTCTCTGTCTTCTCTGCAGTGTATTCCCGACTAAGGAAAATCTCCAACTGGTAATTATCCTTGCCCCTCTGTGCGAGAACCCTCTTGATCGATCTTCTCCTTGAGCACTGATCACTAAAGAATTTCGATCTTTGGATTCTTTCTCTAGCTCGATGTATTTTCCAAATGATCCATCAAGTCCTTCTTATAATCTTCTCGTTGAGTCTTCAACGACCAAGATTAAATCGTTAATCAACGAATAAGATTAACTTGAGTCGATCTCTGATTTTTCTAGAAGATTCACCCTCTGTTTTAATTAATATCCATTATTTTTTTTAATTTCATAAGTTTAGACTTAGGGTCCCATTAAAAATAATTAATTATTTCCATAAAATATAATCTGAGTGGAATTTTCCAAAATCCTTTCTGGGTTCTTTGGAATACATGTGCCTAAGCCTCCCTCCAAATTTTGAGACTTAGAGCACATCCAAAGCTACTAGAAATCAACACTGACTCTTAGCGAGGAATATGCTCTCGCAATACACCCAACTGAAGTACTGCTCTGAATCTGCAACATCTCCCCCTGCGCTGTTGATGTCTGATACTGCTTCCCACCAACACTGCACTGCTGCATCTATGCTACTGCTAACCCTTCGTACTGCTGCCAACTGCTACTGCACTACAACTCTATTGCTCATTGCAACAGAAAAACATCCATGTTCTGAATTAAGTGTTCAACATGACGCATCTCGGTATTGAAGTCCGACTGCTGCAAGTCTTTGCGCTGATCCTTTGAAGCCTCTGCGCTGCTGCTAACTCTGCACTGTGCCTCCCTACAATGCTTCCAACTCTACTCTGCGCTGCTCAGTCTCTGGCATTCTCTAGCCCTTGTGCTGTCACTTCTGCACTCATTTGTACCAACTGAAATTCGTCAATCCAACTACTTCAGATTTGGGCTCCCGTAGCAAGGTGATGATCTGAGAGGTGGACTCCTCAAGGACCATGCCCAACTGTAGTTCTGCTGAACTATAGCTCCAGATCACCCCAATTCTCCCTAGGAGATATATGGGCAATCATAGCAAACTCCTCTTCTTCGATCCGGGTAGTTGCAGCTTGCGGATCATGCTTCTCATCTTTGTCCTTCTTCTTGAGAGGAGACTGTGAGGCGTAATGTCCCATTTCGCCACACTAGAAGCACTAGATCTTTGAGACGTCCTTCTTACATCTCCACTGCTCTTGTTGCCCCTTTGATGCAAGGGCTGCATTTTCCTCCTCCTCCTTGGGCTTCGACCCATTGCTCCTGCTGCTCTCAAGTTGACACTTGAGCATGTCTCGCCTCGTCTCTTCGTGCTACAGAGAAGCCCACATCATTTCCCAATCCGACAGTCTTTCTCTACCCAGGATGCTATGGACAAAGACGTGCCACTCCTCTGAAATTGAGTTCAGAGAAAAATTGACGATCTCGGTGGCCTGAGGAACTGATCCTATAGCTGCCAGCTAATCTCGATTCTCTTGAAGTCTAGATAGGAAAAGATCAATGTGCTCGCCCTTTTGCATCCTTGTACAACACAACTTCTCCTCCAAGAACATATTCCTCTGCTCAGAAGATCCCTGCTATAGCGTCTCCAAGGCTTGCCACATCTCTCTAGCTGTCGCTTTGCTGGTGATGTGACGTATGACATGATCCCTCACTCTGTCGAGGATCAAACGTTTTGCCTTCGCCATTTCTTTCTTGTATGCTTTTAGTGGATCTGCGTCTACTGGTTCACCTACCACACCGTCGATAAAAGATTTGAGATCATGTTCATCTAACAGGCATCTGATCCTAATCTACCAGATCACATAGCTAGAGGCTCCCTCCAACCGATCTTGATCTCTTAGCCCGCTTGCTTCCATTTCTGCCGGCAAAAAAAAGTGTCGAACTAGCTCCCTCTCTCTCCTCTGCGCAGCTGCTGGCCTGGCCTACGCATTCCCTGTTGGAGATAGTAGATTCGCCACTCAATCCTGTTGCTTAGCTATCGAGAATTAGAATTCCTTGGCTAGAAATTCCCTGAAGAAGAAAATTCCTTCAAACGTGTCTTCAACTATTCTCTTCTAACGCTTTTTGCACCAGCAATCACTGCTACACAGAAACTATGCCCCACCAACTTGCTGATCTGCGCTGGATCTGCTGCGCTGCTCCCTTTGCCTTTGACAAACTGCAAACTGGAAAATCCTACCTCTTTGTCGGTTCACTCAGAGAGAGATTTCCTTGCAGATCTAGCCCTATTGGCTTGGACCGCGCAATCACTGTGGAGATTGATCTGCTACTTACGAAGCTCTTTGATCACCAACTTCTTCTTCAACACTAGATCTACTGGATTTTCTATCTTGCTCCTCCTGCACTGCTAAATAAGCTCTCATACCATGTGAAAATTCCTAGATCTGGAATCCTACTACAACAACTGATGAGAATTCTTCTATTTGTTAATTCCTTGAACAAATTATTTACTGTGTTCTACGGTAAATATCGAAAAGAGGTACACTACAACCTTCACAAATTAACTGTGGAAAATAAATATGTGCTGGAACAAGATCTGAGCAAGAATAAATCATAGACACATGACACCATTATTTTTGGACCAATGTCCCCGGAAAATCCCAATGCGAGAAAACCAATGCAGCAGTTGAGGGTTTATTTATTATGCAATAATTCTGAATACAATCTAGGATGCCTTGCGGACCATCCACACAGAAAATCTGACTGACAAAGAGCTAGTGAGGTTACCTCACACTGACACTAGAAAGATGAATTGGCCAAATTTTGAGCTGATGAGCCCTACGTTGCCTCTGCGCAGTCTCTGCGTGGGGACTGTGTCACCTCTGTTAGTTGGATCTGACCTTCTGGCCCCTTCCAGTCTCACACCCCGACACTAGATCTGACTGATCCTTAGCTGAATCACAGATCTCCTCAAGGCTGTTTCGCTGCCACTGCTAGCTCTGTGCAGGATGTGCGTAGTTGCTACACTGCCTCTCTGCGTATTGTTCTCTGTCTTCTCTACAGTGTATTCCCGACTCAAGAAAATCTCCAACTGACAATTATCCCTGCCCCTCTCTGCGAGAACCCTCTTGATCCATCTTCTCCCTAAGCACTGCTCACTAAAGAATTTTGATCTCTAGATTCTTTCTTTGCCTTGATGTATTTACCAAATCATCCATCAAGTCCTTAAAATCTTCTCGTTGAGTCTTCAACGATCGAAATTAAATTGTTAATCAACAGCTAAGATCTAAGTCACATGACACGAGGACACGAGTGTAATATTCCAAATTAGCATTGCTAATTGGAATATTTCATTTTTGTCTAATTTTGCCGCTTTAGCTAAAAATAATAAATAAAGTGAGAAACAAGAGGGGTCATCTCACTTTATAAAATAAAAGTGCTTTCCTAGTTGATTGACGTTGTAACTTAAAGGAGTGGCCTTGGGGGTCCACACGTGTATGAGGGGAGGCCTCACGCTGACCCAAGGGTAACTGCGCAGGCCAAGGAGGGTGAAGGACGCAGTCAAGGTTTTGGAGGGAGTTTAGCACTATAAAAGGAGGGGCTTCCACTTCATTTGGCATTGTTGATATGATATTGATATTGAGAGTTAGACTTCTGTCTACTTCAGCACGCCGGTTGTTTAGTCGGTCTGCAGCACTGTTTAGTGCGAACTGAGTGTCTCCGGTCGGAGATCTCACCCTTGGCTCTGGGGGACTTCGAGTGCCTGCTCGAGCAAGGTTTTTCCTTCGCCGTGGTGATTCGTTAAAGTAGTCTTTTCCGGTGGACATTTTGGTGGCAGAGCTTGCCTCTTTTGTGATCACAGTTTGTGAGAGAGGACGGGCCCTCCCAAATATAGGGAGGACGCAGTTATTTTGAGCAGGGTTGTTGTGTGGGGATTTGGTAGAGATTCAGCGTTTTCCAGCCCTGGGAGTTTTGCTATTTCATCCGGAGGATTCAGAGGTGGATTCAGCCCTTTTTGCCAGTGTTTTCTTGGGCCTCTGCGCTGTCACTGGGAGAGAGCGTTTTCTCTGGAGAGGGTTTATTGGGTGCATTTTCGGAGGTGGAGCATTTGCTTCACGATTTCTGGGTTTTGTTCGGAGGGTTGAGATCAGCTAGCCTTCCAGTTTTCAGCTCATTCCGAGGGTGCCACCTGTCCCGTGCATTGTTCTGAAGCCTTCTTACCTGCCAGCTTTTCCACCACGCAGACGTTACCCCTATTGCACGATTTTTATTCTGAGAGGGTCTCCACTTGCCTAGGGCAAGGATAGGTGCACTCATTCTGATTATCTTTGTACCCATATGCATGTATTCTCAGATCAATAAAATGGCTTAGTGTTCTGGCATTTCATGTGTATTTGTTCCATACTGGTTCCGACATTTTGTTTTATATATCTGTTTGTTGTATTTCTGTGTATTACTGGTTATTTCCCGTTGGGGATATTACAACGAGACACGGAGGACACGTAAATACGAGTATTCGACACGAGACACCGTGACCTCGAAAACAGGACACGAAGAACACGTTTTATATATATATATATATATACTTTCTTGAAATTTTAATTTTGAAATTCAAAAGTCCCTCTCATTAGTAAATTACAATTATACAACTTACAAGTTACAAGTTACAACTTACAACTTCAAGGCTACAAGCACATAAGAAATACTAAATACTAAATAGTCATTAAAACCATGGTCATTAGTCAATAAGTCAATGACTCGTGACTCATGAGTCATTAAAATTTAAAATTAAAACCATAACAATAACTTGAAATTTAGAAGAACTTGGATATTAAAACCATAAATGATAAAATGCATATTTTCTATAAAGTCATCAAAATCAAAATGTATTCACTGTTCAGTATTACATAGATACTGAGGGAATGCCACTGGAAAATACAAAAAAGTAGATACAAAATAAGTAGGAACCACGTCACTAGCCACAAGTACACGACTCATCACTCTATCAATAGTCCATGTCCTCCATGTCATAATCACGATCACTGCCATTGCCATCTTGATCTGACCCATTTGACCCTACTCCAACCTGCTCCTTTATGCCCAATCCAAGATATCCTGCGTCTGTTGCATTTTCTGCTGTGGAGGATGACCCCTCAAGAGACTCATCATCAAAAGTCACTGGCTCTAGCACTGTTTCATTAAGATCCATGTTGGCTAACGCCAACTCAACGCTATTGTCCAAGCCCATATCATCAGGAAACACATCCCACATCTTTGTCTTGCCCTTCAACCATTCCTACCTCTGCCTATAAATAAGATGAAGGTTGGTGTGCACATACACCATTGTCTCCGCCCTGGATTGCTCAAGCCTACTCTTTTTCAAACTATATAGATTCCCATAAGTGCTCCAATTCCTCTCACAACAAGAAGATGAAGTAACTTGAGAGAGGACCCTCAACGCTAATTGTTGTAGAATAGGGCATGCTGCCCCATGAGTTGCCCACCAAGCATAGGCATCTTTGACCCCCCTATCTTCAAGTAAATCATACCCGCCAAATCTCCTAGTGCCAGTGGAGAACTCTACAAAGCCTTCCTCCACCTCAAGAAAAGAGGCTCTATCTTGAAATATCCTTCTGAATGCTGTCTTCCTCCCCTGTGAAATCTCTCCATCCATGTGAGGAGGGTATCTGTGTGAGGTCCCACCACAGAGCCACTCTTGACTGTAGTACTTGGGATTCAAAGAGTGAGCTAAACAATGCAAAGGAGTGCAATTCTTATCCCACCTAGAGATAAGAATATCCTGTATGGTGGACCATAAGCTCTCTGCTGATGTCTCGTATTCAGGGCATTCATTCTCCATAACAATAGCCTTCACAGACTCAATCATGGAATCCCAACCCTCATAAACCTCTCCTAAGATCGGCTGGTCCGTGTCTGCAAACCGCAAGAAAGAAATGATAGGGTTCATGATCTTTATGGTAAGATCCATCCTCTCCCACCAACCATCATCTAACACCGTGTCCTTTACCTTTTTTGAAGCAGCTTGATCTATCTTTCTCCAAAAAGACCAAAGATCTGAAATAACCATGGCCCCAAGAGCGGCCTTCACCTCCTTCAACCTCTTAAGCATCATGAATGAGGAAGCAAACCGAGTATCTGCAATCTTCAACAATGATGGATGTGTGTATTCTTTATATATTGTGAGAGCATTGGTATGGTTCTGTACAAAATTTCGGATATGGCGTGCATCCTCAATAAGATTTCCAATCCATATCACATCTGAAGCAATAGATTTTAGTGCCAAATTCAAGGACACGAGTATTCTATTCAAGGACACGAGTATTCTATTTAAGGACACGAATGCTAAAACGGAGGACACGAGTTATTCTATTTAAGGACACGAATGCTAAAATGGAGGACATGAGTATTCTATTTAAGGACACGAATGCTAAAACGGAGGACACGTATTCGGTTTCAGAGGACACGAAAAAAAACGTATTGGACATGTTTTAGGTCGTATTTCGTGTCCAACACGTAAAATACGGGACACGGGACCCTGGAGGACGTGTCCTATGACTTAGGCTAAGATTAACTTGACTTGATCTCTGATTTTTCTAGAAGATTCATGTGAAATTTTCAATCTGAAAATTATTACTGCAGGGATTGATTTATTTCTCCTACTTATTAGATAAGTTATTTACAGATGCTTCAGTAAATTTTGAAATAAACACAGCTGCAGTAATTCACTCTAATCAAACGCAGAGGAACAAAAATAACATATGTAACACAATAGAAACAACCATATGAACACAGTTATTTTTGGACAATTGTCCTCGGAAAAACCCAATGTGGGAAAATTGGTGCTATAGACGAGTGTTTGTATTTATCTTCAGTAGTGAAAAGAATGTTTACAGAAATCTTGACGATCAGAATCAAGTAGAATACACCAGATGTGAATTTTCTGGACACCCCAGAAGAATTCCCAACACACGGGATGATCTCCTGCACCCTCCGCGTTAGTCTGCGTAGCCCCTCTGTGTAATTTCTGCGTGGAGGGCAAGTGTTGCTGCTCAGCGCTGCCTCCTCCTCGTCCTCTGCCTTCTTTCTCTCTGACTCTTCTGGTCTCTCCCTCCTCCTGCTTCTGCAACCCTGCCTCTACAAACTCACCCACTGAAATCAAATTCTCTTATTTTATATTCGATTTCCTTCGGGTACTGAGAATGTGCTCGGCTTGATTCCCAAATGACCCTCAAGCCTCTTCTTATAGTCTTGTCGCTGATGAATCAATGACCCAGATTATATCTTTAATCAGTGGCTCAGATTAAAATATGACTTGATCTTCGTTTTCTAGAAGATTCACACTCTGCTTTGTTAATACCCTTTAATTATTTAATTTTCCTAAGTTTAGACTTAGGGATTACATTAAAATAACTAATTATTTTAATAAAACCAAATCCGAGTGGAATTTCCACAAACGATTTATGGGTTCTCTGGAATACTACTGTCCAAGCCTCTCCCCAAAATTTGAGACTTGTAACACTTCTCGATGCTACAAAAATCAACACTCCCTCTTAGCGAGGAACGTGTTCAAGCAAGGTACCCACTGTACTGCTCTAATTCTGAAGCATTTGCTGCGTTGTTGATGTCCTGGTTGTTGCCTCTTAACTTTGTGTCGCTGCCCTCTGCACTGCTGCCTGTGACACTGACTCTACCACTGCCTCATCCATACTGCAGCTCCCTCTGTCTCTGAAGACCACCCATTCCTTTACAAGAATGGGTTCTCGACCATCCCCATCTTTTCTCTAAAGTAAGTAAACTTAATCTTACTCAGAGCCTTGGTGAGGATATCTGCCATCTGTTCTCATGTAGGAGTGTATGTCAATTACACAACTCCCCGTTGAACATAGTCCCTGATGAAGTGGCACCGAATGTCAATGTGTTTCGACTGGTCATGAAACACAGGATTCTCAGAGAGCTTGATGCAACTCTGATAATCAGACATTATTCCGGTCGGTTCCATCCTCTTTTTGAGTAAGTTCAAGAGCAGTTTTTGAAGACATATGGCTTGTGGAAATTTCTGAATCTTTACACTTTATGCAGAAATTATTATTGTTAATCTGGTAATGCTCCTCCTACTTAGACAAGTTATTAACTGAATAAATTCAAGTTAAAATCGAAGCAAAACAAATAACAGATCTCCACCAATCTAGATCTAGAACAAGTTCATGCACAGATAGACAAAGTGACAGTTATTTCTGGAGAAATAGTCCTCGGAAAAAACCCAATGCGCGAAAATCGGTCTCTAGCTATTGGAGGGTTTTATTATTAAGAATTTTCTGAATACAACAAGCCTGGGTTCCAGATTTGGAAAACTTGACAGAAAATATACTAGATCTACAGCTCACTGGCTGATGTAGGGCCAAAATAATGATTGATCCACACCCTCAAACGAGATTTATAGAACTTAGCCAAGATTATAGCCTAGAAACCCCAGCGTTGCCCCTGAAAGCCTCTGCGTCAGCCTCTGAAGCCCCTCTGACCCTCTGCGCTGCTTCGGAAAGGTCTGCGTTACCCCAGACTGGGTGATGCATGCCTTACGTTGCCCCTTAGGGTCTCTGCGTAACCCTCTGAGGGTTTCCTGCTGAAAATCACGTTGTCCTTGGAGGGACTATGTAATAACCTTAATTTTCACAATTAACAATCATTAACAAAATTGATACTACACAATTCAATGTGAAATTTTTGAAGCAGAATATATCAATTCACTATTGAATACTTACCTGGAACCGTGTTTGAAGATGTTCGTGACCTGCCATGGCTCTCGCTCCCATTACCAAACTTCCATTTTCCTCTCAGCCTATCTGGGGTCAACCTCTCCGGTCCCCAGATCCATAAGACAAGTCTTTTGGCCCTTGTGCCCAAAACCCATTAACAATCAAGATCACTCTATGACTCTGTTAGAACTCATTGCTTAGGTCTCCCACAGTTAGAAATCTTCTGACAGCATCCGGGTTAGTTTTCCCACCTCACTCATCCATGCCCATCAAGTTTCCCCCCCCTTCTCCTTTTATACACAAATCCCTTTTCAAGATATTTATTTAAATATCCTCTTTTAATAAATATCTTAGTCAAATCCCCTTTCAAGATATTTATTAAAATATCCTCTTTTAAATAAATATCTTAGATTTATATTAAAATATTATTATTCAACAAATATCTTGGATTCCTAAATATCTTGGATTTATTATTAAATATCATCATTTAGTAAATATCTTGGATTTACTATTAAATATCATCATTTAGTAAATATCTTGGATTTTATCAATTATCATCTTTTATTTACATAAGTCAATGCTTTTACTTTTCTTTAAACAATATATTAGTTATATTATGATAGTGGTAGGTATAACTTTTACCTCACAATACATTCATTATATTCTGGTGAGTTAGGTATTTACTCAATACTTTAATAATTCACTCATTACCCTACACTGAGACTTTTCATAATTGATTAGTGCATATACTGGTGCAGTACACGTGATACATGCATATGTAGCTATCATATGTATGTCTCATATGCATGCTAGTATTTATATGTTCCCTATAACTCGAGTTGGGTCATTACATACACCCCTCCTTCAGAAAACTTCGTCTCGAAGTTAAGTTTTATGTTGTATATAATTAATTATTTTAGTGATTAGTATAATCATATAAGGGTAGTGTATCATAATTGAATTTTTGTTAATGTGTGAGAACACTTAACATTTATTGGTTTACAAATTTAGTAGTCACGTCTTGCCCCAACAGAGTTCTCAAGCTATTCTAGAATCATCCTAGCCTTCCTAATCTGATCCGCTCCCATCCTATCCGTCCTCTACAGGAATATGACAAGGGATCATCTATACTGACCTAACCATTCATAGACCTCAAGGGTTACAACGTCGATTATATCGACCTGATTCCTTGGTAGGCATCTAGCAGTCATCATCATACGTCTAGGGGAGCGTGCTCGCACAGTCCTCCCATGACTCCAGGTTTTGGAGGATAAACTGTGGGAAACACCTCCACCCCTCCGAGTAGGACCAGGGTTAACACCCTATCATGAAACCTCAGTGAATCTCAATTGTTCTTGGAATTTTGTCATCACGCGGTCGGTTTGGTAATCATACCATCTACGATGTAAACACTTGTCCACAAGTTATAACATATGTATCAATATATTCAAAGCAAGTTTTTACTCAAATAACAATTTCTACACATTCCAAATATGTTGCTATCTACGATATTGATCCTTGAGTTCATATAACATACTTGGTTATGTTTATCCAATAGGTTTGTAAATTCATTTTCACCTTAAATAGTCAAGTGTAATCACTCTTTTATTTCTATCTCATCATTTATGTTGATATGTAAAATTATAGATACCATATCCATAACATAATTCATAATTTATATCAGTATTCCTATACCAACAATGTTTAAGCAAAACTTTCTTCATATTGGTATCCATGTACCAACAATGTTTAAGCAAATAATATATTCTTACATGTCATAGTACAAAATGACAGTCCTAAGTATCCATCCAAAATAAGGTAAGGTTACACAAAATAAGTTTTTAAATGCTTATAAATATAACCTACAATTATAAATGTCACATAGAATAATCTAACACGGATATACAAATAAGGGTGTAGCTACTATTTTCTATACTATATTACCCGATTAACTTTATAAAAAGTCACAGGTTGAGACTCTAAATTTAAATGGAGGGATGTTCCAATCTTTATGTTTGCATATATAGAAACGAAATGTATTGAAACAAGAGCACCACACTTACTGCTTAGTTGAAGCATGATCTAATTTCTTGATATAGGTTGATTAAGAACTCTAAAACACAAAACTATATATGGATCCGACCAATCTTTTAAATTTTTTTATTTTTTATTTTTAATGGTGGACAATTATTATCTTTAATATTTACCTTTAAACATTTTCCCAGTTTATCACTTGTTATTCTTAACAATTTAGGAGCGTTCACAACTCCTTATAGGTCATTGCTTTGACCCTTACCAATCAAATCGCTCATATCTTAAATCACTTGATATGGGGATACGGGGATTTGAGAATCGGATTCGGGATACGGTGACCCCCGGAACATGACACTTCCGGGATACAATACGTTATATATATATATATATATTAAAAATTAGATATTTTTTATACAAATTCATACAAATTCATTGATTCAAACATAGATTTAAGATCTTAGATACTCATACATGATACATTGAAATTTGATACATTGATACATCATACAATTGTCAAATTTACTCAGAAAGACAAGATAGTAAGATACTGTAGTTTTCTCATTAAGTCATCAGAATCAAAATGTGTTACATAAGTACACTGCCAATGGAAAATAGAAATAGAAAATACAAAAAAACTAGTCTCCAAGACTACAAGCCTGAAGCCTCAATGAGTCAGAGTCAATGAGTCATCAATCCTCATCATCATAATCAACATCACTGTCCTCATCCTGATCATCATGCTCACCACTGCTCTCCTTTGGCTCTGATGCATCCTCCTCCTCTGTCATCTCTGCATCTGCTGGTGTGGAGGATGACGCCTCTACTCTATCATCAAATGTGACAGGCTCTAGCACAGGCGCATTGAGATCCAAGTTGGCCAATGCCAACTCAACACTGCTGTCCAGACCCATATCATCAGGAAAGACATCCCACATCTTTGTCTTTCCCTTCAACCAATCCTCCCTCTGCATGTAGATGAGGCGAAGGTTGGTGTGCATATACACCATTGTCTCTACTCTAGACTGCTCAAGCCTGCTCTTCTTCACACTATACAAATTCCCATATGTGCTCCAATTCCTCTCACAACAAGAGGATGAAGTCACCTGAGAGAGGAGCCTCATGGCTAACTGCTGTAGAGGAGGGCTTGTTGTCCCATGAGTTGCCCACCAAGAATAGGGCTTCTTAGCCCCCCTGTCTCGAATCACATCATAGCCTGCAAATCGCCCAGTGCCAGTGGAAAACTATGCAAAGGCATCCTCCACCTCATCAAGGGATGCCCTCTCCTGAAAAATCCTCCTCAATGCATCTTTCCTCCCCTGTGAGATTTCACCATCCATGTGAGGAGGGAATCTGCGGGAAGGTCCACCATTCAGCCACTCATGGCTATAGTATTTTGGGTTCAAGGAGTGAGCCAAACAATGTAAAGGTGTGCAATTCTTGTCCCATCTGCTGACAAGAATATCCTGTATGCCGGTGAAGAAGGCCTCTGGTGATGTCTCATACTCTGGGCACTGACTCTGTAAAACAATGGTCCTCACAGACTCAATCATGGAATCCCATCCCTCATAAACCTCTCCTAGGATGGGTTGGTTTGTATCTGCAAATCGGAGAAAGGAAATGATAGGCTCCATGATCTGAATAACTAGATCTACCTTCTCCCACCATAGATCATCCAATTCTGTGTCCTTCACTTTCTTTGAGGCTGCTTGATCCATCTTTCTCCGAAAAGACCAAAACTCTGAAATAACCATGGCCCCAAGAGCGGTCTTGACCTCCCTCAACCTCTTCAACATGATGAATGAAGAGGCAAACCGTGTATCCGCAATCTTCAACAATGATAGATTGTTGTACTCCTTGTAGATAGTGAGGGCATTTGTATGGTTTTGTACAAAGTTGCGGATATGCTGTGCATCCTCAATAATGGCTCCAATCCAAAGCACATCAGAAGAAATAGATTTCAGTGCCAAGTTCAATGAATGGACAATGCAAGGTGTCCAAAATATTTGTGGATATTTTGCTTCCACAATCATGCCAGCAACCTTGCAAATAGGTGCATTATCTGTAATGATTTGTACACAAGAATTGACACCTACATCTTCAATAATTTTAATAAATAACTCACCCATATATTGTGCATCCTTGTACTGTCCAAGTGCATCCACCGATTTCAAGAAAACTGGACCATTCAAGGATGACACCATGAAGTTGATGAGTGGGTGGCGTGCTGGATCTGTCCATCCATCAGAAACAATGCTAACCCCAGATGTTGGCCATGCTGATTTAATAGGTTCAAGCATTTTTTCCACCTCTTTCTTTTCCTTTGTCAACAATGTGGTTCCGAGCTTCTCTGACCCAGGAGGCACATACCCTGATGGAGCCCCATGACTAAGAGCTTGACACATCTCAATAAATAGAGGTGACTGTGCAACATTAAAGGATATGAAGTTATGATAGAAAAAAAATGCAATGGTGAGATCAAGCTCTTCCCTCTTCTCTTTTTGAAAAATCTTGTCCATTGGACCAAGTGTAGTTGCCTTTCTCTTTGCTGATTGTCCCCTACTAAAAGTCTCAAAAGGGAACTACTTGTTGCTTTTCCTTAAGAATCGAAGGGGTTTATCATTCTTGGTTTTTTTTGATTTTGATGCCACATTTGCCTCACCAACAAATTGCTCTTTCTCCATTTCCTTCTTCTGTGCCGATTCAATTGTTGTACAACATTTAATGCCACAACCTGGAATACCCAACAAATGAGCTTTCACACGGAAATATGTGGAAGTAAGATGGCCGTTGCATATATTGCATTTCCATGACCAATTTCCTCCTCCCTTTCCCTTTTTCCCTGCCCCTCCCTCTCTTGTCACATATTTCCACAATGGGTATTTGGGGTCATGAGTTTGTTTTCCCTGCACATTTGAAGCTGCTGTTGCAGCCCCACTTCCAATAGATGGAATACTTGCGGACCCTGATGAAACAGGGACAGGAGGGGCATCTCCAATGGGGACATTCTTCCCCTTTCTTTGCCCATGTCTTGCTGCCTTTGATTGAGCCATGAATATTGTAAAAAATAAACAAAAATAACCAAATATATAAAACATATGCACATGCAAACATTAACAACAAACTAAATGCAAAATATATAGGGACAATGCACTTACCGGATGCTCGAATCTCTTTGAAAAAGCTCCCTTTCTCCTTGCAAACCCTTGCTTCTTGCTCACTTCACAAACACAAATCGGTGAGAAAGAATGAGCGAAATCGCTGTTTTATAACCCAAAATTGCACTTTTTTGACCCTGTACCCTGTACAGATACAGCTGTATCTCGTGAATTGGGTACGAATCTTGGAGTATCGTATCCGATATGCCGGATTCGGGATTCGAGGGGCATGGGAGACGAAACCGGTTTCTTAGCTCATATCCTTAAGAAAATTCTTCTTGATAAAAAACATCCATTCACTTCCTTATATCAGATATTTCTAATATTCCATGTCTACTTTGATTTGAAAAAGAACATATTATCAAATTGACTTTGTTTTCTCACCTCTAGTCATCATGGTTTTCTTTCCTTCTCTCTTAATGCATAAAATTATTACACTTGGAAATGTCGTTACTATTCTCCAACTTGGGTAAGACCCTATAAATAAATTCAATAACGTGGATGTCGAATGTAATCTACTTATCATTTCAGGTTTTAAGGCATCACATGATAGAATTTCCTAATTATACTCCATGATATCCATAATCCATGGATATAGTTAGTCACTTTAGGAAAATTTTATAATGTGGTTCTCCCATTAGAGGGAGAAACTATTATAGATGTTGCCATGCACATAAATTATCCTATAATTGATCAATTTTATTATAGATTCACTCTTTAATCTAATGTCATTGACTCCTTATATTGCTTTGTGAGACTTCCACTCACTCCTCTGGTGCTATTTTTATTGATCTCATTATTCTAAGTTGATCAAGGATATGATAACTAACATTCATTATCATCATTAGAAGTTTGTAATTTCTTTCTTTTCCCGTCCTCCCTAGGTAACTATATCGATGATATTATGTTAATATTGGAGATCAAATTTAGAAATTTTTCCATGTGTGTTTACTAACTTACAGGGTGTTTAAACATACATTTCATGCATTTTGTCTTCGTTCGATGTGTACCTTTAGTGAACTAAACTTGTACTCTCAATTTGATTACTCATAATTCCTCCAAACATATCTTGAATGGCTAGTGGCTTCTTCCATCCATCATTTTACCTTCAACTAGGTTTGCATTTTAGGTGGTTGTATCTTACTTTACATCTAACAGTCTTGTCATAATGTCCATAGTCATGCTTTCATCACCATTTTTCCTCCCTTCAAGAGTTAACTTCTTTGGAGCAAAGTCAGCCAAATAATCTTTATATATGCCTAAATAATCACCATGAATCATCTTATATAGCTTCAACCGTTCATATCAACGATAAATTTCCCTTCCCTAATTCACATTGTTATCCTTAAGGGGTATTTAAATTCCATGAACAATGCTATGTTGCCATATTATTTTGTTTTAGACATCAATATATCCTTATGGTTGCAAATAGGCTAATTATCCATCTCAATAATGACACAATGGCTGAATATCAAAATGTTCAATTTAGTGTATTAAACCATAAAAATTTAAACCTTCACTCTACTCCTTAAACCACTTACACATATACTTGGATAGTAATTAAAGTATTAACATAAGAAAACGGTATAAAAAAATATTTGCATAAATTCATATCATCAATGGTTATAGTTATCAGCGAGTAAGATATATATATGGAAAGCTCGTAACTTGAAGAATGGAATGTTTCAATTGCATAAAAAAAACAATTAGGGTAGTTTCCATTCTAATGTTCAGAAGTTACAAAAAAGTTTAATGTCTAAAGTGATGTTAATGTGCTCATTTTAATATAATAATTTGAATGTACTTCAAACTTTACTTGCACGGTATACAAATTTTTAAACTTCTTTGTAAAAAACTTTTCAGCTAATATCCACAAGTTAGCTCAACTCCTTTGTCGGGTGGAATGTAAAGTAAAATTAATGGGTTAGCAATGGAGTGCGATTGAGCTTCGAAAATACAACTTTCTTTATTTTTAGTGGAGGTGTGCTTGTTATCATCAAAGACCCATAATACGAATAATTGATATATGTCTTTGATACCTACATTCACATTAATTATCCCATCTCTTCTAATAAAATGTATCACCCTAGGCTTCATAGCTTTCAAATATCGAATTATATAAAACTTCATTTTATCATGATTGTTACAAGCTTCAATTTGTTCCAAAAGTCTAAAATACTTTTTCTTTGTTATTGAATATTACATAACACTAAATACCTTGGATAAATTATCAAGGATGACTCACAGTAATAAACCCAGGGTCATATTATGATGGTTGCTATAATTATGAAAATAAGGCGGTGATATCCAAGAATTAACACAAGATCTCGACAAATATTTGGAAACTAAGATATTTCCCAATGTGGTCATTCATCCTAGTACAGTGCCTATGACTCTATATAATTTAAAGGATTTTAGTTGCTCTTTTATCTGGTTGTTTTTGTTCCGAGACTTTGAGATGTCTTCAATTTGGCTGCACTTTATTTATCTCAATTTTTTAGTCTCATGGGACATATATAAATTAATTAGTTCTAGCTATCCCTATTATACACAACACCTAATGAAAGGTAGTCCAAGATCAGTGTGGAAACTTAAAGTTCTTTACTCGATATTCCACCAAGGTGGCTATGCACGAATTTATTTATTTAATATATATATATATATATTCTTTATAAATATATATTAGTCATCCTAACCTAGATGCTTGTTGAAATTTCAATATCTAATCACTTATTAACTATTGAAATTGCGCTAGGGAAAGAGAATGGGAACCCTACCATAAAAGATTTTAATAATAATGCCAACTTACCGAGGAAAAGCTAGAATGAGAAATCATAGTGAGTGGCAACTTGTCTTCATAGATATTTAAGTAATAATGTTAACTTTTCCGTGATGAGGTGCTCTGTTAAGGCACTCCTTGTTGTGAAGTCACCGGTTCAATTTTCCACCCTGATCTGGATAATATATTGGACATGATGAAGATGTAGTCCCACCAAGCTTGCCTCCACCAACAAATAATGCCAAAAACATTCTTTCTTCACCAACTCTGTCCTTTTCCTCCTCTTCCTTCCCATAGATTAGAAGTTTTATTTCAAGCAGAGTACCGACAACAGACAAGTTTATCTTCTCTGACACAACCACTGGTTGACAGCTTTCATCTTCAGATTCATCACCACTAAGATTTCCAGGTATGCTCATGGACAGAGGGGCAGATGCTTTATATATAGCGTGAACAAAAGCCTTCATCCATTCTACCTTTAAATTCTCATCTTTGAGCTGCAGGACAGCTTTGCCAGAGTACTCCAATGCCTTTTGGATATCAAAGCCTCTGTTGCTTATGGCAACAGTGAAGTCTGATCCGTCAACACTTGCTGGTGGGATCTCCATAATTTACCTAGCACTCATGCTGCAGCACCACTGATAAGTTTGAGATGTTTTAGTCTCCAAGACATATAAGTAAGACCCAACAAGGGCTAGCCAACAAGATTGCCGCTTGGCAACAGAATTACCAATTCCCCCCCCAAAAGAGAACCTTAGCATCCCCTTCCAGATCTGCAGGATGCCAAGATGTATGTCCCATTCTTGAATTTGTGCCAGCTAATCCATCCTTTATTGTATCTCTCTCATTAAATATTGCTAGGAGATTCATGATCGTACTATATCTTGAAGGCGAAAAGTGGAAGCCAAGGTTTGGCACTTGAATTACAACTCGTGTATCAGGGTATTTTGGATGTGGAAGTTTAATCTGGTCAATAATAGCGAACATGCCACATTTGTCAAGGACTAGAAACAGTTTTGACTGATTCTTTGCTGTAGGAGGTACTTCAGAGTTAGTCTTTATACATTCAGAATCCAAATAAACATGTTTAACCTCTGTCCAGTCAAAGCTTCCTTCCAAGAAAAAGGCAGCAGTGTCTCTTCCTGATATGTAAAACCGTGAGTAAAGACTTGGTATTTGAGGATGAACTTCATCTCCATTCAATGTACGCAAAGTAAAATGACCAAAATCTACTAGAAGCTGACTGCAACTTCCAGAACACTCTACCCTCCGAAACAGTACTCTTAGTTTTGGAGCATCCAAATCAATGTCAAGGGAAAACCTGCTTTGTTCTTCTTATACAAGCTGAAATTGTTCCTGGGCTCGTCGAGTCACTTTCTCCAACTTCATCTGCAAAGCTGCTGCAGTTTCCAATGCTACCTCAGGACTGACAAAATTGCTCCCCAGGAATTGTAGACACCGTTCAAAGCTTGTCATCCAAACCGTGACATGACCAGGTGTTAATTTTTGAACATGTTCTATGCCATTTCAGATTAGGGCACAAAATACTGAAGCAGATAGAACATACCAATAGATTGATGGAAGACAAGCCAAAACAGAGATAATGAATGGTGGCATTACGGCGATCAGCAGGATGATTCTACCAGCAAAGTCTTCAATAGGTCATTCAGCCAAGCATGTCACACATAACCCCAGTACAACCCAAACAAAGAACACTCTACAAATACACAGCACCAAGAACACAGCTCCATCGCCATCAAGAGAGAAGAAAATCCACTACACAACGTGTGTATAATGAACTCCAAGTCTCTCCATTATATAGGCATCTTTGGGGGTGTGTGACACGCTCTTTAAGACATTTAAGTCTATATTATATTCTAGGCCGACCTAGCACATAAGTGGAATAAATTCAAAGTACATGTTTTGCTCATCTGATCGAGATGATCTTTAGATCAATATTACACCTCTCCGAAAGAGGAATCCAATAAAAATATTGGGATCGTCATCTGAGCAGCACAACCCAAAGTTTGGACCTAGTTGTCCAAATTTAACACTCCCTCTCAACTATTCCAGGCCGACCTAGCACATAAGTGGAATAAATTCAAAGTACATGTTATGCTCATCCGATCGAGATGATCTTTAGATCAATCTTACACCTCTCCGAAAGAGGAATCCAATAAAAATATTGGGATCGTCATCAGAGCAGCACAACCCGGAGTTTGGACCTAGTTGTCCAAATTTAACACTCCCTCTCAACTGGGGAGAACTCCGTCCACTAGTGCAATCCAAACATCGTGTGTCATCCCGCTGTAACTTGCTTTGTTGGCCTCTTTATTTCAGAACAAAAGTGGGTCAGTCACCAAGACATCATTCCCGGCTGATAGATTCAGCCTAGAGGTCCGAAACCTCTAGAGGACTCACAAAGAGTCTCATACCAACCCGAAGTTGGTTTACCTGACCTGAAGTCAGTTGGAGGTCTGAAACCTCACTAGGACTCAAGAGAGTCATATACTAACCCAAAGTTAGTTTCACTGACCCGAAATCAGTTGGAGGTCTGAAACCTTGCTAGACTTTATCCCAGGTCAAGTGGTTGGACATGTGCCATCCTAGACATAAAGAGTACGACAATCTCCGATGCATCCATCGGTCTTGCTATGGTCTCTATTCTCATTTCGCACCTCATTGGCCAAATGAGAGATACTTCCCATGAGTTTGGAACTCAAATGGGTAGGATGCATACGGGACACAGATCATGAGAGGCGAACTAACTCAATCATCATAACGGTGGGGCAGAAGCACACCAACAAGGTTCGGCAAGCCTAGCCCTGTGGTTGCTTATAGCTCCGAGGAACTATCTCTAAGGTTCCCCAGAGCTCCCAGAGCTCATCGTCCATTAGGACCCTCAGAATAGGGTCGTTCCACAATTCCAAGATTCTCATGGAAGGTTAGGAATATGACCTTCCCTAAGGGCATTGTGAGAATATGCGCGACCTGCTCATCAGTTCCTATATGATCGAGCCTTATGGCGCCTCGCTGTACCATATCCCGGATAAAGTGGTACCAACTGTCAACATGCTTGGATTAACCGTGGAACACAGGATTCTCTGACAAACGAATCCCCCTCTGGTTATCACAAAGGATAACGATGGCATCTAGCACATGCTCGAACAGCTCACTGAAGAGCTTTCGCAACCAAGTGACTTCACAATGGGCCATACAAGCTGTAATGTATTCGGCCTCAGCGGTGCTCAAGGCCACCGACTTACGTTTCTTGCCCAAAGTAGATCTACTTGTGAAGTAGCATCCAGATGTGCTTTGACGATCCACCACACTGCTAGCCCAATCGGCATCAGTATATCCAAGGAGTGTCATGCTCCCGACAGTGTATCTCAGCTCATGGTCTATTGTGCCCTAGAGATATCTCAAGACTTTCTTGGCACCAGCCAGTGAATGTTATGATCAACCGTGTGTTGACTCAAAGTGCTCACTGCAAAACATACGTGTGGATGGGTGTTCACTAAGAACAACAAGGCCCCTATGAGTTGACGATACTCAGTAGGATTAGCTAACACGGGCCCAACAGCGCTGCCACTCAACTTCTTAAAGTTGAGCTCCATCGGTGTTGACACGGACTTACAATCCACCATACCAAATCTTTCCAGAAGCTTCACAATATATTTTCCTTGAGAAAGGAAAATCTCGCCAGGTCTATGCCAGACCTCCAGGCCTAAGAGGTAGTGCATCAGTCCTAGATCCTTCATCTCGAACTCAATAGCGAGCTCCCTCTTGCACTGACAAATGAGAGGGTCAACACCTGTCAGCAAAAGGTCGTCCACATACAACACCAGAATGAGAGGCTTCTTTCTATCAACCTTGAAGTAAAGGTTCGGATTAGCATTACTACGAGTGAAGCCTAGCTTCATCAGGTAGCTATCTATCCTCTCATACCAAGCTCTGGGTGCTTGTTTCAGCCCATAGAGGGCTTTCTTCAACCTGCAGACATGGGTGTCCTGATCCTGGACTTCGAAGCCCAAAGGTTGCTCTACACATACCTCTTCCTTTATCGCACCATGTAGAAATGTGGTCTTCACATCCATCTGATGAAGACTCCATCCTTGCGTAGCAGCAAGGGCTATGATAGATCGAATGGTGTTATATCAGGCCACAGGTGCAAATATGTCATCATAGTCTATGCCTTCCTTTTGAGAGTGGCCAGGGGCAACGAATCTTGCCTTGAACTTTTCAACACCTGCATTAGATCCATGCTTGATCTTGTAGAGCCATTTCGAGGTGACAACTGCTTTGTCCTCCGGTCTTGGAACCACATCCCAGACATCATTCTTCATTATGGACTCATACTCTTCGTGCATCACATCCTTTCAGACTTGATGCTTTACAACTTTCCCAAATAATTATGGCTCATATTGTACTCTTGGCAGTTAGATACCTCTTGTATTTATATGGCTTCTTGGATTTCTTCCGAAATTTCCCCCTTGAAGCCATATGTCTTTGTGCCATGAGGGTCTTCTTTCTTTCAGCAATGATATTAGCTTAGGAGCATATACAGTTGTATTCTCCCTCTTAATGCCAGCTTCTCTTGTGAGAGAAGACATCTATTTTAAATGAGGGCATCCTAGACACCAACTTGGAAGGGGATTTGTAATCATGGGCCTAAATCTTACTCACCCACTGAACAGGTCATTCAAGAATCATAGCCATATCTGTCATACATCTTGTCAGGTGTCATATATTGTCATATCATGGATTAACGGTGATGCTATAACATTATTTATCATAGCCATTAGAAGATATCGGACTTCATGGTTATATTAATATCAAAGTAACAAAAATCGCGATCGGGATAAAATCGCCGAGGGGAAAAAAACGGAAAAAATCGTAAAAATCGGGAAAAAATCGGCACATACAAAAATATTCATTTTTTTTCAATTTTTTTTAATATCTAAAGCATCTACGACGATAAAATAAATGCATTGACACATAAATATGAAAAAAAAACTAATATATAAGATGTGTAATATCATGTCTAGTGCTACATCACACATAAAACCGAATCCCGTCCCGAATACTAAGTCCTAAGTCTCAACTCAACCTCAAAATATCAACAAAAAAATATAATAATGTATCTCATATCATGAGTCATAATGTTATATACAAAGGAATGCACCAAATAACCTATACTATCGATTTCCTCGCCCCTCTTGCGAGAAAATGTAACGACTTTCCCTCTAGACGAAGAAGTTGGCGGGGCCGGCAATGGACTATGTTGTGCTCCGGATCCCGAAGCACTAGGAGTTAAAGGAGGTAGACCACGTCCTCTACCGATAGAGCGGGGGTAGGTGGTGTCACCTCCTCCTCCTATTGTTGCTCCTCCTCCTCCTCCTCATGAAACTCATCATTGATTCATCGCTACTAGAAATGGGATCATCAACAAGAGATACATAAACATCATCTAGCTCAAAGTCTTCGGACTTGGATTGCTCAACCTTAAAATGCGGTAGAAAAAGATTAACATGCCTAACCGAGCTTGTTTTCCTTTGAGTGAAGGGTACATTCTTGTTAAGGCCACAGTAGGGGAGTTCAACAATCAATACCACCAACATCAACAAAGTTCAACAATCAATGCCACCAACATCAAGGTTCTTAAAGGACTTCATACTCTTGATCAAATGCCAATCTCATACCCTTACACATAATAGAATCAAATGGAAATAATGCAAATCCCCAAACCATGAAACCCCGAAAACCATTAAGTTTGTCTGAATTTTGAGTGAAATCTAAAATTCTAGTTTCTCCATATGAAATCCAATGAGGTCGAAACCACTCTTAAACATCCCGAGTCATTTCATGGTAATGTTAAAAATTTAAGTAAAAGGATGAAAATGAAAAATAAAGGAAATATCACTTTTACTTTAAGAATTTAACATTACCATGAACTGCCAACAGGTGTGTGTCGAGAAAATGAGAGGGTCATAAAAATGACACAAAAAAAAATCGATTTTTTGAACTTATAGGGTTTCGTTTGATGGGCCCACGATTTTTTACCAAAATAATCGCGATTTTTTCGTAAAAATCGCGATTTTATCGCGATGACGATTTTTTCAAAAAATCGTTCAAAAAATCGCCGATTAAATCGGCCGCTTGAAAAACTCGCGATTTTTTCAAAAAAATCGCGATAACATCGCGATTTTTGTTACTTTGATTAATATATATTTCCATGTGCCTATCCCTATGGCCTCCGTCCTTGATGTACTAGGCGAGATCTCACGGAGAATATTGTTGCTTTACACTCGATCCCCATCAATTCCCTCGATCAATGTTGTTCTTATCGCCAGTACATAGTCCGCAACTTATCACGACTCATCGCACATAATTCATATGACCATCTCTATCGTCATAGCTACAATATATGTTGCAACCAATACTCAAATTGTCTCGGGCCTCCCTGCTCTCTCGAACATTGTCCCTTGCAAAGTGAGTGCATAACCTACATCGCCATCATCACTATCATGCATTCGTTTTATCGGTTTCTCACCGGCCTTTCTTGCCTCTGCAGCTTTATTCAAAGCATCTTCGCTTGCCATAAACTCGTTGCACATGAGTTTTTTTTGTCTCTCCCGAAAAGTCGCTTATATGAATTTTGTAAACATAGGTATGATTGTCTATGTCACCGTCATAATGACGAGTGACATAGAATCAAAGATTACATTCTTACTTCCTTTCACGCGGTTGTGTTCACAAATTGCTATAGAAGGCGTAGAAACCTAGTAACCAACATCTCATTAAATGACTTAGTTTCAGTTGCAACAACCGTGTTGCCGATTGGTTTCGATCGGCATTTCTCATTATGTAAAAGGATTCGACCAATACCGACATAAAGCCTTCTCATACTAGCGATGTCGTCATAAAGCCTTCTCATACCAAAGCAATTTCTCCAAAGATAATTTGACTTCACATTTGCACCGACAATTCCAGTGAGATGTAATCTCCAAATTACCAGACTTTTTGCCATTTTTTATATTGGAACCCAAAGTCGCAGCGAGCTATGAGTTATGACTGCAGGGAATATTAGCCGTCCGGATACCATTCCAGCTGTCTATCTTAACAAGTTTTATCTCCCGACATGACAAAGAGACTACATCTCTTGTTTGAGCCTTGAGGTGCTCTCCGCCATGTATTCAATTTGCAGAATTTTCCTTGTAAGAAGGTTCATCCCGAAAGAAGGAAAACACCTTCGAGCATCTGCTGGCTCAAAGCGAGTAATCTGCCATATTCCTTTTCTCACCATTGATTCGAGACCATGAACCGGGTGAAAACATTTAACCAAAATTAGGAAGTGGTATACTTGTCTAATTTGCGGATAATAGATCGCTTGTTTATGAGTCGTCGTTTGAATTTCCAAAAGGTTGACGAGTCGTTGGGCATCATTTTTTCCGTGTAGAGATCGCCTCCGATTCCACACTCGTAACCGTATGTGGTGTAATATTCCCAATTAGCTTTGCTAATTGGAATATTTCATTTTTTGCTTTATTTTGCCGCTTTAGCTAGAAATAATAAATAAAGTGAGAAATAAGAGGGGTCACCTCACTTTAGTCACCTCACTTTATAATAAAGTGTTCTTTTCCTAGTAGATTGACGTTATAACTTAGAGAGGGGGCCTTGGGGGTCCACATGGGTATGATGGGGGGAGGCATCGAGTCGACCCAAGGTAAACTGCGCGAGGTCAAAGGAGAGTTAAGTTTTGGAGGGAGTTTGGCATTATAAAAGGAGAGGTTCTCACCTCATTTGGATCATTCATGATTTGATATTATTATTGAGAGCTAGACTTACATGCGCTCAAGACGCCGGTTGTTTAGTCGGTCTCACAAGACTGTTTAGTGCAACCGAGTGTCTCCGGTCGGAGATCTCACCCTTAGCCTCGGGGGACTTCGAGTGCACCGCCCGGTAAGGTTATTTTCGGTTTCACCCTTAGCTTCGGGGGACTTCGAGTGCCCGCCCCTAGTAAGGTTCCGTTCCGAGTACACTTTTCGCTTTCGGTAGCAAAGTAGCGAGCGGTTTCGAGTGCGGATTTGGAGGAGAAGAAGCCCTCCCGGTGGGCCGCGCACTTGGGGAGGAGGAAGGACGACTGTTCAAGGAGGAGAGAGGACGATCGATCGCACGGGAGAGGGAGGGACGTCATTCCCGGGGAGGACGCCGATCCGAGATCCCGAGCAGAGAAAACGTCGTCCCAGGGAGGAGGAAGGACGCAGATCAGGGCTGTGGGAGTGAGGACGCCGTCCCGGGTCCCGAAGAGGAGGACGCAGATCGAAGGCCATTGATAGATCCGGCCTTGGAGAGGGTAGATCTCGAGCGGATATTTGCGAGATCTAGTCTTGTATGTTGCGAATCCGAAGGTATAGCACTAGATCCAGTGGGGAGATTGCGGATCCGAGGAGGTATTGGCGAGATCTAGCCTAGATCGCGAAGAGATAACATCGGATCCGGCCTTGGAGGTTGCGGATACGAAGAGATATTGTCGGATCCGAGCATAGATCCGAAAGGTTAGTAGCGGATCCGCCAAGGAGAACGCGGATCGGGAGGGATAGGACGCAGATCCGGTTTGGAGGCTTCGGATCCGAGCGGATCCGAGCATTCGGGAGGCGAATCCACCGGGTAGGACGCCGATCCGAGGAGCGGGCTTATGTGAGATGGGCTCAACGGCGTTTTCTAGCATTCGGTAGGCCGATCCATCCGTCCGGAGGTTTGGGTGACCGGTTCTTCATGCATGCTGCTGCTGTCACTAGCGAGACAGCGTTTTCCATTGGTGAGGGTTTGGAGTTTGAGATCAGCTGTTTTCCGACTCTTCACTCATAGCACCGCCGCAGATCCCGGCTTTCGGTCTTCGGAGCACTGAGCGTCTGTCCTTGTTGCGACCATTATTCGTATCGAGAGGGTCTCCACTTGCCTAGGGCAAGGATAGGTGCACTCACTGCGATTTTTCTTGTACTCCTCTCTATGTACTTTCGATTAATAAAATGGCTCGGGTTTTTACGGAATCCTATGTGCAATTATTCGGTGATCCGGTTCGACATTGTATTTTCTATATCTGTGCTGGCAATTTTTACGTTTATTATCGGTTATTTCCCTTTGGGGATATTACGGTGGTATCGGAGCATAGATGCGGCTCGACCGTGGTGCTAGCGATCTATGACGCCGGGGATAACCCCCTACGTCCATCGGAAGAGTCTCTTCGGGGAAGTGATTCGATTCGGAGACGAACGACATGAATCCAATGGAGGACATAGTTGTGAAGTTGGGCCGAGAAGATGGATACATTCATCCATCACATGCGGGATGTAACTAAGAGAATTGCGTGCAGTAGAGTAAACACGAAAGAACCCCCTAGGGTTCTCCAGTGTGGGAGAGGGATCGGGCGTGTCTAGCTACATACCGGACGCTATTCCCATTGTGACGACACAGAGGGTCAATTCCGCACCCACGCGACCCACCATGCCTACCTTTCGGTAGAGGCGGGAGGAGCCAACAGAGCACCAAGAGATGGGGGGTCTAGCTCAACATGCGGCCATTTTTTGCAGATCGCGCAGCCCCGGGTCGAGCGTTCATGGATGCTTTCCCCTTAGATCGCTATATCCAGTTCCGGTGTGGAGGCAAGGCCCATGAGCGGGACCAACACAAGGGACGTGGATCCCACCGTGATAGTCACCGTGCGACGAAGTAAATTCCATTTGCCGATGTTTGATGGATCACGGAAGACTACGGCAAAGTCTTGGGTGGAGAAGTTGGACCTCTATTTTTCGACTTAACCGGATGCGAGAGGGAGGCCATTAAGATGGGCGCATTACATTTAGAGGGTGAGGCCCGGGGACCGGTGGTTTCATGGGTTGACAACAACTGGGACATTCCGCAGATGACGACATATGCCGAGTTCACCAGGGAGAGTGGTGGAACGTTTTGACGAGAAGGACCCGGAGCGACCTTTCTTCGAGCGACCAAGCTCGGACAGGGACGGGGAGTGCGAGAGGCATACATCTCGGACTTCTTGAGGGTTTCGGTGATGGTACCCGACTTATCGACGGCTCGGATGGTCCTTATGTTTGTGGAGGGGGTCGTCGGAGCCACTTCGTGGCCTAGTCCGGTCAAACAAACCGGCTACACTACGGGGATGTCGTCGGTAGGGCCCGTGACCTACAAGATGTCTTGCCTAGGACTCGGCCACCTTATCCCCGCGAGACGAGCTTTCCGGCCCTAAGGGTAAGGACACGAGGGTTCCGCCTCCCAAGGCGAATCCCGGGACGAGGACGGTTTGATGATGAGGCCAGGGAGAGAGCCGAGACGGAAGCGATTATGCTTCACTCCCGCCGGGAGCGTGGGCACCGGACACAAGTGTACGGCGAGGGAAGGCACATTTCATAGAGGTCTTCTCCGAGAGCGACGGGGAAGAGGATGAAGGGGATGATGAGGAGACAGGGGAGGATGTTATGCGGCGCGAGTACCTTACCACCTCCACCACCCGATGCGAGGTGGGGCTTCATTCGCACCCTATCGGGGAGCTCTAGCGAGCATTACGAGGAGTCCCCAAGTATCCGACATTGCGTGTACGTGGGACAGAGTGCGCGGACAGAGAGATTTCGGTCTTAGTTGACGAGTGGGGCTACCCACAACTTCATTGATGCCCCGGATGGTCGCACGGAGAGGTATACCGACGGAGGGCTTTGATGGGTTTTCCGTTTTGGTCCCGGGGAGATCGGACCATGGCTTGCGCTCGATATGTACCCGAGTTATCAATAACGATGGGCACCTATACCTTGACCGATCACTTCTTTGTGGTGGACATCCCTGGGACACCAATGTGATATTGGGAGTTCGGTGGCTTATTACTGCGGGGAAGGTCACCACCGATTGGAAGGCCCCGGAGATGGAGTGGGATGATCCCAAGACTGGGGAGGCATGAGAAGATCCGAGGGCGGAACACATATCCACCTCGGACGATATTGGCACACGAGCATGGAGGCGACATTCCGCAAAGGAGATATAGAGTGGGCGAGTCGAGTTGCGGGCTTCGGAGACGATAGATACGGGACGGACGGTGCACCCCGATCTACGGACTCTTCTCGATCGGATATGCGGTAGTTTTTGGAGATATTCCGCCGGGACGGCCACCGGATCGAGGGTTTGAGCACACGATCGAGGCTGGAGCGGGGATACGAGCGGTAATCACCACACCGTATAGGCATCCCAAAGCCTATCGGGATGAGATAGAACGGGCCATTCGAGAGCCGCCGGCCCTTGGGCACATTCGACCCAGCCACCGACCCCTTTCGCTTCTTCGCAGTGGTCGTTTGGTGAAAAAGAAGGACGGCACATTACGCATGTGCATTGATTACGAGGGCTCGAACAAAAAGACCCCCGAAGAACAGGGTACCCCATTCCCGGGATCGATGAGTTGATGGATGAGTTGAGAGGAGCACGGTTCTTTCTCAAAGATTGATTTGAGATCCGGGTACCATCGGATACGCATGAGGGAACAGGACATTCCCAAGACTCGCTTTCGGGTGTCATTATGGGCACTTTGAGTTTTCCCGGTCATGCCATTTGGGTTGACCAATGCACCCTGCTACTTTCCGGTCTTGTATGAACCATATTTTCGGGGATCATCCGAGGAAGTTCGTGCGTTTGGTTTTCTTTGATGATATCCTTATATACAGCAGGACCCGGGAGGAGCACCTACGCGCACATTGAGACGGTCTTGCACATCCCTGGAGGAGCGGCGGTTCTTTGCCAAGCTCTCCAAGTGTGAGTTTGGATTGACGGAGATGCTATATCCGGGGCACATCATAGGAGTGGACGGGGTGAGAGTCCACGAGGAGAAGATCGGGGCTATCGGGGATCGGCCAGAGCCACGGAATGTAACGAACTCCGAGGGTTCATTGGTATTTGCACCTATTACGAGGAAGTTCGTCAAGGGCTTCTCTCGACTTGCTTGCACCCCTCACGGAGTTGACGAGGAAGGGAGCATTCGGTTGGTCGGATATTGCACGACGAGCTTTTGATAAGCTCAAGGAGGTGATGAGCGATTGCCCAGTGTTAGCACTACCCGATTTTACGCGGCCCTTTGTCCTAGAGTGCGATGCATCGGGAGAGGGGATTGGAGCGGTTTTGATGCAGGGAGGGTCATCCGATCGCGTTCGAGAGCCCGAAGCTCCTTCCACACGAGAGGCTTTATCCCATCTATGACAAGGAGATGCCGGCCATCATGCATGCATTGGCCAAATTCGGGAGCGAAAGTACCTAGTAGGCGGCGGATTCAAGGTGAGGACGAGATCATAACGACTCAAGTACTTTCTCGGAGCGAGACGGTGCGGGAGAAGCGACAAAAGTGGATCGGCAAGATCCGAGCTTACGACTTTGACATAGAGTATGTCAAAGGGAAAAATAATGTGGTAGCCGATGCCCTTTCCCGTAGACCGGCCCACATTATCACTCATGAGCTTGGACGCCGATTGGAAGGCCCGACTATCGGTTGAGTACTCCAAAGATAGATTTGCATGCGAGGTGTCTGGATGGACGGTAGCGAATAGCGAGGTACAGTGGTGGCCGATGAGGTCATCTATTACGGGGGATAGGATCTTCTTGATCGAGGGGTCTCGGCTCAAGGAGAAAATACTCCGAGCTTCACATGATTCACCATTGGCGAGGCCACCGGGGTTCACCAAGATGTACGGGGCCATCCCGGGGAGAGGTTTGCATGGAAGGGCCTCAAGGAGGATGTACTCCGGCATGTCGGGGAGTGCGAGGTTTGTCGGCGGAACAAAGGAGAGATGAGCCATCCCGTCGGGTGTCTGCAGCACCACTTCCCCATTCGGAGGGGAAATGGGAGAGTGTCTCGATGGACTTCATCACGAGGTTGCCCACGATACGGGGCAAGGATCGCATCTTCGTGGTAGTGGATCGGCTAACGAAGTATGCTCATTTCTTCGCCATTTCGGCACATCACACAGCGGCACGAGGGTGGCGTAGTTGTTTTTTTCGGGAGGTTTTCGGATTGCATGGTCTACCCAAGACCATTGTTAGTGACAGGGGACTGCCCGTTTTATGGGTGGATTTTGGCGAGAGCTCTTCCGACTAGTGGGGACCGAGTTGACACCGAGCACTAGTTACCATCCCCGGACGGACGGGCGGACGGAGATAGTTAACAAGTGGCTAGAGGGCTACTTGCGTAACTACGTCGCGGGCGAGCAGAGAGCATGGTCGAAATGGCTACATCCGGGCGAGTATCTTGCTACAACACAACCCACCATATGTCTATCGGTATGACACCTTTCTATGCATTGTATGGGTATCATTCCCTATCTTTTTGTGGACATGATGTTTGGGGTTAGCAGGGGCTCCACGAGCCAAGTTATGGATCCAAGAGAGCCAAGATATCCTCCGGACTCTCAAGGACAACATAGCCACTGACACAAAATCAGCGAAGTTGTATGTTGATAAGGGTCAGGTGGAGAGACACTTTGAGGTAGGGGACCTGGGTCTACCTACGGTTACGACCATACCGACAGCTCTTCACTCAAACGAAGGGGGCAGAGAAGCTTAAGCCTCGCTTTTATGGACCGTACGGGGTGATACGTAGGATCGGGCGGAGTTGCATATGAGTTGGAGCCGCCCCAAGGCGGCCAGAATTCATAACATCTTCCATGTCATAATTCAAGAAGGCAGGCCGAGTAATATTCCCAATTAGCTTTGCTAATTGGAATATTTCATTTTTGTTTAATTTTGCCGCTTTAGCTAGAAATAATAAATAAAGTGAGAAATAAGAGGGGTCACCTCACTTTATAAATAAAGTGTTCTTTTCCTAGTTGATTGACGTTATAACTTAGAGAAGGGGCCTTGGGGGTCCACATGAGTATGATGGGGAGGCATCAGGCTGACCCAAGGTTAACTGCGCAGGTCAAAGGAGAGTAAGGACGCAGTTAAGTTTTGGAGGGAGTTTGGCATTATAAAAGGAGGGTTCTCACCTCATTTGGACATGCTTGATTTGATATTGATATTGAGAGCTAGACTTCTGTCTGCTTCAGCACGCCGGTTGTTTAGTCGGTCTGCAGCACTGTTTAGTGCAACCGAGTGTCTCCGGTCGGAGATCTCACCCTTAGCCTCGGGGGACTTCGAGTGCCTGCCCTGGTAAGGTTATTTCTGGTTCCACCCTTAGCTTCGGGGGACTTCGAGTGCCCGCCCTAGTAAGGTTATTTTCTGAGTATCATCTTTCAGTTTCAGTGGGAATTGGTAGCAGTTTCTTGGTGGAGATTTGGAGAGAAGGAAGCTCTTCTTGAGACAGCGCAGATCCAGGGAGGGGAGGACGGCGGAGTCAGCGAAGGAAGGACGCGGATCCGGTTAGCCAAAGCGAGAGGACGCGGATACGGGAAGGCATTAGCGGAGAATCGATCTTGGAGGACGCGGATGCGAGAGATGCGCGGGAGAGTGCGGATGCGGAAGGGTAGCATTAGATCCAGCCTTGGAGGATTCAGATCTGATGAGATATTGGTAGATCCAGCCTTGGAGAGTGCAGATCTGAAGGAGTAGCATTAGATCCAGCCTTGGAGGATTCAGATCTGAGGAGATATTGGTAGATCCAGCCTTGGAGAGTGCAGATCTGGAGAGATAGCATCAGATCCAGCCTTGGATGATTCAGATCTGAGGAGATATTGTCAAATACAGCCTAGATCTGAAGAGATAGCAGCAGATTTGGCCTTAGAGGACGCAGATCTGGGGTGATAGGACACAGATCTGGAAAGGAGGATTCAGATCTAGCAGATCTGAGGGAGAGAGAACGCAGATCCAGACAGGGAGGACGCTGATCTGATGAGTAGAGTCTTGTGTGGGGTTTTGGCAGCGTTTTTCAGTGTTTCCAGCCCTGAGGAGTTTGGTTATTTCAACCGGAGGTTTTGCAGGAGGATTCAGGCCCTTTCCTCAGCGTGTTTCTTGAGCTTCTGCGCTGTTCCTGGAGGCACAACGTTTTTGTAGGAGGAGGGTTTCTGGGGGCGATTTTCGGAGGTTGTCCGTTTGGTAAATGGTTTCTGGGTTTTGTCCGGAGCAGCGAGTATAGGTGATCTGTAGATTTTTAGCTCATTCCGGCAAGGGGATCAGCCCCTAGCTTCAGTTCATAGTTCCAGTGCATTCCAGCTTCAGTCTTCAGAGCAGTCTTCAGCCAGCTAGGACGCTGTCCTTATTTGCAGCCATTGTTTGTCTGAGAGGGCCTCCACTTGCCTAGGGCAAGGATAGGTGCATTCATTCTGATTTTCTTGTACTCCTCTCTATGTACTTTCAGATTAATAAAATGGCTCAGTTTTCTGGCATTCTATGTGTACTTGTTCCATGATCTAGTTCCAGTATTGTATTTTCTATATCTGTCTGGCATATTTCTGTGTATTACTGGTTATTACCCTTTGGGGATATTACAGTGGTATCAGAGCATAATTCTGGTTCAGCCTGTGGTCTATGACATCAGAAAAGAAATCATACAGAGCAATAGCAGTGCAATACCAGAAACGCAGTTGGAAAAAGGGCCAAAATAAAAAGGGTCAAATTTTGAAGTTTGGAATTAGGAGAAACGTTTTCTGGGTTTTTCTGGGTTTTGGACAAGGATCACCTTCCCAAATTCTTGGAATTTTCTGAGTAGTTTTCAATGAGTAAATCGGAGGTCGAAGTTAAGCAGCAGTATGGTTTTGCAGCAGCCGTGCAGTTTCTGAGGAGCCTGTAGACACATAGCAGAAAGAGCTGATGGCAGGTGATGTGGATAAGAGGGGATTTTGGGAGACACTCCTCCAACACATGCAGGTGATGTCACAGAAACTCACTGCGTTGGAGGTTAGATTTCGGATCGTTGAGGGATCAAACACATCCCACCATTTGCCGGAGCATGATGCCACTCAGCATATGGCATCACGTACACCCACACGTCCTACCATGCCCACATTCTTGCCAGAGGACACCGGGACAGCAGTACAGCAAGAGATAGATCCGGGTCGGATGGCTGACATTCTTGCAGAGTACCAGGCTTTAGGACCAGCGTTCATGAAGGCTCTCTCGTTCAGAAAATATATCCGGATCCAGTATGGCATTAGACTCCGTGATCAACACCGGGGGCACCGGCATCATCATGATGGAGACTACCACCGCACAGCTAGTAGAGATTATGTTCAGCTCCAGCGTGATAGTAGACCTCACAACTTTCACAGAGGGAACAAGCACTCACATGATAGGGGCTTACAGCGCACAGTGGACAGATTCCATCTACCGACACTTGACGGGTCATCCAGGCGCTCGGAAGAAGCTTGGGTGGACAAGTTGGATACCTCTTTCCAGCTTGACCGAGTATCGGAGAGGAAAACCATTAAAATGGTTACCTCGCACTTGGAGGATGAGGACACACAGGATTGCAGGGAGTTCGAGGATACACCTAGTGTGACACGGGACTCACCATCATTAGAGACCTCCTTGACCATGTCGGTTGATATCGTAGTGGAGGAGGTAGAACCTACCCCGGTAGAGCCATCCACTGAGGTGATGACTGGAGCCATGTCTGAGTCTTCGGGTGGTAGCAGCACACGACAGATGGGTGAGGTATCAGGAGATATATCCATTATCGATGAGGCACTAGGAGATACAGAGGTATCGGATGATGGTCGCAGACAGCGGTATCATCGGCTTCGGACGGACCTTCGAGCTTTGAGGGAGAAGGCCGCGTCAGTACGGGAGACCATTTTGTTGCAGGACCAGGAGCTGGAGGGTATGAGAGTGACTTGTGCCAAGTCGGCGGCCAAGTTGGTCCGCATTGGGGAACAGCTGGATTCCCTGATGGTACAACCAGAGGGCACGAGGGAGCGTCGGATCATTCCCCTTCAGGCATGCATGAATGGGACTAGCAGTATTGTTGGGTCATCTCTTCCCATTAGAGAGAGAGAGGCAGAGCCACCTAGTCAGGTCTCATATATTGACTTGGATAATGGTATGAGACGATTAGAGTTGCACAGGGTACAGCAGCCACGTGTTGAGGTTGGATGGCGAGAGATTTTGAGTTGGTACTCGATGGAGCGGACTATGGATGAAGAGGAGGTCTCAAGGAGAGATCTCACTGGAGATGAACTTCGACACACCATGGGGTGCAATGACTTTCTTCCCTTCTCACAAGAGCAAATAGAAGATGGTGGACATCTTAGGATGGATAACATCTCTCATGCTTGTGTTGGACATCCCTTGAGCCATACACATCATGATGGGAGGTTTTTGCCTACCACCTGTTTGATTCTTGATAGGGTCTCATTGATCCTTGAGAAGTTTATACTTCAAAATCCCATGAAGTGCAAAATCAGAAATTTGATTTGGGAGGATGGTAGCCCTCATGGGAGGAGTACCAGGATGAGGAGAAGGAGGCATCCACAAATGATTGAGTGGATGGGGATGATGAGCAAGGAGCTAGGAGGCTACTTGCAGATCTGTGCTACCAGGCAACAGGAGGCTTGGCTGCGCTGGTTACTCTTGAAAGAGTTTGGCCATCACTTGGCAAACACTCTTCCTAAGAGTAGGAGGATGGGGAAAAGATGGATGGATACTTGCATCATTGAGCAGCATAGAGTATGGATGCATGGTGTTGATGTGTTACTCATATCATTCATTGTGTCGTCATCACATGAGTTGCATGATGGAGGTATGGGGAGGCAACACAATTTCTTGTTGCTTTGCTTGGGAGAGCAAGGGCAGATTTGCTCCCACACTTTGCATGATGTTGCAGGAGGAGGAGATGGCACTATCTCCTTGGTCTTTGATTGGGAAGCACTTCCATCTTGGGAGGTATTCCATATTTGTTGCAGCATTATTAGAGGAGTCTTTGACAAGGAACATGTCAAAGAACAGAGTCTTGTATTGACAGGAACTTATCTGCATGAGCTCACAGCATTGTCACCTTGGAGCAGGACATTATGGATGAAGTGTGCGCAGCAGAGATATGGTGGATCTATAACCCATAGGTCCCAGGATCACTTCATATTCGTTGCACAAAGAGGAGGTAATGATGATAGAGACATCTATGGCATATTCTTCTTGACTTGGGTTTCCAAGCATGAGGAGGATTATCTTCTTGCGGCACATGGTTCATTCTTCTTCATAGCATGCCAAAACACTATGGAGGACTCATTTATGGATCCATGTACCATCTTACTTCCAGCATATGGTGAGGGTTTTGTCTATACATTCATTGATTTGCACACTCTTGCCATTCCTATGCAGTGCATTGCTTCACAAGAGGGCAAGCTTGTCACATTGCTCCATGAGTTGTATTGGGCCAATCTACATGATGGAGGCAGCCATCTCTTTTGTGGCCTTGGGAAAATGTTTTATCATCACATGTATGTTCATTTTCCGCACTATAGCATGTATCATCTAAAGACATGCATGATTAACTATGTAACAAGAAACATTTTGCCGTGTACTTTCATTAAGCAGCAATTTGTAAAAATGCGTTGTACTTGTTTGGGAAGCTGTTGGTACCTTCTTGCACCACATGAGACCTTCAGCATTTCCTTCATTTTGCTGCTGATCATGTCTTCATTTGCTGATATATATCAGATTTGTATGGGAAGCTTGATTATGAGGGAGACACATGAGCTGGATGTGTCCGTGAGTGGGAAAAATTCTCACAATTTCTGCACTACATGTTCTAATGGGAGCATGGGAGGAGGCATGGCCACCACTACTATATATGCGTTCTCTTTTGATGTGGGCCATGAGATTGATATTCATCCATTGCACAGCCATGGGCAAGTGTTTGGACCTATGTTGTTGTCATATTCAGCCATTTACTATCCATTAGTAGATGTGATGAATCTTGTAAATTGCTTGCCATGTAATTTTCTGAAGTTGCAGTGGATGAGACTGCGTTGTATCCTTGTGAGAGATTGTTTGCATTATGTATCCTCATGTAGAACCTTCAGCAAACATCTCATTAGGGTGATCCATGATGACCATGTCATATTCTTCATGGATGGTTTGTTTTGGGCCAGCTTGTTCTTCATTGATGGAGGAACCTTCTATGGCGGATTGTTTTTCACTTTGCCATTGGAGGGCAATGATTTTGCAGCCCAGGATCAACATAGACTCTACACTTGTCATGAGTGGAGAGAAGGACAGCATGGGGTAAGCTATGATGCTTGCCAAGTTCATATTTTCAGCCCACCTTCATTACCAGAGCTTGAGGTGGAAGGAGATTTTCAGGAGTTGCCTTGTCGGGAGGCGGCTCATTTTGTTTGGATGATCGCTTGGGGACAGAGGATCCACATGAGAGAGATGTTCCTCACTTCATGCCTTGAGTGGAGAGAGATGATGAGCTGGTACACAGTCGATGGGACAACTTACACATTCATAGATGCAGAGCAGCAGCAGTCATGGTCTTTAGTCATAGCCAGGGGCAGTGAGCGGACCAAGTCATGGGACTTGTGCGATTATTGGCCACAGTGGCGATGGGATCCGGGAGGACTATTGATTGGCTGGTACCATGAGAGGCCAGTTTGGGATCCTGGCATTGAGATATCCCTTCATATCAGGGTAATGCAGGAGACGGAGAGGTTTCAGTGGGACCCAGGCACATTCTGCAGTATTGGCAGGGAGCATCAGCTAGAGAGTAGGCTTGTTCCAGCATTGCTTGAGAACAAGCCATTTTTGCTGGATGAGGATGCCACTTGGGAGAGCGAGCAGACTTTACAGCATCCATCACTTCAGTTGCTTGAGGACAAGCAACGTTTTGCCGGGGGAGACTGTAATATTCCCAATTAGCTTTGCTAATTGGAATATTTCATTTTTGCTTTATTTTGCCGCTTTAGCTAGAAATAATAAATAAAGTGAGAAATAAGGGGGGTCACCTCACTTTAGTCACCTCACTTTATAAATAAAGTGTTCTTTTCGTAGTTGATTGACGTTATAACTTAAAGAGGGGGCCTTGGGGGTCCACATGAGTATGATGGGGAGGCATCAGGCTGACCCAAGGTTAACTGCGCAGGTCAAAGGAGAGTAAGGACGCAGTTAAGTTTTGGAGGGAGTTTGGCATTATAAAAGGAGGGGTTCTCACCTCATTTGGACATGCTTGATTTGATATTGATATTGAGAGCTAGACTTCTGTCTGCTTCAGCACGCCGGTTGTTTAGTCGGTCTGCAGCACTGTTTAGTGCAACCGAGTGTCTCCCGTCGGAGATCTCACCCTTAGCCTCGGGGGACTTCGAGTGCCTGCCCTGGTAAGGTTATTTCTGGTTTCACCCTTAGCTTCGGGGGACTTCGAGTGCCCGCCCTAGTAAGGTTCTTTTCTGAGTAACACCCTTCAGTTTCAGTGGGAATTGGTAGCAGTTTCTTGGTGGAGATTTGGAGAGAAGGAAGCCCTTCTTGAGACAGCGCAGATCCAGGAGGGAGGACGCTGGTCAAGCAGAAGGAAGGACGCAGATCCAGTTAGCCAAAGCAGAGAGGACGCAGATCTGGGAAGGCATTGGCAGAATCAGTCTTGGAGGACGCAGATCTGAGAGATCTAGCCTGGGAGAGGGCAAATCTGAAGGAGTAGCATTAGATCCAGCCTTGGAGGATTCAGATCTGATGAGATATTGGTAGATCCAGCCTTGGAGAGTGCAGATCTGAAGGAGTAGCATTAGATCCAGCCTTGGAGGATTCAGATCTGAGGAGATATTGGTAGATCCAGCCTTGGAGAGTGCAGATGCGGTGGAGGCATCGGATCCGGCCTTGGATCATTCGGATGCGAGGAGATATTGTCGAGATCCCGGCCCCCAGATGCGGAAGGATAGCGACGGTTGGCCTTAGAGGACGCAGATCTGGGGTGATAGGACACAGATCTGGAAAGGAGGATTCAGATCTAGCAGATCTGAGGGAGAGAGAACGCAGATCCAGACAGGGAGGACGCTGATCTGATGAGTAGAGTCTTGTGTGGGGTTTTGGCAGCATTTTTCAGTGTTTCCAGCCCTGAGGAGTTTGGTTATTTCAGCCGGAGGTTTTGCAGGAGGATTCAGGCCCTTTCCTCAGCGTGTTCTTGAGCTTCTGCGCTGTTCCTGGAGGCACAGCGTTTTTGTAGGAGGAGGGTTTCTGGGGGCGATTTTCGGAGGTGGTCCGTTTGGTAAATGGTTTCTGGGTTTTGTCCGGAGCAGCGAGTATAGGTGATCTGTAGATTTTTAGCTCATTCCGGAAAGGGGATCAGCCCCTAGCTTCAGTTCATAGTTCCAGTGCATTCCAGCTTCAGTCTTCAGAGCAGTCTTCAGCCAGCTAGGACGTTGTCCTTATTTGCAGCCATTGTTTGTCTGAGAGGGCCTCCACTTGCCTAGGGCAAGGATAGGTGCATTCATTCTGATTTTCTTGTACTCCTATCTATGTACTTTCGGATTAATAAAATGGCTCGGTTTACGGCATTCTATGTGTACTTGTTCCATGATCTGGTTCCGGTATTGTATTTTCTATATACGTACGCATATTTATGTGTATTCTTGGTTATTTCCCTTTGGGGATATTACGATCGTACGTGGCAGTCCGCCGAGGCTACCCACGGATGATGAGGGGGCACTTGGTGTTGCGGCGAGGCCATTATTGACACCGGGGAGAGACAGCTGCGGAGCAGGAAGATCAGAGAGTTCTTGGTGAGATGGAAGCATCTGCCGGATGAGGATGCCACTTGGGAGGATGAGAAGATCTTCCAGCATCCATCACTTCAGTTGCTTGAGGACAAGCAACGTTTTGCGGGGGGAGACTGTAATATTCCCAATTAGCTTTGCTAAATGGAATATTTCATTTTTGCTTTATTTTGCCGCTTTAGCTAGAAATAATAAATAAAGTGAGAAATAAGAGGGGTCACCTCACTTTAGTCACCTCACTTTATAATAAAGTGTTCTTTTCCTAGTAGATTGACGTTATAACTTAGAGAGGGGGGCCTTGGGGGTCCACATGGGTATGATGGGGGAGGCATCAGGCTGACCCAAGGTAAACTGCGCAGGTCAAAGGAGAGTTAAGTTTTGGAGGGAGTTTGGCATTATAAAAGGAGAGGTTCTCACCTCATTTGGATCATTCATGATTTGATATTATTATTGAGAGCTAGACTTCTGTCTGATTCAGCACGCCGGTTGTTTAGTCGGTCTGCAGCACTGTTTAGTGCAACCGAGTGTCTCCGGTCGGAGATCTCACCCTTAGCCTCGGGGGACTTCGAGTGCCTGCCCTGGTAAGGTTATTTCTGGTTTCACCCTTAGCTTCGGGGGACTTCGAGTGCCGCCCTAGTAAGGTTAATTTCTGAGTTACACTTTTCAGTTTCAGTAGCAAAGTAGCAGCAGTTCTGGTGCAGATTTGGAAGAGAAGAAGCCCTCTTGTGGCTGCGCAGTTCAGAGGAGGAAGGACGTTGTTCAAGGAGGAGAGAGGACGCTGATCAGCCTGGGAGAGTGAGGACGCTGTTCCAGGGAGGACGCTGTTCCAGGGAGGACGCAGTCCAGATCTGAGCAGAGAAAACACTGTCCAGGAGGAGGAAGGACGCAGATCAGCTGTGGGAGTGAGGACGCTGTCCAGTTCTGAAGAGGAGGACGCAGATCTGAAGGCCATTGATAGATCCAGTCTTGGAGAGGGTAGATCTGAGCAGATATTTGCAGATCTAGTTTTGTATGTTGCAGATCTGAAGGTATAGCACTAGATCCAGCTTGGGAGATTGCAGATCTGAGGAGATATTGGCAGATCTAGCCTAGATCTGAAGAGATAACATCAGATCCAGCCTTGGAGGTTGCAGATCTGAAGAGATATTGTCAGATCCAGCATAGATCTGAAAGGTTAGTAGCAGATCTGGCCAAGGAGAACGCAGATCAGGAGGGATAGGACGCAGATCCGGTTTGGAGGCTTCATATCCAGCAGATCTGAGCATTCAGGAGGCAGATCCACCAGATAGGACATTGATCTGAGGAGCAGGCTTATGTGAGATGGGCTCAACAGCGTTTTCTAGCATTTAGTGGCTGATCCATCTGTCTGGAGGTTTGGGTGACCAGTTCTTCATCTGTTTCTGCGCTGTCACTAGCAGAGACAGCGTTTTCCATTGGTGAGGGTTTGGAGTTTGAGATCAGCTGTTTTCCAGTCTTCAGCTCATAGCACCAGCGCAGTCCAACTTCAGTCTTCAGAGCAGCTGGGACGCTGTCCTTGTTGCAGCCATTATTCTGTCTGAGAGGGTCTCCACTTGCCTAGGGCAAGGATAGGTGCACTCACTCTGATTTTCTTGTACTCCTCTCTATGTACTTCCTGATTAATAAAATGGCTCAGTTTTCTGGAATCCTATGTGCAATTATTCAGTGATCTGGTTCAGCATTGTATTTTCTATATCTGTCTGGCAATTTTCTGTTTATTACTGGTTATTTCCCTTTGGGGATATTACATGTGGTTCTACAATCATGCCTCAGCTTGTCACGCCATACTTTCTGTACGCGAGCACGTATTGAAACCTTGTTCCGGCAATCGACGGGGGCAATTGACAAGGAAACTGTTGTTCTATTCCAAATAGTTGACGGTCCACGCATACAACGCTAGTGCCGTCGATCGTTGTGTCCGTAGTCGGACCGTCAAAAGGTGTGACATCTAGTCGTCGAGGTAAATAGTCGCAAATGGTGGAACAATTGCCGTGGTGCAATTGGATCCTTCATCTCCGATGGAATTCAATCATCGAGATGCCGGCGTGGCTAGTTAGGAGAGTTTGTGTGGTAGTTCCATCAACAATATCCATGTTGATTCTCCACGAAGGCCACGATGCGAATTACGGTGATAACTTAGCGATCAGCTTTATGAATTTTTGTGTTTCTCTAAGTTTGCACGGACCGATGGGCGTAACCATAGCCTTTGGTCGATTATCATCGGGAGAATTGTGTTTGTCTTGATTAGAAACCCTAATAAGCCTGTTAACCTTTCCAAATTGCTTTCTGCTGACGCCATTTTTAATGGGAAGTGAAGCTTTGCTGGTAATGTCTTCTAAATCAACCAAGACAGCGTCTTCGGGGTCATTCTCTTTGTCTCCCTCTGAACCTTCACCGCTGTAATAACCAGAAACCTCTTCGAGGAGTCCATTACTTTTACTGCTAATTACCTCACGGGGTTCATTTGTTAAAGATTCCACAAGTAGACGGCTCCAGTTTCCGAAGATCTCGTCCGATTTTTTTTCGTCTTGGTCCCCTTCTCCTAGGGGAATGATCTCCACTCCTCCAAGATCCGTCATTTTACGGTGAAACACCCTCATCGTTGCATTGTATGTCAAATCGTAGGCCTTGCTGCCGACGCCAAAGACTGTCCACGCTGTCTCTAGGGATGAGGTAGGGACTGCGGCCCACCTACAACAGTATACGCTGCTATCCACTGCACCCAAGACACATTTATGTAGGCTGAAACATCCTTTGCTGCCTCGGCTTCCCCTCATAGTAATTCAATCTTCAAGATAACCCTAAAACAAACCTCAAAAACCCACGTTATCTTATCTTTCCTTGTTGTGGCTAGGGTAAAGAATTTCACCTCTTCAACGAGTCTTTCTGAAGTGTGAGTGATTGCTCTCAACACAAGTTGAACTTTGTCTTCACCATGCTCCGATGCCATGTTAATTTCTAAACATGTTCTATGCCATTTCAAATTAGGGCACAAAACACTGAACTAGATAGAACATACCAATAGATCGATGGAAGACAAGCCAAAACAGAGATAATGAATGGTGGCGTTGCGGCGATCAGCTGGATGCTTCTACCAGCAAAGTCTTCAATAGGTCATTCAGCCAAGCGTATCACACATAACCCCAGTACAACCCAAACAAAGAGCACTCCACAAATACGCAGCACCAAGAACGCAACTCCATTGCCATCAAGAGAGAATAAAATCCACCACACAATGTGTGTATAATGAACTCCAAGTCTCTCCATTATATAGGCATCTTTGGGGGTGTGTGACACGCTCTTTAAGACATTTAAGTCTATATTATATTCCAGGCCCACCTAGCACATAAGTGGAATAAATTCAAAGTACATGTTCTGCTCATCTGATCGAGATGATTTTTAGATCAATCTTACACCTCTCCGAAAGATGAATCCAATAAAAATATTGGGATCGTCATCTGAGCAGCACAACTCGGAGTTTGGACCTAGTTGTCCAAATTTAACACAAGGAGACATGGTTGCAGAGAGTTTCCAATCTAAGTTTTCTCCAATAGGAGAGTGTACAAATGTAGCAGCAAGTGCATACTCCTCTCTGCTGACACTTTGGGGAAAAATTCATGCATACTGAGAATTAGTAATTAAATGTCCTCTACATGAAGTATTCAGGGACGCTAGGTAAGCTAAATTTTGAGATCGACTCGAAAGGGAAGGAAAATATGACCTGTATAAGGGATCCTTCAGGAGCAAAAACGCCATATAACTTCAGTTTTGTATCACAATGAATGCTGTTGGGATATAGCCTAAGACCAACATGAAGACTCTAAAAATTCCCATAGATGATTTCCAAATTTTGGTTGTCTACAATTCGAGCTGCACTTTTCCCAACAGTGGCATCCAGTGAGACTTGTTGCATGTTAGGAGGCTCCTTATCAGTAAGGACAAAGAAGTTCTCTGTGGAATGGTAGCTTAAAAGTTCATTAAGCTTCTTCCACTCCTCTTTAGATAGCTGTCTTGGACATGGCATGTCAGTGACCCTCTGTGAATTTTCACAAGCATTAGAAGGGTTTGAATCTGCTGCCGTTGACCCCCATCCAAAAGACCACCAACTAGACTTCCTCACGCGTGCCCTCTCTAATGCCATTTCCTCTGACCTTGCACCTTCAACTCTAGCATGAGCAAGTAACCTCCATAAAAGGATAACCTTTGCATCTAGCTCCTCCTCAATTTCTATGATTTCTTTGCTCTCCAGTCTGCGTACTTGCTGCAAATACCCTGCATAGAGCTGAACATACATCCTACGAAGGTGACAAAGACGAGAAACATTTTCCCATTATAGACGGTGCCATGTCTTGTTTTGTCGGTGCAACCTTGCCTGACAGGGATAACGCCACCAAACTCGAGTGTCTTTAGACACTGAAACCAATGGCCGCAAGTGTGAGACCTCAATGCGGGTTTGATATCTTGAGACTATTTCCCATAGTTTCATTCCATCATAATATTGAGCCTGCATACAAACCTCTGACACTGTCACTGGCACATCATTTAGAGTGAGGGACATTTTCTGAGAAGGAACACTTGCGTCCCGCTTATCTTGCTTTCCAAAACGATAATACTTGAGAGTTCCATTAATAGAATATAGCAAATACTAGCGCCCTAGAGTCCATGTTGATGCTGAATTTATCTCCTTATCTATTTCTTGAATGCCAGCTTCAAAATTCTTGCTCCATTCATCAACAGTCAATTCTTCCAATCCCTTATCCAACTTCCATGGGACACTATCAGAATCATGGTAAACTGCAAAACGCTCAAGCTGCAGAGACTTGCGTTGCCTATCTAATGATCCACTAGTATTGAATGTTTCCATGCCATTCTCATCTATTGTCACAGCAGCAAGCTTTGCCAAAGTAATCCCAGAACAAAATGGATGTCCTGGGTTGCTCACTGCATCCTCGTAGTGTACATGTACATTACTGATAGATATTTTTAAATTTCCAACCACTGTTGCAATTATAGAACCTATCCATGAATTTGTTTCTGATGAATTTTCCGCTTTTGTTTTCCCCTTATATTTGCTTCCAGCATTGCCATCTCTGCTTCCTCAATTTGTCGTCGTTTTGCTTCAAAAAGCCTTTCCTTATTCTCCTCCGTGAAAGAGCATTAATCTTGTGCAGGTTCTTTCCAGACGTTGATCTTTAGAGCCTCAGTGGAGAGACCATGCACATATTCTCCCAGGTATCTACGAAGCAAATGCAAAACATGAGCTTCAAACATTGTGCGAAAATCGTCTAATGCTCAATATTTTTCAGCTCATGCCACAACATGCTTCATCCGTACATCGCCCGTATTATCCTGCCAGCTATAATCTCAATAATCGAGTTCCAGCAGATAGGGCTCCTAAAATGCCCCTGTGATTGATTTCCGCTCGAATAAGAAATGTTTTTCCTCTTCGTTCGTGCTGCGTACGTCAAAGTCACCGTTCCCTACCCACTAACATTTTTAGTGTAATTTATCCATCAAATTCTCAATGCCAACCCAACATATGTAATGGTTTATGTGAATTTAGAAAATATGAATAATAAATTAAATAATTTCAAATAATAGGAGCGATATGTTGAAGGTCCTATTTTATAATTTTAATGCCCTAAGGTCCTGAAGGTTCAACCAGGCTTCGATACCATGTGTAATGACTTTAATTTTCACAATTAACAATCATTAACAAAATTGATACCATGTGTAATGACCTTAATTTTCACAATTAACAATTTATAGAACCCAGCCAAGATTAGGGCCTAGAAACCCCAGCGCTGCCCCTGAAAGCCTCTACGTCAGCCTCTGAAGCCCCTCTGACCCTCAGCGTTGCTCCGGAAAGGTCTGTGTTACCCCAGACTGGGTGATGCATGCCCTACGTTGCCCCTTAGGGTCTCTGCATAACCCTTTGAGGGTTTCCTACTAAAAATCATGCTGTCCTTGGAGGGGCTGTGTAATGACCTTAATTTTCGCAATTAACAATCATTAACAAAATTGATACTACACAATTCAGCGTGAAATTTTTGAAGCAGAATATATCAATTCACTATTGAATATTTACCTGGAACCTTGTTTGAAGATGTTCCTGACCCGCCATGGCTCCTGCTCTAATTACCAAACCACCATTTTCCTCCCACCCTATCTGGGGTCAACCTCTCCGGTCCCCAGATCCAGAAGACGAGTCTTTTGGCTCCCGTGCCCAAAACTCCATTAACAATCAAGATCACTCTATGACTCTGTTAGAACTCACTGCTTAGGTCTCCCACAGTTAGAAATTCTCTGACAACATCCGGGTCAGTTTTCCCACCTCACTCACCCATGCCCATCAAGTTTCGCCCCCTTCTCCCTTCATACACAAATCCCCTTTCAAGATATTTATTAAAATATCCTCTTTTAATAAATATCTTAGTCAAATCCCCTTTCAAGATATTTATTAAAATATCCTCTTTTAAATAAATATCTTAGATTTGTATTAAAATATTATTATTCAACAAATATTTTGGATTCCTAAATATCTTGGATTTTATCAATTATCATCTTTTATTTGCATAAGTCAATGCTTTTACTTTCCTTTGAACAATATATTAGTTGTATTATGATAGTGGTAGGTATAACTTTTACCTCACAATACATTCATTATATTCTGGTGAGTTAGGTATTTACTCAATACTTCAATAATTCACTCATTACCCTACACTGAGACTTTTCATAATTGATAAGTGCATATACTAGTTCAGTACACGTGATACATGCATATGTAGCTATCATATGTATGTCTCATATGCATGCTAATATTTATATGTTCCCTATAACTCGAGTTGGGTCATTACAGAGTGTGTTGTCCTTGCTGCTGCAACTTCCCTTCTCCTCTGCGCTGTCCTTGAGCTGATCTCTGCCTTTTGTGTATTCTAGATCCCGTGATCAAATCATCCCCTTGGCCTAAATTCCCCTCTCTGCAACTGAAACACTTCTGAGTATTCTTAGCAAACCCTGCCCTAGAATCTCATCTTAGCTTCAATGCTCTGCCTCTGTGTGTCCTTACAAATGACCCCAAGCCTTTCCTTTATACTTTTCTCGTTGGAAAACCAACGACCATGATTAGATTTTGAATCAATGGCTAAGATTAAAAGAAAGCTTGTTCTGTGTGACTTAAAACAATTTCATCACATGTTTAATTAAATTCACTTTAATTATTTAAGTTCCCTAAGTTTTAACTTAGAAAATACATTAAAATAATTAATTAATTTAATATCTCCTAAACCAGATGAAATTACCCAAATCAATTTATGGGTTTTGTAGATCAAGTGTACTCGAGTCCCTCCTCAAAATTTGGGAGCTAGAGCACAACTGATGCTACCCCAAATACACAAAATCTCAACACTCCCTCTTAGCATCAAGTGTGTGCTCTAGCGATACATCACACTTATGAATTACATGATTTTGGGCACTGGTTCTGTGCTGGTGATGCTTGGCCTGCTGCCACTCAACTCTACAATGCTGCTGCCATTCTGTACTGCTACCCATGACTCTGCCACTGCCACTCCAACCTTTGTACTGCTACTCCCTCTCAATATGCTGCATCTGTGCTGCTCATAGCACTGCCACTGCTGATCTACTGCACTGCAACTTCAGTTGTTGAGAGACACAACTGAATCTCCTGCCCAATCTTTGACAGACAAGTCAGATGGGATACATCCTCATCACTGAAGCTCCATAGGCTGCAAATCTGTGCCGAGATCTAAAAAACGATGCACAGCTACAACTCTGCCTGTGAATCAGACTCCCTCTGCACTACTGAAGTCACATCAGCCCCTTGTGCTGAAATCTATCACGCTGCTGCTGCACTGCGCTATCCCTTTGAAGCTTTATGCGCTGCTGCAGTTCTACACTACGTAAGTAGCTCTGCTCGGCGCTGTTGAAGTCGCATCAGCCTCTGCGCTGCTGCTACTGCTACGCTGCTCCTGCTTTGTTCTGCGCTACTGCTACTTCTACGATGCTCCTGCTTTGCTCTGCGCTGCTCCTTCGAGTCTTGAGATCTGCCTCTGCCTCTGCTTCATCTGTGATCTATGCACCTACTGCTCCTCTTGTCCTGCTACTGTCTTAAGGCTGTCGTAGCTCGCTTGTGATCCAAGAGATGAGTTGCTCAAGGATCCCGCCTTCTTCTATGTACATCCTTTACATATCCATGTCACCCCACCTCCGTGGTCCATGAGCTTTCATGGCTGCATCATCTCCTGACCCATCATCTGCCACAACTTTTTTGAAAGAAGATGCTTCCTTGTCCTTTTTCTTCTCAAGACAATTGCTGGCAAAATGTTCCATTTCACCACATTGGAAGCACTTGATCTTTGAGAGATCCTTCTTCTTCTTTGGCTGCTTCTTCGATGCCAAGGCTGCATCTTCCTCATCTTGCTTCTTCACTTTGCTTGATCCAGAGCTATACTACTTCTTGGTGAATCTGTGGAGTTCTTCTTGATGCAGAATTGACCACAAGCTATCCCAATCTGGGATGTCCGCTCTGCCCAAGATACTTTGGACAAAGGTTTCCCACTCATTTGTGACTGCATTGAGGGCAAACCTGACCATCACATTGTCTTCCACCTTAGCACCAGTTGCAGTCAACTGATCTCTGATCGACTGCAGTCTGAAGAGGAAATGCTCCATCTCCTCTCCCTTGGCCATCATGAATGACCTTATCTGAGTCTCCAACAACATCTTTCTTTGGACAGATTTTCCCTCATACAAGGAGGTGAAGGCCTTCCACATCTCGTAAGCTATCTTCTTCTCAGCTACGTGTGGTACAATATGGTCATTGATTCCATCCATAATCAGTTGCTTGGCATGCCCAACAACCTCCTTATGCTTCCGAAGGAGATCCGGATCTGTCGGTGTGGCCAGAGTTTGCTTTGCATGGTGTCTAAGATTGTATGCCTCAAGGACTATTAGGATCCTTGCCTTCCAAACTAAAAAGTTTGAGAGGCCATCCAGCCTATCCTGATCACGCCGTCCACGAGGAGCCATCTGCTCAGAATGTGTCGGAACTTCCTCTTGTCTTTGCTAGAGAAATGGATCTAAGGCCCTTGGTGAAACATACACCTTCTGCTCCCTCTGAAAGCTAATTTCCCTCCTTGGAAATCTACCAAATCAACTATGATTCAACTTCTTGCTTAATCCTTTGATCAAATTGCAAGTTTTCTTTGGCGAGAAACTCTCGGAGAAGCTGATTTCCTCCCGCTCTTTGTCACTTGTGCTAAGGCTAAAGATCTGAAAACTTAAGAAAATTAACCCCACCAACACCTTCTGAATTTCTGCAGCTTTTCTGCAGTCTTTTTTGGATATGACAGATTCGGATCTGAATCACACTGGCTGGCTTCAGACTGATCTAGCGTTGTTTCTGAGCTGCCTCTGCACAGTAATTGCGTGGGCTTGCTAAGAGACAACGTTAGACTGCATCACCCTTCCCTCTGCATGGATCTGCCTCTGAAAACTGTGCTGTCCCTTCAAATTTGCGTTTTTGCTACTTTTCGAGTTGCTTTCTGCAACTAGAACCTTCAGTCTCTTGCAGGTGACCCTCCTAGATCTGCAATTGCTCTGATACCATGTGGAAATTTCTGAATCTTTACACTTCATGTAGAAATTATTACTGTTAATTTGGTAATGATTCTCCTACTTAGACAAGCTATTAACTGAACAAATTTAAGTTAAAATAGAAGCAAAACACATAACAGATCTCCACCAATCCAGATCTAGAACAAGTGCATGCACACATAAACAAAGTGACATAGTTATTTATGGAGAAATAGTCCCCGGAAAAACCCAATGCGGGAAAACCGGTCTTTGGCTGCTGGAGGGTTTTATTATTAAGAATTTTCTGAATACAACAAGCCTGGGTTCCAGATTTGAAAAACCCGACAGAGAATATACTAGATCCACAGCTCACTGGTTGATCTAGTGCCAAAATAATGATTGATCCACAAACTCAAACGGGATTTACAGAATTCAACGAAGATTAGGGCCTGGAAAACCTAGCACTGCCTCGTAAAGACTCTGCGTCAGCCTCTGAAGCCCCGCTGACTCTCAGCGTTGCTCCAGAAAGGTCTGTGTTACCCCAGATTGGGTGATGCAGGCCCTACGCTGCCCCCTAGGGTCTCTGCATAACCCTCTAAGGGTCTCCTGCTGAAAATCATGTTGTCGTTGGAGGGACTGCGCTGTCCTTGCTGCTGCATCTTCCCTTCTCCTCTGCGCTGTCCTTGAGCTGATCTCTGCCTATTGTGTATTCTAGGCCCGGGATCAGATCATCATCTTGGCCTAAATTCCCCTCTCTATAGCTGAAACACTTCTGAGTATTCTTAGCAAACCCTGCCCTAGAATCTCAGCTTAGCTTCAGTGCTCTGCCTCTGTGTGTCTTTACAAATGACCCCACGCTTTTCCTTTATACTTTTCTTGTTGGGAAACTAACGGCCATGATTAGATCTTGAATCAATGGCTAAGATTAAAAGAAATCTTGTTCCGTGTGACTTAAGACAATTTCATCACATGCTTAATTAAATTCACTGTAATTATTTAAGTTCCCTAAGTTTTAACGTAGGAAATACATTAAAATAATTAATTAATTTAATCTCTCCTAAACCAGATGAAATTTCCCAAATCAATTTCTGGGTCTTGTAGATCAAGCGTACTCTAGTCCCTCCTCAAAATTTGGGAGCTAGAGCACAACTAATGCTACCCCAAATATACAAAATCTCAACATGGCTTTGCACGAAGCTGTGCTTGCTGCCATATATTCTGCCTCAGCTGAGCTCAGTGCGACGGACTTCTGTTTCCTACTGCACCAGGAAGGCATTCCTGATTCGAGATCGAAACAGTACCCACTAGTACTTTTTCGATCCACTGTGCTTCCAACCCAATCTGCATCTGTAAAGCTACTCAATTGGACCTCGTTGCTGTTGGTGTACTTCAATCCATGCTGGACTGCCCCCTTCAAGTATTTGAGAACATGTTTGGCTACTGCCTAGTGAGCCCTCCTTGGTTCCACCATGAACTGACTGAGGGTATTCACTGCATAATAGATGTCTGGTCTAGTGTTGACCAGATACATCAATGATCCGATAAGCTGCCTATACAAGGTGGGATCAGCTTCATCATCCTTTGATATGTCTATCTTCTTCCAGTTAGTGATCATCAGCGTGGCCATGGGTCTACAGTCTTCCATCTGAGACCTCTTCAGGATCTCTGTAGTGTATCTTCCTTACCCAAGGAAGATTTCTCCCTTCTGCTGCCAGACCTCCAAACCAAGAAAATAGTGCATCTGCCCCATATCCTTCATGTCGAATATGGTAGCTAGATTTTCGTTGTAGTCCTTGATGAGCTTAGATGATCCAGTAAGAAAAAAATCATCTACATACAATACTAGGATTAATGTCTCATCCCCTACTCTCAAGTAGTAGAGATTGGGATCTCCGTCACTCTGGACGAATCCCATCTTCTGCAAATAACTATCAATTCGTCCATACCATGCTCTGGGGGCTTGTTTTAGACCGTACAAGGCTTTCTTAAGTGTGCAAACATGAGTCTTTTGCTCATGTGTCTCGAAGCCCTCTGGTTGTTCTATGTAAACTTCCTCGTCTATCACCCTATTCAAGAACGTTGTCTTGACATCCATCTGGTGAATCTCCCATCCCATCTGCACTGCTAGAGAGATGATGGATCTAATTGAAGTGTATCGAGCTACAGGGGCGAAGGTTTCCTCATAGTCGATTCCTTCTTTCTCTGTGTACCCCTTAGCCATAAATATGGCCTTTAACTTCTCTATGTTTCCGTTTGCAGCATACTTAGTTTTGTAGATCCACCTCGATCCAACAACTGATCTGTCCTGTGGTCTAGGGACTACTTCCCATACATCGTTTTTCATGATGGAGCTATACTCCACCATGGCATTTACCCACACCTGATGCTGCGCTGCCTCCCAAAAGTTAGAGGGCTCTCCGACCTGAGCTACCAGTGCCTAGTATCTGTCAGGTTGCTTCTGTACCCTCTTCCCGTCTCTAGGGGCTCCAAAAAATTCCTCTGCATCCCTCAGAATTTGTTGGAGTTCTCTGCTTGGTCTTCCACTGGTGGTGGGTGGTCTTACCTGCTCTCCTGCCTGCTCTCCTTCGGAGGAACTCTCCTTAGAATCCTTGTGCCGTGGAGAGGCACTTGACACATCCTCTGTAGCCCGTCGAGGCTGTACTAGTGGATTCTCGTCAATCTGCGTATCTGTAGCCATTTCCCGGGATCTCTTGAAGGCTCTCTCCTCCATGAATTTTATGTCCCTCCTTACTATGATCTTCCTGTTTTCTGGAATATAGATGCGATATGTCTTCGCATTTTCACTATAGCCTACAAGATAACCCTTTTCCGCAGTTTGATCCAAATTCTTCCTCTTCTCATTTGGAACGTGTCAATACACCATACTGCCAAATATCCTGATATGGCTCACTTCCGACTTGTTGCCTGTGAACACACTCTTGGGAGTTACCTTCCCCAATGCTCTATGGGGCACCCTGTTCTGCACATACACAACTGTATTGCAGGCTTCTGCCCAAAAAAATTTAGGCATGTCTTGGTCATATAGCATTTCCCTTGCAGCTTCTACAATGGTCCTGTTCTTCCTCTCTGCAACTCCATTCTGCTCTGGATTGTATGAAGCTGTCCATTCCCTCTTGATGTCTTCCTTTGCGCTGAATCTAGTGAAGTCTTTATCGATATACTCTCCACCATTATCTGATCGCAACTTCTTGATCTTCTTTCTAGTTGAATTTTCTACCAGTGCCTTGAAATCTTTGAAACGCTCAAAGACTTCATCTTTGGTTTTGAGAAACTAGATCCAAGTCTTCCTGGAATGGTTATCAATGTAGGTAGCAAAATACTTTGCACCACTGAGGGAGGTTGTGGACATTGGACTACAAACATCTGAGTGTATTGTAATATTCCTAATTTGCGATAGCAAATTGGAATATTCTATTTTGTTTATTTTGCCACCTATAGTTTGTAAGTAAATAAAAAGTGAGTAAAGAGGGTTTAAACTCACTTAAATGAAATAAGACATCCACCTAGTAGCACAACATTGTGACTTAAGTGGGAGTCAAGGGGGGACTCAACACCACGTGGAGGAGGGGGCCTATGTACACTCTAGAAGTTTCTCCAAGCTTCTGCGCAGATAAGGATGAGGATGTGGAGGAGAGAGAGAGGCTACATTGGGTTTTGGAGGGAAACCAACACTATAAAAGATGGAGGAGCCTCCTCATTTGGGGCATGCTTGGATTCTTGGATTATTGATTATTGAGTGAGACATTTGTCTTTCTTTGGCATGCTGGCTGTTTAGCCCGTCTGCTGCACTGTTTAGTGCACCGAGTGTCTCCGTGCGGAGATCTCACCCTTAGCCCCGGGGGACTTCGAGTGCCTGCTCGGGAAAGGTTATTTTCTTAGCATCATCCTCCAGGACAGCGTTATTGCTGCAGCAGCGTAATACTGTGTTGTAGGGTGTTGCCGTGGTGACTTTGCGACACCACCTCCTTCTCTTGTTTTTCAGAGGGAGAGTCTCTCTTTCCTTTGGAGGATCAGATTGGGAGATATTGGAGCTGATTTGCGGATCTTGGCATCAGGCCAATAGTTATTCTGCCCCTACTGCGCAGTCCCTCTCAGTTACTGCGTTATTTTCATGGTGTATCTACAGTGAGGGTTGCCGGTTGATTTGAGGGGAAGATCTCAAGTGTAAGGATCAGCCTTCCACTTTGGAGATCTATTGGAGGAGGTCTATTTCAGTTGCTCATCATCTTCAGCCTTCTCTATTTGGTTTCAGTTTGGAGTTGCAGTAGCTGCCCAGCAACTCCGGCATTTTTGTCGTATTGTGCATTTCAGCCAATCCCTTGGAGGATTGAGATATTTTTGCTTATAAGGGTTAGAGCTTTGCTCCCCTATTGGATTTGGGCCATATATTGTCATATCCGTGTGTTGACACTATTTTAGAGCAGCATTATATCATATACAGCGTTTTTCATAGCCTGGGTTTGTGCAGAAATAGCAGTACTTTTCATGTTTATGTACATGTGTTGTGGAGGCTTGCATTTCTTCTCTTGAGAGGTTGTTTCCTCAAGATTTCTACTCTCTTCTGCTGCTATACATTATTGTTGGCTATATATGCATATTCTGTCTCATAGCTACTGCAGAAAACGCTGTAGGGTTTCTGGATTATTTTCTTGTCTTGCGGCACCTCTACCTTGAGGGGTTTTCTATATAAAATTGCTGTTTAACCTTGCTGAAAGCCTATGCCTTGTACTCAAACTCATTCTCTGATTATCCATAGTGTTATACATCATATTCCTTCAGAAAATACGCTGCCCTTGCTTCAGCAAATTTCTACATATTCAAAGTCTTGGGAAATCAGGGTTTTTATTGACTAGTCGGGAAGGAGGAACTGTTTAATATAGCAAAACGCCTTTGTTTGAGCTGAAATTCGACATGGACGTCCCTCTTGACCTATTCTAACATATTCTAGAACCTTGACCCGTCATTATACGCAGATTTCCTTATTCACTCATTTTAGGGCCAAAATCCTCACTTTTCCCCACCTTTTTGCCCTTAAAAGCTGAGTAAAGGTTGCTGAAAATTTTCAGAGATATTATATGATATCTGAAGCCCTCATACCTGAGGAATGCGTTTTCAGGCATGATCTGCTGAAGAATCCATTATTGGGAATATTACAGTGGTATCAAAGCATAATTCTGGCTCAGCCTGTGGAGCTAACTAACTATGGAAAATATGAGGATCTCAAATCAGCGTGGTCATGTACCCTTTGGAGATTATTTCCGAGAATGGAAGTCCATGGGGGAAGACTTCAAAGCAGCTTTGCCCTTCAAAGATTACTGTGAGCTCAGACAGGATGAAGGAGGAAGGTACTATGGTAACAGAAGAGTTTCTGGCATGCAAAATTCAGATTTGCAGCGTACCACAGGGAGATCACCTCTTCCCATGCATGAGGAATCCAATAGTCCCTGTGAGTCTAAGCCCAAGAAGACCGGAATGGTGAAAAAGGAGAGTTTATTCTTTTTCAGATCCAGAAAAGATGCATTCACTGTTGAGGAGGTCAAGAAGGTTGAAGAAAAAGAAGAGGAAGTACCATGCGCTTCCAATGCTCATCAAGAAGAAGAGATTACATCACCTCTTGAGGAGGCTTGTGAAAACGCTGTCACACCCATGGAGGAGCAGCCACATGCATCAACAGTTGGAGCAGCCAACGCTTTTGAGGATGGGACTCTTGCAGCTCTACAAGAAGTTCCTAATGCAGATCGAAAGCAGCTTGGTTGCACTGCGTTGTGCAACATGGAAACACTCAAGAAGGAATCAAACACTCATTCTCGTGAGCCATTGTTGGATTTTACATCACATTGGAGATTGGGGTTTGAAGACTTGAAGGTTGATAGTAGACATCTTGGAGTAAGAAACCTTTTCTCCCTTCAAGATGACACTTTCTCAATGAGCTCTTCTCAGCTAAAAGAGGAACTTCTACTTTCAGATCCAAGACCTCATTGGTTTTGGAAGACTATGGATGAAAGGGAGGTCTCAAGGAGAGATCTCACTCGAGATGCACTTCGACACACTATGGGATGCAATGATTTTCTTCCCTTCTCACAAGAGCAGATAGAAGATGGAGGACATCTTAGGATGGATAACATCTCTCATGCTTGTGTTGGACATCCCTTGAGCCATACACATCATGATGGGAGGTTTTTGCCTACCACCTATTTGATTCTTGACAGGGTCTCATTGATCCTTGAGAAGTTTATATCTCAAAATCCCATGAAGTGCAAAGTCAGGAATTTGATTTGGGGAGATGGTAGCCCTCATGGGAGGAGTACCAAGATGAGGAGAAGAAGGAGGCATCCACAAGTGATTAAGTGGATGGGGATGATGAGCAAGGAGCTAGGAGGCTACTTGCAAATCTATGATACCAGGCAGCAGGAGGCTTGGTTGCGCTGGTTACTCTTGAAAGAGTTTGGCCATCACTTGGCAAACACTCTTCCTAAGAGTAGGAGGACGGGGAGAAGATGGCAGGATACTTGCATAATTGAACAGCATAGAGTATGGATGCATGGTGTTGATGTGTTACTCATATCATTCATTATGTCTTCATCATATGAGTTGTATGATGGAAGTATGGGGAGGCAGCAAAATGTCTTGTTGCTTTGCTTGGGAGAGCAAGGGAAGATTTGCTCTCACACTTTGCATGATGTTGCAGGAGGAGGAGATGGCATTATCTCCTTGATCTTTGATGATGGCTTGGGAGCACTTCCATCTTGGGAGGTATTCCATATTTGTTGCAGCATTTTTAGAGGAGTCTTTGACAAGGAGCATGTCAAAGAACAGAGCTTTGTATTGAGAGGAGCTTATTTGCATGAGCTCACAACGCTGTCACCTTGGAGCAAAACTTTATGGATGAAGTGTGCCCAGCAGAGATATGGTGGATCTATAACCCATAGGTCCCAGGATCACTTCATATTTGTTGCACTTAGAGGAGGTAATGATGATAGAGACATTTATCACTATGGCATATTCTTCTTAACTTGGATTTCCAAGCATAAGGAGGATTATCTTCTTGTAGCACATGGTTCATTCTTCTTCATAGCATGCCAAAACACTATGGAGGACTCATGTATGGACCCATGTACCATCTTACTTCCAGCCTATGGTGAGGAGGTTGTTTATACATTCATTGATTTGCACACTCTTACCATTCCTATGTAGTGCATTGCTTCATAAGAGGGCAAGCTTGTCATATTGCTCTATGAGTTTTATTGGGCCAATCTACATGATGGAGGCAACCATCTCTTTTGTGGCTTTGGGAAAATGTTTTATCACCTCATGTATGTTCATTTGCAGCACTATATCATGTATCATATGAAGACATGCATGGTTAACATAAACATTTTGCCTTGTACTCTTATCAAGCAGCAACTTGTAAAACTGCGCTGTACTTGTTGGGGAAGCTATTGGTACCCCTTTTCATCACATGTAACCTTCAGCGTTTCCTTCATTTTGCTGCTGATCATGTCTCCATTTGCTGATATAGATCAGATTTGTATGGGAGGCTTGATTATGAGGGAGACACATGAGTTGGATGTGACTTTGAGCGGGAAGAATTCTCACATTCTCTGCACTACATGTTCTAATGGGAGCATGGGAGGAGGCATGGCCACCACTACTACATATGTGTTCTCTTTTGGGGTGGGCCATGAGAGTGATATTCATCCATTATACAACCATGGGCAATTGTTTGGTCTTATGTTGTTGTCATATTCAGCCATTTACTATCCATTAGTAGATGTGATGAATCTTGTACATTGCTTGCCATGTAATTTTCTGAAGTTGCAGTGGATGAGACTACGTTGTATCCTTGTGAGAGATTGTTTGCATTATGTATCCTCATGTAACACCTTCAGTAAACATCTCATTAGGATGATCCATGATGCACATGTCCTATTCTTCATGGATGAATTATTTTGGGCCAGCCTGTTCTTCATTGTTGGAGGAACCTTCTTTGGAGGATTGTTCTTCACTTTGCCATTGGAGGGCAATGATTTTGCAGCCCAAGATCAGCATACACTCTACACTTGTCATGTGTGGAGAGAAGGACAGCATGGGGTAAGCTATGATGCTTGCCAAGATCAGATTTTTAGCCCACCTTCATTACCGGAGCTTGAGGTGGAAGGAGATTTTCAGGAGTTGCCTTATCGGGAGGTGGCTCATTTTGTTTGGATGATTGCTTGGGGATGGAGGATCCACATGAGAGAGATGTTCCTCACTTCATGCCTTGAGTGGAGAGAGGTGATGAGCTGGTACACAATCGATAGGACAGCTTGCACCATGACAGATATAGCACAGTCGGAGTCATGGTCTTCATCAGTCATAGCTAGAGGCAGTGCACAGTCTGAGCCATGGGACTTGGGCTATTATTGGCCATGGTGGCGATGGGATTCGGGAGGATTGTTGTTTGGCTGGTACCATGAGAGATCAGTTTGGGATCCTGGCATTGAGAGATCCCTTCATATCAGGATGATGCAGCGTACAGGGGAGATTCAGTGGCGCATCTGGGACCCAGGCATATTTTGCAGTATCGGTGGAGAGCATCCGCTAGGAGGAGACTTGTTCAGGCAGTTGCTTGAGGGCAAACAACATTTTGCCGGGGGGGACTGTAATATTCCTAATTTGCGACAACAAATTGGAATATTCTATTTTGTTTATTTTGCCACCTATAGTTTGTAAGTAAATAAAAAGTGCGTAAAGAGGGTCTAAACTCACTTAAATGAAATAAGACATCCACCTAGTAGCACAATGTTGTGACTTAAGTGGGAGTCAAGGGGGGACCCAACACCACGTGGAGGAGGGGGCCTATGTACACTCTAGAAGTTTCTCCAAGCTTCTGCGCAGATAAGGATGAGGATGTGGAGGAGAGAGAGAGGCTACATTGGGTTTTGGAGGGAAACCAACACTATAAAAGATGGAGGAGCCTCCTCATTTGGGGCATGCTTGGATTCTTGAATTATTGATTATTGAGTGAGACATTTGTCTTTCTTTGGCACGCTGGCTGTTTAGCCTGTCTGCTGCACTGTTTAGTGCACCGAGTGTCTTCGTGCGGAGATGTCACCCTTAGCCCCGGGGGACTTCGAGTGCCTGCTCGGGCAAGGTTATTTTCTTAGCATCATCCTCCAGGACAGTGTTATTGCTGCAGTAGCGTAATACTGTGTTGTAGGGTGTTGCCGTGGTGATTTTACGACACCACTTCCTTCTCTTGTTTTTCAGAGGGAGAGTTTCTCTTTCCTTTGGAGGATCAGATTGGGAGATATTGGAGCTGATTTGTATATCTTGGCATTAGGCCAATAGTTATTCTGCTTCTACTGCGCAGTCCTTCTCAGTATCTGCGTTATTTTCATGGTATATTTGCAGTGAGGGTTTGCAGGTTGGTTTGTGAGTAAGATCTCAAGTGTAAGGATCAGCCTTCCACTTTGGAGATCTATTGGAGGAGGTCTATTTCAGTTTCTCATCATCTTCAGCCTTCTCTATTTGGTTTCAGTTTGGAGTTGCAGTAGCTGCCCAGCGACTCCGGCATTTTTGTTGTATTGTGCATTTCAGCCAATCCCTTGGAGGATTGAGATATTTTTGCTTATAAGGGTTAGAGCTTTGCTCCCCTATTGTATTTGGGCCATATATTGTCATATCCGTGTGTTGACACTATTTTAGAGCAGCATTATATCATATACAGCGTTTTTCATAGCCTGGGTTTGTGTAGAAATAGCAGTACTTTTCATGTTTATGTACATGTGTTGTGGAGGCTTGCATTTCTTCTCTTGAGAGGTTGTTTCCTCAAGATTTCTACTCTCTTCTGCTGCTATACATTATTATTGGTTATATATGCATATTCTGTCTCACAGCTACTGCAAAAATTGCTGTAGGGTTTCTGGATTATTTTCTTGTCTTGCGGCACCTCTACCTTGAGGGGTTTTCTATATAAAATTGCTGTTTAACCTTGCTGAAAGCCTATGCCTTGTACTCAAACTCATTCTCTAATTATTCATAGTGTTATACATCATATTCCTTCAGAAAATACGCTGCCCTTGCTTCAGCAAATTTCTGCATATTCAAAGTCTTGGGAAATCAGGGTTTTTATTGACTAGTCGGGAAGGAGGAACTGTTTAATATAGCAAAACGCCTTTGTTTGAGTTGAAATTCGACATGGACGTCCCTCTTGACCTATTCTAACATATTCCAGAACCTTGACCCATCGTTATATGCAAATTTCCTTATTCACTCATTTTAGGGCCAAAATCCTCACTTTGCCCCACCTTTTTGCCCTTAAAAGCTGAGTAAAGGTTGCTGAAAATTTTCAGAGATATTATATGATATCTGAAGCCCTGATACCTGAGTAATGCGTTTTCAGGCATGATTTGCTGAAGAATCCATTATTGGGAATATTACATGTATCAACTCGAATACGCTCTTGGCCCTGCTGTTGCTTCTTGGAAATGCTACTTTGGCATACTTCCCTAGTATGCATCCCCTGCAGACCTCATATCTCCTTGTGCTGAGTTTTGGAACTCCTATGATAGTCTTCTTGAGAATCTTCAAGGCTCCATGATGTAAATGCCCCATCCTTTAGTGCCATAATTCATTAAGATCCCTTTCGTCTGTACTGCCGATCAGAGCCATTGGAGATTCAAGCTGGAGCTTATATAGGTTATGGCTCCTTACTCCAATTTGTGCCTTTTTTTTCCAGCTAGGATGTTTGACATAAGCTTTGTTTCCAATAAAGTATATGTCATAACCCTTGTTCTGGAGTTGAGACACTGAGAGCAAATTCATCCCCAACATTGGCACATGCAGAACGTTTGTGGCCCGAATCTTGTTGCCAGCTTCTATCTGAAATATTATGGTACCTCTTCCAATGGGGGTACACTTGTCCTTGTTTCCCATTGTAATCTGGAAATTCATCTGCTCTTCTTGGTAGCTCGAAAAACATTCTCGAGCTCCCATCATATGAGCATATGCTCCACTGTTAATATACCAAACACCTGGAGGAACCGTGCTTGACACACAAGTGAGATCCTTCTCTAGTCTGGATGCCAGCACAGTCATGTCATGTTCCTTCTGTGTTTCTAAGTGCTCTGGAGGACTGCGTGAACCCTTCCGAATGTCGAATCTTTGGTCCATAGCAGATCCTCCCTTTCTGTCTTTAGCCTTTTCCTCTGATACCATGTGAAATTTTCAATCTGAAAATTATTACTGCAGTGATTGATTTATTTCTCCTACTTATTAGATAATTTATTTACAGATGCTTCAGTAAATTTTGAAATAAACACAGCTGCAGTACTTCACTCTAATCAAAAGCAGAAGAACAAAAATAACACATATAGCACAATAGAAACAACCATATGAACACAATTATCTTTGGACAATTGTCCTCGGAAAAAACGCAATGGGGGAAACCGGTGCAGCAGATGAGGGTTTGTATTTATCTTCAATAGTGAAAAGAATGTTTACATAAATCTTGACGATCAGAATCAGGTAGCATACACCTAATGTGAATTTTCCGGACACCTTGGAAGAATTCCCGACACATGGGATGATCTCCTGCACCCTCTGCGTCAGTCTGCATAGACCGTCTGTGCAGTGCCTGCTTGGACTGCGTAATTTCTGCGTGTAGGGCAAGTGCTGATGCTCAGCGCTGCCTCCTCCTCGTCCTCTGCCTTCTTCCTCTTTGAATCTTTTGCTCTCTCCCTCCTTCTGTTTTTGCAACCCTGCCTCTACAAACTCACCCACTGAAATCGAATTCTCTTACTTCAGAATCGATTTCCTTCGGGTACTGAGAATGTGCCTGACTTGATTAACAAAAGACACTCAAGCCATCTCTTATAGTCTTCTTGCTGATGAATCAACGACCCAAATTATATCTTTAATGAATGGCTCAGATTAAAAGATGACTTTGTGGAAATTTCTGAATCTTTACATTTTATGTAGAAATTATTACTGTTAATCTGGTAATGCTCCTCCTACTTAGACAAATTATTAACTGAATAAATTCAAGGTAAAATCGAAGCAAAACACATAACAAAACTCCACCAATCCAAATCTAGAACAAGTTCATGCACACATAGACAAAGTGACAATTATTTTTGGACAAATAGTCCCCGGAAAAACCCAATGCAGGAAAACCGGTCTCTGGCTGCTGGAGGGTTTTATTATTAAGAATTTTTTGAATATAACAAGCCTGGGTTCCAGATATGGAAAACCCGACAGAGAAATACTAGATCTACAGCTCACTGGTTGATCTAGGGCCAAAATAATGACTGATCCACCCCCTCAAACGAGATTTATAGAAATCAACCAAGATTAGGGCCTAGAAACCCCAGCGCTACCCCTGAAAGCCTCTGCGTCAGCCTTTGAAGCCCCTATGACCCTCAGTGCTGCTCCAGAAAGGTCTACGTTACCCCAGACTGGGTGACGCAGGCCCTACGTTGCCCCTTAGGGTCTCTACGTAACCCTCTGAGGGTTTCCTGCTGAAAATCACGCTGTCCTTGGAGGGACTGCGTTGTCCTTGCTGCTGCAGCTTTCCTTCTCCTCTGCGCTGTCCTTGAGCTGATCTCTGCCTCTTATGTATTCTAGACCTCGGGATTAGATCATCCCCTTGGCCTAAATTCTCCTCTTTGTAGCTGAAACACTTCTGAGTATTCTTAGCAAACCCTGCCCTAGAATCTCAACTTAGCTTCAGTGCTCTGCCTCTGTGTGTCTTTACAAATGACCCCAAGCATTTCCTTTATACTTTTCTCGTTGGGAAACCAACGACCATGATCAGATCTTGAATCAATGGCTAAGATTAAAAGAAAAGCTTGATCTGTGTGACTTAAGAAAATTTCATCACATGTTTAATTAAATTCACTTTAATTATTTTATTTTCCTAAGTTTTAACTTAGGAAATACATTAAAATAATTAATTAATTTAATATCTCCCAAACAAGATGAAATTTCCCAAATCAATTTCTGGGTCTTGTAGATCAAGTGTACTCTAGTCCCTTCTCAAAATTTGGGAGCTATAGCACAAATGATGCTACCCCAGTTACACAAAATCTCAACACAACCTCTTAGCATCAAGGCCCAAGGGTGTGCTCTAGCAATACATCACACTTATGCATTACATGATTTTGGGCACTGGTTCTGTGCTGCTAATGCTTGGCCTACTGCCACTCAACTCTGCATTGCTGCTGCCATTCTGTATTGCTGCCCATGACTCTGCCACTGCCACTGCAACTCCCTCTCAATATGCTGTATCTGTGCTGCTCATAGCACTGTCACTGCTGATCTACTGCACTGCAACTTCAGTTGTTGAGAGACACAATTGAATCTCCTACCCAATCTTTCACAAACAAGTCAGATGGGCTACATCCTCATCACTGAAGCTCCATAGGCTGCATATTTGTACCAGCATCTAAAGAACGATGCACAACTACAACTCTGCACGTAATCAGACTTCCTCTGCACTACTGAAGTCACATCAGCCCCTTGTGCTGAAATCTATCATGCTGCTGCTGCACTGCGCTATCCCTCTGAAGCCTTATGCGCTGCTGCAGTTCTGCACTGCGTAAGCAACTCTGCTCTGCTCTGCTGAAGTCACATTAGCCTCTGCGCTGTTGCTGCTTCTACGCTGCTCCTGCTTTGCTCTGCGCCGCTCCTTCCAGTCTTCAAATCTGCCTTTGCCTCTGCTTCATCTTTGATCTATGCACCTACTGCTCCTCTTGTCCTGCTACTGTCTTAAGGCTGCCGTAGCTCGCATGTGATCCAAGAGATGAGCTGCTTAAGGATCTTGCCTTCTTCTATGTACCTCCTCTACATATCCATGTCACCCCACCTTCGTGGTTCATGAGCACTCATGGTTGCATCATCTCCTGACCCATCATCCGCCACAACTGCTTTGGAAGAAGATGCTTCCTTGTCCTTTTTTTTCTCAGGACAATTGCTGGCAAAATGTCCCATTTCACCACACTAGAAGCACTTGATCTTTGAGAGATCCTTCTTCTTCTTTGGCTGCTTCTTCGATGTCAAGGTTGCATCTTCCTCATCTTCCTTCTTCACTTTGCCTGATCCAGAGCTATACTGTTTCTTGGTGAATCTGCGGAGTTCTTCGTGATGCAGAATTGACCATAAGCTGTCCCAATCAGGGAGTTCAGCTCTGCCCAAGTTTCTTTGGACAAAGGTTTCCCACTCATCTATGACTGCATTGAGGGCAGTCCTGACCATCACATCGTCTTCCACCTTAGCACCAGTTGCAGTCAACTGATCTCTGATCGACTGCATTCTGAAGAGGAAATGCTCCATGTCTTCTCCCTTGGCCATCATGAATGACCTTATTTGAGTCTCCAACAACATCTTTCTTTGGACAGATTTTCCCTCATACAGGGAGGTGAAGGCCTTTGACATCTCGTTAGTTGTCTTCTTCTCAGCTACGTGTGGTACAGTATGGTCCTTGATTCCATCCATAATCAGCCCCTTGGCATGCCCAAAAGCCTCCTTATGCTTCCAAAGGAGATCCGGATCTGTCGGTGTGGCCAGAGTTTGCTCTGCATGGTCTCTAAGATTGTATGCCTCAAGGACTATCAGGATTCTTGCTTTCCAAACTGAAAAGTTTGAAAGACCATCCAGCCTATCCTGATCACGCAGTCCATGAGGAGCTATCTGCTCAGAATATGTTGTAACTTCCTCTTCTCTTTGCTAGAGAAATGGATCTAAGGCCCTTGGTGAAACAGGCACCTTCTGCTCCCTCTAACAGCGGATTTCCTTCCCTGGAAATCTACTAAATCAACTATGATTCAGCTTCTTCTTTGATCCTCTAATCAAATTGCAAATTTCCTTTGGCAAGAAACTCTTTGAGAAGCTGATCTCCTCCCGCTCTTTGTCACTTGTTCTAAGGCTAAAGATATGAAAACTTCATAAAATTAACCCCACCAGCACCTTCTGAATTTCTGCTGCTTTTCTGCAGTCTTTTCTGGATCTGACAGATTCAGATCTAAATCACACTGGCTGGCTTTAGACTGATCCAACACTGTTTTTGAGCTGCCTCTGTGCAGTAATTGCGTGGGCTTGCTAAGAGACAACGTTAGACTGTGTCACCCTTCCCTCTGCATGGATATGCCTCTGAAAATTGTGTTGTCCCGTCAGATCTGTGTTTCTTCTGCTTTTCCAGCTGCTTTCTGCAGCTAGAACCTTCAGTCTTTTGCTGGTGACCCTCCTAGATCTGCAATTGCTCTGATACCATGTGGAAATTTCTGAATCTTTACACTTTATGCAGAAATTATTACAGTTAATCTGGTAATGCTCCTCCTACTTAGACAAGTTATTAACTGAATAAATTCGAGTTAAAATAGAAGCAAAACACATAACAGATCTCCACCAATCGAGATCTAGAACAAGTTCATGCACACATAGACAAAGTGACAGTTATTTTTGGAGAAATAGTCCCCGGAAAAACCCAATGCAGGAAAACTGGTCTCTGGTTGCTGGAGAGTTTTATTATTAAGAATTTTTTGAATACAACAAGCCTGGGTTCCAGATCTGGAAAACCCGACAGAGAAATACTAGATCTATAGCTCACTAGCTGATGTAGGGCCAAAATAATGACTGATCCACACCCTCAAATGAGATTTACAAAACTCAGCCAAGATTAGGGCCTAGAAACCCCAGCGCTGCCCTTGAAAGCCTCTGCGTCAGCCTCTGAAGCCCCTTTGACTCTCAGCGGTACTCCGGAAAGGTCTGCGTTACCCCAGACTCGGTGACGCAGGCCCTACGCTGCCCCTTAGGGTCTCTGCGTAACCCTCTGAGGGTTTCTTGCTGAAAATCACGCTGTCCTTGTTGTTGCAGCTTCCCTTCTCCTTTGCGCTGTCCTTGAGTTGATCTCTACCTCTTGTGTATTCTAAACCTCAGGATCAGATCATCCCTTTAGCCTAAATTTCTCTCTCTGTCGCTGAAAAACTTCTGAGTATTCTTAGCAAACCCTGCCCTAGAATCTCAGCTTAGCTTCAGTGCTCTTCCTCTGTGTGTCTTTACAAATGACCCCAGGCCTTTCCTTTATACTTTTCTCGTTGGGAAACCAACGGCCATGATCAGATCTTGAATCAATGGCTAAGATTAAAAGAAAGCTTGATCTGTGTGACTTAAGACAATTTCATCACTTGTTTAATTAATTTCACTTTAATTATTTAAGTTCTCTAAGTTTTAACTTAGGAAATACCTTAAAATAATTAATTAATTTAATATCTCCTAAACCAGATGAAATTTCCCAAATGAATTTCTGGGTCTTGTAGATCAAGTGTACTATAGTCCCTCTTCAAAATTTGGGAGTTAGAGCACAATTGATGCTACCCCAAATACACAAAATCTCAACAGATTTGATCATCGTTTTCTTGAAGATTCACACTCTGCTTTGTTAATATTTTTTAATTATTTAATTTTCCTAAGTTTAGACTTAGGGATTACATTAAAATAATTAATTATTATAATAAAACAAAATCCGAGTGGAATCTCCACAAACGATTTCTGGGTTTTGTGGAATATTGCTGTCCAAGCCTCTCCCCAAAATTTGAGACTTGGAACACTTCCCGATGCTACAAAAATCAACAATTCACACTTTGTTTTAATGAATATGCATGAATTATTTTAATTTTCGAAGTTTAGACTTAGGGTCCCATTACAAATAATTAATTATTAACATAAAACATAATCTAAGTGGAAATTCCCAAAATGCTTTTTGGGTTATTTGGAATACATGTGCCTAAGCCTGCCTGCAAATTTTGAGACTTAGAGCACAACTGATGCTACCAGAAATCAACACTCTCGAGTCAAAAGAAAACAGATCGATTTCATTAGAGATCAGTCTGAGGCTAAATGTCTAGCCAACAACGCAGAGGGTCAGAGCACCGTATTTCTAAAGGCAAGTAGTGCCGAGAGATTGCCTGTGGGGTGAGGAAAATTCCTCACTAGATTTCTACCAGTTTTTTTCTCTGTAGGTTTGCTAGTATTTCAGCATCTAGTTGTACTCACATTTTCTCACTGCTGCTTGATAATAAAACCCTCATCTGCTGCACTGGTTTTTTCGCATTGGGTTTTTCCAGGGACTTTTGTCCAAAAATAATTGTGTTAATTTAATGTGTGTGTGCTAGCATTTCTTCTAGCATTTAATGTTCCATTTTGTGTAGATTGTAGTGTGAGTTATTCAGTATTTGCAGTAGAAAACAACAAATAAATTGTTAAATAAAATTAACCATTAGGAGAATAATTTCCAGTTGCTGCAATAGGATTTCGGTTTAGGAATTTTCACATGGTATTAGAGTGCAGTTGATCAGCTGGAGAGCTTAGAAGCGAAAGCAAGGAATTTCGCTGCTCAGTGTGGGCAACAAATCGAAATTCCGAGGGGCAGGGCTTTCACTTTGCCAAAAGGCCGAGTTGCTTGAGGAAATTTGATTTTTCTGAGAGGCAGAAAAATTTGAGTTTTCTAGATCGAGTGGTTCCTGTTGACCACTGGAGTGGCACCTGATGATTATGTGAAGACTCCATGCCCAAGGATGAACCAAAGGACACTTGTACCATCAGATATCATCATATATCATTAGTTCAACAGAGTTTTTAAAATCTACTTTTTTTTCTTATCATTTTCTTCTTCAGTCCTCAGATTTCGCAGCCCTACGGGGATATTGTATAAATGTCGCTAGCATGATGAATAAAGCCATGTAACATGCCTAGGACGTTGGGACTCGATCAACAAGCGAGTACACCTTGGAGTGTTTTTTTTACTTGGTTAATTATTCCTTCTTTTTAGCGGCGAATAATTTTCTAGGTTTTTTCACTCATTGCATTACCCCAAAGTTAGGGTGACGGCTTGAAGGTTGAGCCCTTAACGCATCTTAGTGTCTAGAGTTAATGTATATTACCATGCTAGGTCATCTCTGAAATTTCGCGAAATTTGACTTGGTCTAAGTAGGATTTTTTAATAATTAAAAATTTCTCTCAAAATGGAATTTTTTAATTAAATTCTATGTAATGATGTAAATAAGTGGCCTTCAGAAATGTCTGGGGTGTGTGACTACTCGAAAATCATCCTCAGAGGCCCAACATTATCCTAAGACCCACTTCGGGGGTCAAAAAAACGACTTATAGTACCTCAAAAGCCGATTTTCCTAATGTCAGTGACAAAAATGAGAAAAAATTCAAAAAAATTTCAATAATTGGAAAAATTCAGAAATTTTTCCAAAGTCAAAATGAGTCAAATTTTGACATGGCAGATTCAGTGAAGGTCAAAGATGATGTGGCAGCCATGTGGGGCCCACCACATGAAGCACAACTCTATTCAAAGTCAATCAAGTCAAAGAGGGCGCACGTTGAGTTAAAGAGGTAGCATTGAAATATTAAATATGGCTAGAGTTCAAATAATTCGATTTATTTCAACATGTGGGTGCACATTAAAGGTAGTGGGGGACAAACAATGACATGGCAGCCACTTTGGAAAATCATAAATACCAAGTCAACAAGCAGTCAAAAGAGTCCTGAATTATCCACTTAGCAATTGTAAAAATCAGTTTAAAGAGAATTCGTGAAGGTTGAAAAATAAGATAAAAATTGAGAAAGTTGAAGGGGGACAAGGCTGCCACATAGGACAAACCTTGCCTCCCACTTGTCCCCCACTAAAAACTCTAAGGAGTAGTTAAGTTCGTACGTAGCAATCTGGGCATGTTTTAGGCTCACAGATTTGGAAAAGTTTGAGTGGGGACAGGACTACCACATGGGACAGTTCTTCTCCCCAACTTGCTCTTACTTGTCTCCCACTTGTGGCACACACTACAACTAAACTACAACACTCACAGCCAATCAACTAGTAGTCTACAGGAGTGTACGCAGCAGTTTGGATTTAATTTTGAGAGGTGTCACAGCATGGTTTTTTATGGGAAATCCATTGGGAGTTTGTCTCTTATTTACTCCACTTATTTTTCACTTGTCATCAATCTAATAAATGTCCACCAGTGATTAAAAGTACGATGATCTTCAAAGGAAACAACAACCAACAGTTAGAAGTGTACGCTGCCCATTTTGGAAGCCACCTACAGCAATCAAGCAGCCACTTGAAAATTTGTTTAAGCATTGAGATCTTCACCATTGTTACACTTTTCATTTGATCTTTCATTGGGATTTGCTCCCATAGTTCTATTTAAATGGGCCTTGGGGCTGTCATTGTATCATATATTTACTAGCTATTGTGCTTGCGGAAGCACTGTTGCCTTGCACACTTTCCGGAATATCAATAAAGACTTTGGGGTTTCAATCATGATGTGTTCTTCCGTTTGGAGTGTGATGAATTGTTGATCATTGGTATAATTCCTTTTACTCATGCTTTGATTTAATTTATTTCCATATGCTCTTGTAGATTTGTTAATGTAGAGCTATCTTACATTGACATTTGATTTAGGAGTATGCTCTAGGTATAGAATGCTCTAGTTGGTTTCAAATAAATCTCTAGAGTTTCTTATCATTGTTTATTGCTAGATCTATATGGAACTAATTCTTGATTGAAGTTTTGTAGAGGGAACATCTTGTTGGGATCAAAGAATCAAGTGTTGGGGGAAGTCTTTGGAGAGGCCAACCCACTCTTGATACATTCTCAAAGGAGCTCTCATTTGTTCTTTGAGCCTTCATAGTTTTATCTTACAAAGTGGTTTTGCAGGGGTTTTGGGACATAGCTTTTATACTTCTAAATTTGAATATCATTTAAAACATTATACTTCATTGCTTTCCTTTGCTATCTAAGAGTTTGAAGATGACTAAGCAAAGAGGAGAGTTTACTGGAACTCTTTGGCTTAGCCCTTTGTAAATTGTTGTGCAATATTTTGTAATTTTATCTGTTTAATATTTGATTGGTTTTGTAGCCCTCTTTCTGAACTTTTTCTTGTGACAGCTTGAGTGGACAACTACAAGAAATTACTAACAAGTTGTTGCAAGACTTTTGAGCTCTGAATTTCAAATGAGGAAGATAACTCTCTCTCTTCTTTGGTTGTGGGCATAGAAGAGGCTTAGCTTCTCTTCTCCTATTGTAAAGTTTGAATTCTTTTGAGTTTTTAGAAATTCTCATCGAGGAAAAGTCTATGGTCTCAATTTTTATTTGTAAAGACTTTCCTTGGTTTAGAAAAGGCCTCATGGTCATTTCCTTCTTGTAAAATTAATAAAAATTTCTGTTTTTTGTTGTGGGAGCATGGGTTTTACCCATTGGCATCCTTATCTCTCCATTTCAAATGAGAGAATTTGTAGATGGATTGACTTAATGGTTTTGACATTTCCATTTTCTTTCACATCACATATGCATGCTCTAATTGGGAAGTAACACAAATCGTATAGTCCTTTAATTTCTTAATTTGCAATCTCATTTGCCATCACTTACTTATGTTTTGTGATCTATTTCTCATTTGGATAAGTTTCACAATATAGTACAAATAAAGAAGCATAACACTTTCAATTTATGGCAACTTGAGTTATTGTTCTAACTATGAAGCATATTTAATTGAATCATCTCCATCTTTTACATAGCACTTGCAAACTCACTTTCATATCATTTGGGCATTTCACTTTTCATACTAGACTTGCATCTCTAAAAATTAACCTCCAACTTAAGTTGGTTGTATAGATATTAGGGACCCTCCACCCCTATTGACTCCTCACTGTGAGACCCGGATTTCAGGCGAGGGTGAGGTCTAAAGACAGGAGTTAAATTGAAATTTTTTTTAGAATTCTACTAATAAAATAAACCAAGAGCACCTTCACATCACAAATTTACTCGCAATTTTTCTATTTCATGTGCTTGTTACTTTGGTGGTTATTTAGCTCATGAATATTTAGTGCCATTATCCTTTATTACTTGAGCACTTTCTTACAAATACTTTTTCATTTATTGCAAGTGATGCTTATATGTTAATCTTGGTCTAACACTTCCTTTGTGGGATTAGTGTCATTGTATCTTGGATTTCATTTTCGAGCAAACACTTGTCATTTACTTTAAAGCACTGGTTTATATTTTGAACACATCATTAAATATTGCTCATATACTTATATGCTTGTTTACATCTTGGAATTGAGTCATCTTTGATAAGTAGTTCCTTCTAATCAATTCTCCTAGAAACCGCACATCTTTAACATAGTTTTTCTTTAGGGACCACCCCCCATAGCTAACCTAGGAGATAGCTTAAACGGAGAGAGTCGGGATTAGTGTGACAACCCCTTCTCTGAGTCCCTTGCCACCAACCACACCTTGTGGGGTTAAAGGCTTTTCCCGCTAACTGTAGGTAGGTGTAGGTGGCAAGCGATAATAGTTCCAGAGTCAAAGGAGTAGCTAAGTATTTTCGTTGGGAAAATCTCTAGTTGGATGTAGAAGGTTTTGCTGCAGTTCGCTAGTGCAGAACCGACATCGGGTGGAAAATTTTCCTCAGGGAACTTCTAGTCTCAAGGAGTTCGATTTTTCCTTGCAGATTGTTAATAGTTGTGGGCATATCTTCTCACTCCAGAAGGGAGTGCGACTAGCATAGCAACAACGAAGTAGAAGGAAATAGGGAGTTTTTGACAGATTCAAAGATGGCCACATATGGTCAAGATCCATGGAAGAGAAACAAATTAGATCCCGTTGCTGCAAATTGCTCACATGGATCAGTATCCTTTCTATAGGAGCCCAACAAAATTACTAGTAGGAGGATCATAGTGTTAGTAGGTGCAATCATCCATTTTGATGACAGTTGCATAGCTAGTTGCAGTCAGTACCCAGGAGACAATTGCAGAACTAGTTGCAGTTACACAAGAAGCGCGAATTGCCCAGTTGCAGGATGCAGGTGCAGTTCCAGCCAGAAGATTCCCAGTGCAGAGATACATAGTCCAATTTCTAGTATAAGAGGATAATGCTTGGCAGGAGGGAGTAGAGAGATTTCCCATAGGGAGATCATGACTCATAGGTGTTGGAAAATAAAATTAGGTTCGGTCTTTAGTATTGTACTTGAGTCAAATGTAGTATATTTGTCAAAATAAAGTGAAAATAAATTTTATTATTAATTTGATTTGAATTATTAAAGCATGGGTTTCATGCTTGTGTCAAATGTATAGGTCAAGCCTCCATTATAGGCTTTAGGTTATTGTCAAAATATTTTCGTGAAGCCTCCTCCATCCATCGAAGTCTCCTTATTGTTGAAAGGATCTCCATTAAGTCAAACTTCATAAGGAGATCACATTTCGGCATACACAAATGAATGAATATGCATGTCAGCTCATAATAATGAGTCAATGACACAACGGTTCACACACTCATGTCGGCTTATTTTCATGTGGCAACCACTATATATACCCATGTGAGGACTTCGCATAATCACAGAAAACAGTTTGGATTGTCTCCGAAATTCAGTGATCACAGTTTGGATCACAGTTCGGATGTCTAAGTTTAGTGCTACAATGAGATCTCGGTGCTACAACAAAGTCTTTTTGATACACTACAGTAAAGTCTCAGTGCTATACCACAGTGAATTCTCGGTGACACTACAGTGCTATAGTCTCAGTGCTATCTCAGTCAATTGCTATCACAATTTATGTTATCACAACCTCGGTGCTACCATAAGGATTCAATGTTATCACTATGATGAGGTCTCGGTGCCCTTACGGGTGATAAGTACAGTAATGAATATCTCAGTGCAGTTACAAGGCTTCGGTGCTGATACAAGTCAGAATTGCTATCTCAGTATAGTGACAAGGCTTCGGTGTTGCTACAAGTGAGAAGTGCTATCTTAGTACAATGATAAGGCTTCGGTGCTGCTACAAGTGAGAAGTGCTATCTCAGTGTAGTGATAAGGTCTCAGCGATCTTACAGTGATGATGTCTCGATGGTAACAATGACATGAATTCAGTGTTAACAAAGTGAAAGGAAGAACACGCCAGGATGACTTGATGGATGGAGGTAGTCTCGAGTCTAAGTTGTAAGGGTCTTGGTCGTCTCATCTTGAATCTACTAAAGACAAAATTTTGACCGGGTTTTCCCCAAAGAGTGGGGTTTTGCCCTTATAGCGTGCCTACATCTTGTCTATTCTTCTATTTGTGGATTGGCATTAATATTGATGATATGAAAAAATAAATTGAAAGATTTAACAATAATAACGAAAAACATCACAAGTTAATGTCATAAAAAGGGAAATCGATTAGCTGTCAACTGCTAGAATTTTCCAACAATAGGGAGTCTACTTTCAGAGTGAACAACCCTATGAAAGCTAGTGCTTCAAGATATGAGGAGATCAGACTCATTATTGCAGTAGTTGCAGCAGCAGTGCAAAAGCATCAACAAAGGAGTAGCAGTAGCAATATGAGTAGATAAGATTTTGCTATGTTTGCTCATATACCTCTAGGGGTGAGGTGGGGTGATTTGGTTTTGTAGCCCCAGAACGCTACAGATGGGTAGGATCCTTGAGGAGTCCACCTCTTGGATCAAAACTTGGCTACGGGGGCCCACAATATTCAGTAGCAGGATGGACCAGTGGCAGTTGGTGCAATCAGATACTGGGGAGCGCAGTGCAGAGTTGATAGCAGTGCAGTTGACACAATGTAGAGTCAGTAGCAATGCAGAGTCTTCAGTATACAATGCAGAGGCTAGTAGCAGTCAGGATTCGGGTGACAGATGCATCATACTAAACACAATTGCAGATGAATCTTGGATGTTTTTCAGTTGCAGATGTTGCAGTAGCAGCAGCAACAGAGTTGCAGTACAAATGCAGTGTTGGCAGTAGTTCAGCAGGGTCAGCAACAACACAGATGTAGTGCATATCGGAGTTGCGTAGTTGTTGGTGGGCAGAAGCAGCCAGGCATCAACAACGTGACAGGAGATGGTGCAGAAACAAAGCATTGCTACTAGGTGTGGAGCAGTACTAGAACACATTCCTCGCTAAGAGAGAGTATTAATTTTTGTAGCATCAGATGTGTTATAACCACAAAACTTTGTGGAGAAGCTAGAATACATGAGATCTCCAAAATTCAGAAATTGTTTCTGGAAATTCTGCCTAGAAGTGTCTCAATTAGATTATTAACCAAGTTTTGAATATTTCCTAAGTCTAAACTTAGGGTATATGGTTAATTAATCAGTATTAATTGAGATAAGACTAGAATAATCTACAAACTCACACGGATCGGCTCCAAGATGATCCTATCCATTCATTAAGTTTTGATCTTGACCATTGATGCTCCAACATAGGATTATAAGAGGAGATCGATGTGGTGATGGAGAAATCACTTGTAGAATTAGATTTCATTGGCAGATCAATCTCCAGAGTAGCAGCAGTCAGTTGCTGGAGAGATCGAAGCAGTGAGAGAGGGGAAAAGGAAATGAGACTGGAGGATGCATTTCAGATCCAACGAGTGCATTTGCAATTTTGCAGAGAGGCAGAAGAGCCACATAGAGGCTGACACTGGGGTAACGCAGTAGCCTCTAGAGGTAAAATTGATTTGTCGTGGAAGAGAGACGTTTTCAGTTCTAGAGGCCGGGAAGGAGTCCTAGAGTGCCGGAGAAGCATCTTTCCAGTCAGCAGAAGGCAGAACGACTTCATCAAAGATCAGTTTGAGGCTAGACGTCTAGCCAACAACGCAGTGGGTCAGAGGGTCGTATTTCTGAAGGCAAGTAGTGTCAGGAGATTACCTGTGGGGTGAGGAAAATTCATCACTAGATTTCTGCCAATATTTTTCTCTGTAGGATTGCTAGTATTTCGACATCAGTTGTACTTAGATTTTCTCATTGTTGCTTGATAATAAAACCCTCATCCGCTGCACCAATTTTTTTGCATTAGGTTTTTCTGGGGACTTTTATCCAAAAATAACTGTGTTAATTTTATATCTGTGTGCTAGCATTTCTTCCAGCGTATATTCTTCCACAATTTTATTTGTGTAGATTGCAGTGTGATTTATTCAGTATTTGACGCGGAAAACAACAAATAAATTTTTAAATAAAATTAACAACTAGGAGAATAATTTCCAGTTGCTGCAATAGGATTCCGGTTTAGGAATTTTCACAACTCATCATCTCGAATGTCTCCCATAGGGTCCATTAACTGTTCACCATACACACGGACATATAAATCTGGCTTGCTGTCAACAACTCCACATCACTGCTCATGCTCCCTAGAGGCACCCTCGTATGACCCCATGTTAAATTTGGACAACTAGGTCCAAACTCCATCTTGTGATGCTCAGATGAAGATTCCAATATTTGTATTGGATTCCTCTTTCGGAGAGGTGTAAAATCGATATAAAATTGATTTTAATCTAATGAGCAGAACATTTATTTTGAATTTATTATTTATAATAAATATAAGTGCAGGGCGGCCTTAAGGTTTTACACCCTGTTGTCGCACAGATTGTTCAGGGCACCGCGACAACGGTTCAGACTGGGGGCTGTCACCTTTATCCCCAATCTCTCTATTTAAGCTGTCTCCTTGCAAGCTAAGGGAGGTAGACCCTTTTATAAATGAAAATAACAAATCTAGGAGACACAGCTAAAACATCAAATACTTGATAGAATAAACGAGATTCCACAGATCTAAATCAGATTTCACGTTAGAGACCAGTGCCTTATGGAGTCAAACAGAATCCCGTTATGCAATTATAAACCAGTAAGTGATGACTAACTGCTGCTTATTAAAACACGATTGATCATGATGATATTTTCTTGAAAATGCCACAACCGACAATAACATGAGAATGCCAGATTTCCGAAAAATAAGATATTCCAATTATCACCCAGTTCGACAATCAAAATGTTCTATAGTCAAACTTTTAGATAAAAACAAAATTAGCACATTTGACTATTGAAATTTTGAAATTTTTTTATATTTTTGTATTTTATATTTTTTTAGGATTTTTGAAATTTTTTATAATTTTTTATTTTTATTGTTTTTTAAATCTAAAATTAAAAATCTAAATAAAACTAAGTTAAAGTAAAATTCCTAAACTAAAACGAACTAAAATTAAAATCTAAAGTTAAATTACATTAAACTAAGTTAAAAAATAAAAGCTAGAACTTAAACTAAACAAAATTTAAAATCTAAATTAAAACAAAAGTTAAAATTAAATTCTAAACTAAAACTATACGTTTAAAAAAAATTAAACTAAATGAAACGACACCTCTCTATTCAAAACTTACGTTAGAGATTTTTCAATTAAAACTACAATGAAACTATAGAAATGAATACCGACTAACCAAATACAAACGCACCAAATCGAAATCGAATTAAAATTTTCACCCAGCAATGTGATCGATCGATCTAATGTGTGCTTTTGTGTTTTACTGTTGTCGTTTGTTGCTTCTGCAGGTTAGGTTGAAGCCGGCGTTTGAATTTCTGTTGTGTGAAATTGCAGATCGACTGGTCGGATGGCAGAGACAGCGTGAGGGAGAGACAAGGGCACGGACAGCAGCGTGAAAGGGAAAACGCAGGTTAAACTGACGTGAGGAGCAGATGTTTGAATGCAGGTCGAGGGTTAATGTCCAAGGCAGGGGCAGCGTTTGCAATAGAGGAACAGATTTGCCCTTTTTTAATGCAGGTCGATTGCATAGGAATGGCGGCTCAAAGTTTCTTAATGTGCTTGCCGTTTTGTTTGAATTTTTATCATTGGCAGGAATCGACTTGAACCTAAACGAAATCAATCGATGTAGATATATTCAACCCCTCTTTTATGGTGCCACGAAGATAAGTCTGATGGACGGATATGCAAGATTCGAAGAGCAGAGATGGACCAGCAGCAGTGAGGATGCCCCATGTAGCAGTTTGCAGTTTGAAGAAAACCCAGTACACACCAACTTTACCCAGCAAGCCTAGAATTTAAAAATTTTCCATCAAACTCTGATTTTCAATTGTTCTTTGAATCCGATAATGTTGAGATTTTACTCACGGTATTCACTTGAGGCCAGATCTGGCCTTTGGAGGCTAGATCTGCCTCAGATCTAAAATTTTTTTGATTTGAACCTGTAACCTGCAACAACACGTTAGATCCGAAAATACACATCCAGAAAGTATTAAGCCCTTACACAAAAATTACAAATTTACACTAATTTACAAATTTAAAACCCTCATGGTCAGATCCAAATCCATTTTAGCACAATTTTCAGAAGTTTAAAATTTAAGTGAGAGGCACAAGCCTTCGAAACCCTGCGAAATCACAAATATCGTAAGATAGACCCGGAATTTAACAAATAAAGAGCTTATCAGATTTATGTTTATCGGGAGTCGGCTGGTCCAACCGAAGACTTCCCCAGACGCCCAATTTTTAAAAAAAATTCCCTGCACACTTAGATCCAGATCTTAGATCGATAGAGATTTAAGAAAACAACATGAGACCTTTGCAGAAAAATCAGAATGTTATCTTATAAACCCAGAAAACTGCATAAGATACCTATATGCAGATTAATCCATGAAGGCCATCAACCATAAAATGCAAGAAACCAAGTAGCAGAGTTTAGAGAGAATTCACCACATAGATCTGAGAAGGAACATCCAGATTTGTAACCCCAAAGTCTTTGCTTTATTCCTCAAAAAAGTTTACAAGAGCTTCTAAGAGCAAGTGCACGATCCTGAGATCGGATGACTCAAGAATGACAAAGACCTCTAAATTTATAGGACAAAATCTCTAACGGCTAGTTTGGATGATCCTCGTCAAAATAATCTCAACCGTCCAAAAGATTTAATTATCTTTTAATCCGGAGCGTTGAAATTAAAATTTTGGGGAAAAAACGAATTTACCATTTAATTCAATTTTAATTAACTCAAAAATACTATTTTTGAGTTAATTACCCCAAAATTTTGACCTTGACTTAACCACCAAGGCCCAAGGGTCCAATATTTCTTAAAATTCTCAATATTCCCTTGGCCTGGGGCTGTCAAAATCATTTTCCAAGGACCAACAAATTTTGCCTTTAAAGATTTAATCCTAATTTAGGACCCTAAATTAATTAAATTTCTGGTTTATGATTTTATTAATTAATTGACCAGAAAATTTAATTAATTGACTAAGAGGGGATTATACTTATTTTTCCAACCCTCTTTTACAAGAGATAATACATTTACATACATGAAGGGGGAAAACCCATTTGTATAGACCCTCAAATAAATACCCGATTCTGCGACTCAAAATATGATCTAGTAGACCAAGTAGCTCAAGCTACTTTTACAAGGACTCGATAGAAACGCTAGGACTCACTTAGTATGCTGATGACAAAATCCACCCTAGCTTTGGGGTGAGGCTGGAGGGAAAAACTCTGCCGATCACTTTCGTGAATCAGTGAGACAAAAAACCTCCTAGGATAGAGATCATCAACAACATACTAGGCTTACCTAGGCTATTACATACACTGATGGTCTTACTTAGATCATTTACATCATAAAATGCAGAATGGGTTTACATCATTATAAAAACTGTCGATCGGCGATGACATCTGGATGACGGAATCTGAATGGTGCAACCACGTCGAACATGACGAATCCCATTTGAAAAAATGGGGGTGTACTGCTATGGGGTAGTTGACGAAGTGTGGTCAACACACCCCCAACAGATGTGTCACACACCTCAATGATGGATATAAATACAGTGAACGTTGGAGAGCTTTTCACTCATCTCATCCACACACTTCTCATTATCTACAAGCATTTGAGAAGCAGTTTCATCTCCCACGTGAGAAGAAGGACGAAATCTACTGTAGCTAAAGGACGAAATTTACCGCAGCAAATTTTCTGCAGTTAGGGTTTCTGGGCAAGTTTGACCAGCATTGACTTTGGTCAACGCATGGTCCGTTTGAGCTGAAATTTTATGGAGAGTTAGATTTTTGTAGGCCGTACTCATTGGCACAAAAATCGAGGTCAAATAGTTGACCGAAGTTGGAGCTGTGTTGACTTTCTTGTTGCTTCCCTGCGTTGACTTTTTCTGGACTGCGTTGACTTTTCTGGGGTTGAATTTGAGTTGATTGGATAATTGATTTGAGGACTGTTGTGACACATTTTGGGTTGGCCGACCAAGAAGACTTTGCTGGTTGAAGCATCCTGCTGATCGCCGTAACGCACCAACACATTCTTCTGTTTCTGGTTTGTCTTCTATAGATCCACTGGTATGTTCTATCAACATTTTACTTAAATATTTATGTGATTGTTGTTATAAAAGTAAAATTGCATCAAGCATAGAACATGTACAAAAATTTAGATGGTATCAGAGCTGAGGTGAAGACAAGCCCTAACTTATAGCAATCATCAACTGAGAAAAATGAGTTCCACAAGTTATGGCTTCAAGGAGGATGATAAGTTGACTGGAAGGGATGACTTCCATGCTTAGAAGATGATATTAGATCTCAAATTGGAAGACCATGATCTCATGGACTATGTATTGGGTAAGATACAAGAACCTCCATCCACTGCTACTGCTGCTGCTAAATCCAAGTATAAGAAGGGGTAGATCAAAGCAAAGCTAATGATCAGGGAATCCATACATAAAAATCTGGTTGCCTACATATCTGAGTTAAGCACATCCAAGGAGATGTATGATAAGCTGATACAAATGTTCAAAGTAAACAATGCAAACCAAGTGCCATTCTTCAAGAATCAATTGAATAATCTGAAGAAAGGCAGGGATGAGTCTGTCCAAACATACTTTCTGAAATTAACCGAGATTAGGAACAATCTGCTGGCTATTGGAAAGACAATAGCCGATCGTGAGATGGTACTCACCGCACTTGGAGGGCTCCCATATGAATGACAAGTATTCAACACTACCATTCTCAATAATAGTACAATTCCTAACTTTGACGAGCTACTGTCAAGATGCATGCAAGAAGAGACAAGAATGAAGGAATACGAAAATGACAGAAATGCTACCTACGCTGCTCATTCTAGAAAGAAGAACTCTGGTGGTCCAAAGAACAAAGGAAGAGCAAGGGCCCAAGGAAAGAAGGGCAAGTGTTTCACTTGTCATAGGCCTGGTCACTATGCTAGAGAATGTCCTTTCAAGAAGGATTCTCCCGATAGTGATGACAACAACAACAACCGGAGAAATGGAAATCAAAGAAACGACAGGTCCAAAGGAAAGAGGAAGGCTCCCTCCGGCGAAAACAATCAACCTTTCAAAAGGTCTAGAAACTCCAGGTATGAGGAGTCAAATGTTGTTGATAAAAGAATGAATACATTCTTGTATCTGCCCTCTCTGCTGCATCCCCGCTTGACACTATGCATGTCTGGCTGATAGATAGTGGTGCCTCAAGACACATCACTGGGTTCAAGGAAGCACTCTCTGACATGGTTGAGAAGGATACTAATCTGGAAATTATCCTTGGAGATAATGCCACATATCTCGTGAGAGAGACAGGGACTGTGACCCTCCACTTGTCTCAAGGACAAGTCCTACATTTGCAGGATGTACTCTATGTACCAAAATTGAAGAAGAACCTTGTGTCTAGACTCTATATCAGCGATCGAAGACAAAGGCTTCAATGTGGCATTCATTGATGGAAAGGTGCGCATTTGGAAAAAGAATCTCAAGGAAGCTATCGTGATTGGTTTTAGAGTTGGAACACTCTACCAGGTTGAAGGAAGTCCACTGGGAGCTATGACATGTGATACTATCCGACAAACTGAACTATGGCACCGAAGGTTTGGACACCTTCATTACAAGGCCCTTCCCGAAGCAAGGAAGGTGGTGATAGGAATGCCCAATTTTGGAAATAATCATGAAGGTGTGTGTAAGGGTTGTGCCGAAGGAAAGCATACAAGGGGACCTTTCCCCTCAAGTGTCACAAAGACATCTGATATTTTGCAACTGGTCCATTCTGATCTATCTGGTATGCTACCCGTGACATCCCCGGGAGGATGTTCTTACTATATGACATTCACTGATGACTTCTCCCGCAAAACCTGGATATACTTCTTGAAAAAGAAGGATGAGGCTTTCATGTGGTTCCGTACCTTCAAAGCCTTGGTGGAAAATATGACAGGGAAGAAGATCAAGATTTTGAGGACCGACAATGGCATTGAATATGAGTCAAATGAGTTTAAGGACTTTTGCAGAGAAGCTGGCATTAAGAGGGAGACTACTACTGCCTACACTCCTGAGCAGAATGGCATTGCTGAACGAAAGAACAGGACCATTGTGGAAGCTTCCTGTGCCATGCTATGTGCCAGGGTCTACCAAAGTTTCTACGGGGAGAAGCTGTGAATACTGCTATATACATTCAAAACTGATGCCCTCATTCCGCCCTAGACTCCAAAACTCCTGAAGAGGTTTTCTTTGGTAAGAAACCTGACGTCTCACATTTTAGAATTTTTGGATGTCCAGTTTATTTTCATGTGCCAAAAGAAAAGAGAAGTAAGATGGATGTTTATGGGAAGAAAGGAATGTTTGTGGGCTACAGCGAAACCTCTAAGGCCTATAGAGTCTATGTACCTGGTCAAAGGGAAGTAGAAATATGCCATGATGTCACTTTTGACGAAGATGCTTCCCTGAAGAAAGTAGTAGATCTTTCGAGATCTAAGGAAAATCATGAAGCAAGGCCTGGAAATCAAGAAGAACCGCAGGATGAGACAATGCCTGATGTTGAAGGACCAATGGACCCAATCGATCCATCTCCTTCACTGAGAAAGAGACCATCATGGCTTAGGGACACTCTCGAAGATGCCGAGGGACATGCTGCCCTGAGGGGGACATTCCGAGAAAGCAAGAAGCCGTGTAGGTACCAAGGGTATCTGGCTGCCATGAGTACTATTGTACAATCTGAACCTAGATCTTTTGAGGAAGCCGTAAAGCATCAAGTCTGGAAGGATGCTATGCACGAAGAATATGAGTCCATAATGAAGAATGATGTCTGGGATGTGGTTCCAAGACCGAAGGACAAATCAGTTGTCACCGCGAAATGGCTCTACAAGATCAAGCATGGATCCGATGGAAGTGCTGAAAAGTTCAAGGCAAGATTTGTTGCCCGTGGCTTCTCTCAAAAGGAAGGAATAGACTATGATGACATATTTGCACCTGTGGCACGATATACCACTATTCGATCAATCATAGCCCTTGCTGCTACGCAAGGATGGAGTATTCATCAGATGGATGTCAAGACCGCTTTTCTGCATGGTGCAATAAAAGAAGAGGTGTATGTAGAACAACCTCTGGGGTTTGAAGTCCAGGATCGGGACACTCATGTCTGCAAGTTGAAGAAAGCCCTCTATGGGTTGAAGCAAGCACCCAGAGCTTGGTACGAGAGGATAGATAGCTACTTGATGAAGCTGGGCTTCACTCGAAGTAATGCTGATCCGAACCTTTACTTCAAGGTTGTCCAGGGAAAGCCTCTCATTCTGGTGCTATATGTGGACGACCTCTTCCTGACAAGCGCTGACCCTCTCATTCATCAATGCAAGAGGGAGCTCGCTGTTGAGTTCGAGATGAAGGACCTAGGACTGATGCACTACTTCCTAGGCCTGTAGGTTTGGCAGAGACCTGGAAAGATTTTCCTTTCTCAAGGAAAATACATTGTGAAACTTCTAGAAAGATTTGGTATGGTGGACTGCAAGTCTGTGTCAACACCAATGGAACTCAACATCAAGAAGTTGAGTGGCAGCGCTGCTGGGCCCGTATTGGCAAATCCTACTGAGTATCATCAACTTGTAGGGGCCCTGATGTTCTTAGTGAACACCCGTCCAGAGATATGTTTTGCAGTGAACACTTTGAGTCAACAGATGGTTGAACCTCATCACTTCCACTGGGTTGGTGCCAGGAATCTTCTGAGATACCTTCGAGGCATGATAAACCATGGGCTGAGATACACTGCCGGGAGCGTGACACTCCGTGAATATAATGATGCCGACTGGGTTGGCAGTGTGGTGGATCGTAAGAGCAGATCGGGATGCTGCTTCAATCTTGGTTCTGCTTCGATTTCATGGATGAGCAGGAAGCAGAAGTCGGTGGCTTTGAGCACCGCAGAGGCCGAATAGATTGCAGCAAGTATGGCCTGTTGTGAAGCAGTTTGGTTGCGAAAGCTCTTTAGTGAGCTATTTGGACATGTGCTAGATACCACCGTGATACTCTGTGATAATCAGAGTGGGATTCGCATGACTGAGAATCCTGTGTTCCACGACCGATCCAAGCATATTGATATCAGGTACCACTTTATCCGGGATATGGTACAGCGAGGCGCCGTAAGGCTCGATCATATAGAAACTGATGAGCAGGTCGCGGATATTCTCACTAAGCCCCTGGGGAAGGTCAAGTTCCTAACCTTCCGTGAGAGACTTGGTATCGTGGAATGACCCTATGATGTGGGTCCTGTTGAACGATGAGCTCGAGGAGCTCTGGGGGGCTTTGGGGGCAGCTTCTCGGAGCTATGAGCAACCACAAGGCTAGGCTTGCCAAACCTTGTTGGTGTGCTTGGACCCCACCGTTGTGATTATTGAGTTGGTTCACCTCTCATTATCTGTGCCCCATATGCATCCTACCCATTGAGTTCAAGGCTCATGGGAAGTACCTCTCATTTGGCCAATGAGGTGGGAAAAGCTAGAGACTAGTAGCAAAGACTGATGGACGCATCAAATATTGCCATACTCTCTATCTAGGATGGCACATTCCAACCAGTTGATCTGGGATCAAGTCTAGTGAGGTCTCAGACCTCCACCTGACTTCGGGTCAGATGAACCAGCTTTGGGTTGGTTTGAGACTCTTTGTGAGTCCGATAGAGGTTTTGACCTCTGGGCTAAATCTATCAGTCGGGAATGATGTCTTTGTGACTGACCCACTTTTGTTCTGAAATAACGAGGCCAACAAAGCAAGTTACAGCAGGATGACGCACAATGTTTGATTGCACTGGTGGATGGATTTCTCCCTAGTTGAGAGGGAGTGTTAAATTTCGACAACTAGGTCCAAACTCCATCTTGTGATGCTCAGATGAAGATTCCAATATTTGTATTGGATTCCTCTTTTAGAGAGGTGTAAAATCGATCTAAAATTGATTTTAATCTGATGAGCAGAACATTTATTTTGAATTTATTATTTATAATAAATTTAAGTGCAGGTCGGCCTTAAGGTTTTACACCCCCAACAGATGTGTCACACACCTCAATGATGGATATAAATACAGTGAACGTTGGAGAGCTTTTCACTCATCTCATCCACACACTTCTCATTATCTACAAGCATTTGAGAAGCAGTTTCATCTCCCACGTGAGAAGAAGGACGAAATCTACTGCAGCTAAAGGACGAAATTTACCGCAGCTAATTTTCTGCAGTTAGGGTTTCTGGGCAAGTTTGACCAGTGTTGACTTTGGTCAACTCATGGTCCGTTTGAGCTGAAATTTTGTGGAGAGTTAGATTTTTGTAGGCCGTACTCATTGGCACAAAAATTGAGGTCAAATAGTTGATCGAAGTTGGAGCTGCGTTGACTTTCTTGTTGCTGCCCTGCGTTGACATTTTCTGGATTGCGTTGACGTTTTTGGGGTTGACTTTGAGTTGACTGGATAATTGATTTGAGGACTGTTGTGACACATTTTGGGTTGGCCGACCAAGAAGACTTTTTTGGTTGAAGCATCCTGCTGATCGTCGTAATGCACCAACACATTCTCCTGTTTCTGGTTTGTCTTCTATAGATCCACTGGTATGTTCTATCAACATTTTACTTAACTATTTATGTGATTGTTGTTATAAAAGTAAAATTGCATCAAGCATAGAACATCTACAAAAATTTACACCCCATGGACTCATCCAAAGAAGAATCCTCATCGCGAAAGACAAAAGGAATATCCTCCTGCTCTACCTCTTCCATCTCCTTTGCATCTCTCAAGCATGAGTGGTCAGGTCCCCAAGGTTCCTTGCAGATGAAACAAGACTCCTCAGCTCATTCTTGCTACATGGTTGGTCACCATAAATCCACTGCAACTCCTCTTGGGTCAACCGTCCCCTGAACAGTCCAATTTGCTGCTCTACTAACCTTTCAGCTAGGTCATAAGAAGCAGGTGAAACCAATTGTTCCTCCCTCCAAATGGCCAACAACTTAGACTACAACCTCCCGCAAATGGCATCATGGCCTCCCATACACAACGACAAAATGGACTGCATGTGTGTTGACAATATCAGGATGATATTTCCTAATGTTGAAGAAGCATTGGAACATCTGCAGGATCAAATCGTCACACTCTAGGTCAAACATGAGGTCATAAGATCTAACGAAGGCCACGACTTCTAGAATCTCTAGCCTCTTCCCAAAGGTAGGGCCCTCACTGTTATCCAAATCCTGAAAGGTCTCCACTATCAATCTGAAGACTCTCCTCATAATGTCATCACTGTAAAGAGGTATAGGTGCAGTCAACATCATGATACTACTTAGACAAGAGGCAACTGGAAGTTTGACTCCTATACAAGGATGCTCCAAAAATTTGTGTTGTGTGAGAGCAAGCATGGCTGGTTTTAGAGCCCAAATCAAGCATTTCCCATCTGACTGATGCACCTTGCAGAGTAGTGAACCAAGTTCTTCTAGTTTGAGAAGGGATTTTGTTGTAACCCCCATGCATCTCAAATCTTTTCCAAGAGCATAAATTATAGGTCCCAATTCATGTTCTTCTTGTGGCTGATCTTGTTGTAGCATAGAAAGTATCCCTTTGGAAAGGGATCTGTTGATTTCTGCTGCTTGTTTATTAAGGGAGTTTATGAAAGTTTTAGCCATGTTTCAGTCCAGTCATCAATGTAGTCAAGTAAATCACACACAACCTTGAATGATAGCTCCTTATGAGGAATGACTAATACAAACCCAACAATGAAATGATTGTGACAAAACTACAACAATATAATTTTGTCAATGAACTCTACTTGATTCATAGACAACGACATAGACTCTGACTCAAAACTCTCACTTAATAGTAATATGTTCCCAATAAGAGTTGTTCGTTACCTCTCAGCCATACACACAATATTTTCGCTGACACAACTCCTCAAACAATACATGACTCAACATACAATCCCTATATCTGAATCATGCACAACAGTAATAATAATTTATTTTTGTCCTTTCAAACATCAACAATGACTCATCTAATGCAAATCTGCCTTTACGCTCCGACTGACCAACCAAACTCTGACATAGGACCAATACCCAACAACATAAAACATATAATGACCTCACAATGCAATAGGCAACAAACTAATCCTCACTGCTTAAAGCATTAAAAAGCACACATTCAGTCTCCCAACCTTCTATGGTCAACAACGTAAGACCTCTGTAATTAAATGACACTGCAACATCGTATAGGTCAATAACATCTCTGCTCAATATTAGCTTCTCAGTACATGATTGTTCTATGATTTCTCTTGTTACAAGTTTCAAGTATGCAAGCCTTCACTGTTAATTACAAAATCTGCACAACTAGAATATGGATGCAAAGTTTACAAGTTTATTTTAATGAATTGCTGGAAATTTACGTGCCCGGAAATGTTCTTGGACTAACTGAATAATGGAACATCCTGAAGCTCGCAGCAAATGGTTCTTCAGCCAGTAGTCTCCTTAGCTACGTTCCAGCTCTATTCAAGCTAATGCTCTATCTTTCAGCAACCTTGCACCTTTGCTCAATTCACACGGACGCATCCAATTCCCATGCCACGTGCCATAGGTGTGCATGAACTCAATCTCTGCGAAGAAAGTGAAATTCGGTGTTGTGGATCGATCTCTTGCTCCAACGCACACAGGCTAGCAAAAATAGACTCTGCCCAACAACAAGCGACAATGCTACAGGTGTTGGCAGAGGAATATGCGTATTCGTTCAATGCACAGAAGAATTTCCTCATATAATTGAATGATGAGATGAAGCTACCAGTTCAACAGCACACTCAGAATTTGCCCAGCCATCGCTTAAGGAAGTGGACAAGTTTTGATCAGGCTCACCTCTGTCTTTGCTGCCCATTTGCAATTTCCTCACACCCAATGATCTAAAGACCGATCCAGCATATAACGCACTGCATTCTCCCGTCACCCTTAGCTTGGTCAACATTCAACGCACATGTATATCATGCATGGTGAATGCTTTTTCATTGAGGAACGACCTTTGATTTGCTCTGGCATTCAGAATGATTCGACCGCAATACGTTGTTAGGAACAAATGAGTATATTTACGGTAGCCGCTAACAATAGACCAGCTCTACATGCACAATGCAGTCATTCTGGTTTTGAGTATTTCGCCCTTTGTGCAACAACGTACGACGCCAATTACAAGAGTCATTATCTCCAACCATAAAGAAGCAACGCCGACAACAGCCAATTGCTCATTCCACTCCAAACTCAGGCAACCATCGATCACTTGGTGGACAACAAATTAATACGCACGGGTTATTGTCACACCGTTTGTTAAAATTATGCAATTGCGGTCAAATTCCACCTTGGACAGCTCAGATGAGAAAGATGATGATTGCATTGAATTCCTCTTTTCGAGAGGACCAAAATCAACCTAAAGATCACCTCATTTGGACAAGCAAAAGTTAGTTTTTGAATTTATGTACCCACTCATGTATATTGGATTAGGTCGGCTCTATGCACATGTACCAATGAGCAGGTCAACCTCAACATCAAGTGGACCCTCATGGAATCCTATAAATAGAAGAGACCTCAAGCTCATTTGTACACATTGATCAAGCCATCTTCTCTTCTCTTCTATTGTCTTGGTTCGCACAGGTCTGATGGAGAAAGTTCGCTCAAGGGTTTGAAACTACAAGGTTGAAGCTCGCAGGAATCTAGGGTTTCTGTTTCTCGGACGCTAGCACAAAATTGGGAAATTTCGTCCCTGGACGCACACATAGAGTGGTCAAGGGTGCGTCGGGGAAGCCTCAGATACACACACAGAAGCCTAAAGGGAGCGTCCAGTGTTTCGGGCAATTTGGTCCCTGGACGCACGCATAAAGGGGTCAAGGGTGCGTCCAGGAAGCCTCAGATGCAGGCACAAAAGCTTGAAGGGTGCGTCCAGGAAGCCTCGGACGCAGGCACAAAAGCTTGAAGGGTGTATCTAGGGGTCTGAGGCGGATCTGAGTATATTTATTTCCGGACACATGCACATAGTTCACCAGGGAGCGTCCATGACGGCCATAGACGCTCGCTCAACTCCTCCTCCATGCGTCTTGGACTAAAAGATGAAAACTTCAGTACTCCGAAGTTTCTGCTCAGTGACAACAATGTTTATTAGTAGGCTACAAATTGTGACAATGCATTATAGTCATTAGAATCAAGGTTTTGATGTTTAGCTGCATTTCATGGATGTTCTAGTTGTTGTGAAGATATGGATCATTGTACTCCCTTTTGTTGAATAATTTGATGAGAATCTATTAGAAGAAGAATTTGCAAGGGTTTTCCCCATAATGGGTTTTTCCCTGGTCTCTGAACAATCCTGGTGTCTCTATGTGTGTATGCTTTTCTTCCAGTGTTCCTTTATGTTCCAGTGCATTGATGATGACGTTTGTTCTTTCTACATAGTTGCATATGTCAAATATCCCACCATTTTTTGGACTCCATGCGCTCCCCATTGCATAGACTTGATACTAGAGGACATTGGGAAGTTGGAGTGGGTGCAGGATGTTGTGCAAGAATGCAAGAAAATTACCAAGTATATTTATAATCATGCTTGGGTGTTGAACCTTATGAGGGAATTCACACAAGGTGAGCTTAGTCGCCTAACTGTCACACGATTTGCTACAAACTTTCTTTCCCTCCAAAGCCTTTTATATGAGTACCACGCTTTGAGAAGAATGTTTTGTAGCCAACAATGGGTATTTTTAAAGATAGCACAAAACTAGAAGCATTGTCTTTGAAAGCATCTGTCTTTGGTGATAGTTTGTGGGACAAAGTCACTAATATTGTTAGCTTCACTTAGCCGCTTGTGAAAGTCTTGAGATTGATGGATGGAGAGAAACCTCCAACGGGATATATTTATGAGGGTATGGAAAGGGCCAAAGAGGCCATCAAGACTTTCTATAAGGGAAATGAATCTAAATATCTCCCTATATGGAAAATTATTGATTCCAGGTGGGACAGGCAACTACATTCACCATTGCATGCAGCAGGAGCATATCTCAATCCAAGCTTATTCTATAATGAGGGGTCTAACATTCAAAGAGATCCCAAGGTGATGAGAGGTGTCATGATATGCACTGAGAAGATGTTCCCGGATGTTGATATTCAAGACAAAATCAACCTACAATGAGATAGGTACAAGGAAGCATCTTGCATGTTTGGATTCAGCTCAAGCCAACGTCTAAAGGACAAGAAAATGCCTTGTAAGTGCAAATTGTTAGAACTTAGGTTGTAATTTTGCTAGTTCTCTTTTATGTGTTTGGCATTGCAAACTGATAATCTTTGTTGTTATTTTTTTATAGCTCATTGGTGGATAAATTGTGGCTTCGAGGCATCGTAATTACAAGAATTCACCATCAGAGTTTTGAGTCAACCCTGCAGTGCTTCTTCTTGTGAGCGCAATTGGTGAGTGTTTGAGCACATCCACAACAAAAAGAGAAACATGTTGGAGCATGAGAGGTTAGAGAAGTTGGTTTTCATCTTACTACAACCTTTGAATGCTCACAAAAAAAGTGCAACCAAAGGATACAGATCCAATTTTATTGGATACTATTGATTTAGAGTTTGATTGGGTTGTGGAGGAGGAGCCCCCTGATTTGAGTTGGCTTGATGAAGAGATTGAGGATCTCTTTAGTTTGCCATCTCAAATGGAGAATCCCAATACACCTACCTCACAGTTGCTTCAACCTTCTGATGCTATCATGAGCTCCACGAGGGCTTATTATATGCGTGGTCGTCCATGAGTGATGAGACTCAAGATTGTTATGAGACAATCATTTATAATTTATGACATGTATTTGAATTTTGAACTTGCTAACATTTTTGATTTTAATTATGGAATCATGATTCCTTTTCTTATTCAGTATCTAAATGTTATGCTTGCAAAAATCAAATATGTTACGTTGTACTTTTATAGATATGAGATGATGTTATTAATTATTGCATATATTATGGTTTTTATAACTTGTAAGGACTGGAATTATAATTAGTTTCTTTTTTCTACTTAAAATTTACGATATTTTAAGATTTTTTTTGCATTTTGACGAGTCTTATACGGGTCGTTCCCGAGTCTTATACGAGTCGACGAGTCAATGGTTGGATGAGTCTTATATGAGTATGAGTCATGAAACATTGATCCCAAGCCCTAGCTCTAGGATCAAGTTTTGCCCTGTGTTTCCCAAGGCTAGCACTTGGCAGGATCAATTTGACCTTTTGAAATAAAAATTCTTGTTTGATCCTTTCCTCTCACCTTGTCCAGGATAGGAACCTCATTGGTTGCTAAATTCCATCCCTGAACTTCGGCTGAGTCAACTTGGCCCCGTGTGGTCCCATTTGTTGCCAAAGACTATTCATGAAGGACTATTTGGGGATCCAAGTTCTTATAGGATTTTAGGGATCGGGAAGCACCTCTACAAGTTTTACACTTCATCCTCACCCTCTAATCCTCATCCCCTCTCCCTGGAAAGTCAAGGCCCTTGCTTAAAGAGCAAGCGATCTCCATTCTTCATCTCCTCCTAGGGAAAGGGTTTAAGGGGTCACTTCCTGTCTATTCGTTGATATATCTTTTATAAGTGACTTCCCAAAAGCATCGGGACTCCTCCCATCGGTGAAAGTCCATAAAGAGCAGGGAGCCTTAGCTGTGGTGACAGTGGGCTAAGCCTCCACCGTTGCCCTTAACTTAGCAGTTGCCCTCTTAGGAAACCCTTTTAAGTCCCTTGCTAGTTTGAGTGGTAAAAATGCCCATTCACCAGATTAGACCATCGGTCACCATATATGAGCAATTTTTTTGATAATTGAATTGATGACCCAATTGAGCTAACATGCCTTCTATTTATAGTACGGCTGTGTTGACTTTACACAAGATATTATAAAAATTCTCTCTTTTATTTTAAATGGCTTTAAAACCATACTTTCAACAAGTTTACTTGACCATTATTAAATTTAATATTTATTTTACTCCTTATACATGGATGACTTGGACAACAATACATATCAACCAAGACCCACATAATTAATCCAATATTCTGAACCTTTGAACAATAATCAGGCTACCTTTTCATTTTATTTGGGCATCATGACCACACTTTTGGGGCATTAACTTAGATCAGCCATATCTCCTCAACCGTGAGGAGTTATGATGTGTGCCACTTATCGTTGGAATTGGCACAACGAGGACAAGCAGTTGATGGTGGTCTCACTTGCAAAATCACTGATCTTCATATCCAAATTCTTCATCATAGCAGGGCATCATGACCACACCACAGGAGCTTCTCATCCTTCTAGGGATTCTTGACCATTGGAGCTTCCAATCAATGCAATCCATAGACAAATATTAAGAGTGTTCAAAACATGATGTTGGCATCAATGATAACACCATTCAACACTAGGGACTATTGTTGATGAAGACAAATTGAGGGATCACTTGCATGACATGTCAAAGAGATAAAAGGGTTTTGGGTCATTCAAAGGCAGGACTGACTGAATTTTGGTTTTAAAAGCCAGGTTTTAAAAACTTCTTGTTTAGAGCCAGGTTCAAAATTTAAAAAAGGAAGAAAAAGTGTACAGACTTAGCTGCACAACTATACAACAGCTACATGTGAGCTGCACAACTGTCATACAACAGCTGCACTAAGTTGTCATACAGCCAAATTGAATCGTATGAATGGTGAATTTGGCTACGTAGCATCCATGGTGCTGCAGAACATAAATATTGCAGCCGCCAACACTGTACGAACGTTGCCAGGAAGGTCTTGAACATAACTTTGGACCTGTACGGCCATATTTAATTGTTCTTCAGTGAAAATTTTTAAATTTTTTGTCAATTCAGAGGATTTTGGTGCACACGTCTGTTCTTGGCTATTTTTGCAGATCTGGAAGAATTGGTTTCTGAACTATAGTTTTTCAAAAGATCCAAGTAGAAATTAGCTGTTTTTGTGCTGGATGTTAGCAGATGTGATTGTTTTAGAGATGCTTGAGAGCAAATTTGTCAAATCTTTATGTTTTTCAGTTGTTAGAGAGTAGATTTGTGGTTTATTGGGCTGTTTTTGGGCAGATTTATTAGAAATCTGTGTTTTCCAGTGATACGAGGCTGCTACAGCAGTTTAGAGCCAGTATCCTTTTTTGCATAGAAACCCCACCTTGGAGTTTCCACATACATCACATGGGATATCATGATGATTAAAATTTGAGAATTTCAAGAAATGTGGGAGTACAATTTTAGTTTAACTTTTAGGCAATTACAATGTATTATGATTCTTTCCCTTGAACTCTTTAGTAGTGCATATCAAGGTATATCTCCACATGTGAACGGTGCAAATTTGATATTTATTTATTTGTTAGTAGTAGTACCACATGAGATAATGGCAGGGAATTTGTCTATAAGACTTGAAACGTGCTCTCCTCATAGTAAGGGCCCCCTCCTTACCATTCAAGCATAGGCTAGTGGATGCATGTCTCGTTAACTCATAGGTTATAGACTTAATATATAGGCCTCTAGTGCTTTTGGCAGCAAAGTTATGACATTGTCTACTAGAAAATGGTGAATGATTGATTGAGTTGGGTAGTTACATTATGTTGAATATGGGGAAAGACCATGTGGCTATATCACATGTATTTTTCTGCATTATTTTTTTCTTGCGCATGATATTTTTCATAGTAATTTTTATATATATGAGTCAATTTTTTTTTCCAAAATCCACTTGTTGAAAAGACCATCATGTTTGCTATTCTACATAGGAGTAAACAATGTTTTGGATTTAGATTTTGTATTGTTTTAAAATTTATATATGTATGTTGTCTTTGTGGTGTTATGATGGAAATTTTCTTCTTTTTCACTATAGACCTGTGCACTTTTTCTTGGCTTACAGGTACTACTTGAGATTTATGGACCCAAAAAATTCTCAAGCTTTGGTTGATGAATCAAAGGAGAGGTAAGAGTGTCCTTTGTCATAAATTCGGAGCCGATCCTTTGGAGCCTCAAGGTTTTCAACTACTGTGTGCAACTGTAAAGGCGATACTTTTCCTAATAAGGATATACCTAGTTGATCATTCTTCTGTGATTTTGATGCATGCATGACTTTTTATTTACTCACTTTGGAATGGTACTTTTTCCCGTTTCGAAGGTACTGGAGTCCTGTTGATGTTTATGTAGGAGGGGCAGAACACTCGGTATTACATCTGTTATATTCAAGGTTTTGGCACAAGGTATGGTTGAATACCTTAAAATCTCATATAGGACTTGGGGAAAATGGCAAAGGATGGAGGTTTTTTATTTTCAATTACGTTGATGCAATATGGATAGATAATGGACTTAGGAATGCAAAAATCATTTATTTTGCCTCGTTTACATCATGAGACTTACTTTTCTTTAAAAAATGGTTTGTGGGTGCACACGTTAAATGTGAATCATGGATCATGAAAATCGTAAAATATCTAGGACATCCCATTAAAATGTTTTAATCAAAGAGTAAAATGTTGCATGTTCTATTGAGTTTCTCCTTCAGTCCATTGACATTTATATTGAGCACCTCCTTCCCTTCATCTACTCTTTGGATGCCCCAAGCTTCCTCCTCCTACAAGTAAAGGAGATCAACAGGCTGTCCAGGATTACATTTATGGAGAATACTTTTAGCTTACTTGGATCTACCTCTCTTATACTCTTGGTCTTAAGACTATTTCCCTTTAACCTTTCTAGTTCTTGCACCACTAGGCTCATCACCTCCATTTTCCAATCTATTTCAATGATTAAGGGCACAAAATGTGGTACAAACTCAATAGCCAGGCTCACAAATGACGTTAGATGTGTGAGAGAAGGTACATTCTCTTGCTTAGTTAGTATATCTCTCAAATCCATGAAGGCACATGGCCATCCACGCTCCTTTCGTGGTGCTACTTCTTGGCCTAGATTTTTTAGCCAAGCACCCTGTTGGAGTTGTAATTAGGCTTGGTCTTCATAATATAAATTTATTATTGATGTACTTATATTTATTATATTTTCGTCAAACCATGTTCTTCATGCTTAGAGTAAAAAAGAGTCAAAAAGAGTTAAAAAGAATTTATTTCGAGTCAAAAGAAAATTTATTCGAGTCATGTCCCATTTGGACATTTATAAGAAAAATGATTCAAATTTTATTTTGAGTCATAAGCGCACAAGATGACCAAGTCCTTGGACAAATTGGTCTAGCCCTCCAAGTGGGCATCTATTCGACACTCTTGGACAACTATATATAAGGGACAAGTTCGACCTACTTGGAGCTAATTCATTCGAAAAAAGAGTAAGTACATCTGAAGCATTGGAAGGAGTAAAAGAAGCCGAGTTAAAGGACAGAGAAGACAAGTCAAAATTAGAAAGAATATTCCCTTGTTGATTGAACTTTGACTTCTGCAGCTTGCTTGTGTGAAAGGTCTGATTTCTGTGGTAAAGAATTGAAAATTTCTGAGGTGTTATAGGCCAAAATTTGGCCATAGTTTGTAATATCCCGGATGGGATATTTTAACTAAAATGCAGAAAAAGACTGAATACCATAATTTTGCCGTAAAATAAACATGTATTCAACAGAAGATTGCCATGTAAAATAAATGACAGGAAACACTGCAATCCAATACCATATAGAACAGAAGGAAAATCTCAGCTTTTATTATAGATAATAGAAAGGGTTTACATATAGATCTGACCCAGATAATGCTGAGATAGAAAACTGGCCACCCAAATAAGCTGCTGAACTGTTCTGGCCACAAACTGCACTGCTGCACTCTCTCTCCGGCAACAGCTGAAACGGAACCCACTGAAACTGATGAAGCCCAAGTTGAAGATCTGAATGATCCTCACACCAAACTCTGAAGCTCTGTGAAACTCCTAAGTGAAGTCTCCTCAAGAGAGTTGGGTTTTCGTCCAACGCTCACAAACCACCCGAGGGTTTCCGTCCTGGGGCTACAGCGGAAGTAGAGAATCCACGTTCTCAAACCTCTCATACACAATAAAATGATCTATCCCAAAGATGTCTCCCAATGGCCTCCTCCCTGCCTTTTATAGATCCATTGGAGCCTTCTAGAGCATTATTTTATTATTATTTTATTTATGGAGCACTTTCCCTTTTTTATTAAAATATTATAAAATATTCCTTTTTAATGCAGAAAAGGGTATATCGGCTACCACGCCTCCTCTGGTCACTGAAATCTCTGTCTAGCTGTCCCATCGTGTAGGTCTTCTCGTCCCGGTTCCGATGAGCTATTACACTAAGGTGTTCCATCGCATATTCCTCCCGAAATGCCACCTTGAGCATAATTAGCTGAGTTAAGCCCATAAATAACTCAAAATTCCGAAAGTTATCGGAATGCATCGGAACGAAAGCCAACTGCTCGGATGATGGAGTATATCAAGCGAATGCCTCCAGACACCATGAAAACTCCTCAAAACTCCTCTGAAAAGCTCCTGAGCCCACTGATAGCACCAATCTGTACCTGTGACCTGTCTGCTCCTAACTCTGGAAGTCCCTCCTAGCCCTGTTATGGATGATACCAAAAATGGGAATATTACATAGTTGTAAAACTAAAATTTTCATAAGTTTGACCAGCATTGACTTTGAATTTGGAGGTGACTTGGTATCTTGGTGGCAGTTTGGTCTTTTGGCAAGGCATCCCAGATTGTATTCAGAATCACTGCATAATAAATAAACCCTCAATTGTTGCACCAGTTTTTCCGTATTGGGTTTTTCCGGGGACATTGTTTCAAAAACAACGGTGTCACGTGTCTATGATTTATGCTTTCTCAGATCTTGTTTCCGCACATTTATTTTCCGTAGTTTAATTTTGTGAAGGTTGTAGTGTATGGGTTTCAGTATTTACTGTAGAAAACAGTAAATAACTTGTTCAAGTAATTAACAAGTAGAATATTTCTCATCAGTTGCTGCAAGAGGATTCTAGATCTAGGAATTTTCAAAGTTGTTTCCTGCATTCTTCAATTCGTCCTTCAACACCTGCAAGAGAAGATCATCTACATATAGAAGAATGATTATAGGCTTTTCATCTACAACCTTGATATATAGGTTCGGATCAACAAAACTTTATGTGAAGCGTATTCTTTGTAGGTATGCATCCATTCTAGCATACCATGCCCTTGGTGCTTGCTTGAGGCCATATAATGCTTTCTTCAATGTGTAAACATATGCCTTCCTGTATTTAAGTTCAAATGCCAAGGGTTGCTCTATATAGAGTTCCTCATCTATTGTTCCATTTAGAAATGCAGTCTTGACATCCATTTGATGGATGTTCCATCCCATTGATGTTGTCAGAGAGGCCAATTAATGAATCGTTTTATACCTTGCTGTCGGAGAAAATGTCTCTTCATAATCGATGCCTTCTTGTTGAGAGAAACCCCTAGCCACAAACCTTGTCTTATATTTATCGATACTTCCATCAACCGCATGTTTGATCTTGTAGATCCATTTGGAAGTTACTATAGATTTGTCTTCGGGCCTTGGTACGTTTCTTCATTATAGATTGACACTCTTCATTCATGGCATCTTTCCATTCCTAATGATTGACAACCTCTTCAAAAGTGGATGGTTCTGCTTCTATTAGTTTTGTCATATATGCAGCATACTCGAAATATCTCTTCGGTTTCTTTCTTTCCCTAAATGAGCCTTTCGCTGCCCCATGACCTTTTGCATCAAGTAGTGTAGATTTCAACGAATTTGGTCTCTTTCTTGATTTGGAGAGGACCACAGGTTGAATGAGTTCACTGGGACCCTCATCTTCATGATGAGTTTCTTCTTCTTCTATGTTGCACGGGTTCACGAACCAGGGGGTGGGGTTCTCTAACCCAAGTCCTGGATTCAAGTACGGGTGCTTTTGAGAAGAACCTAGAAGAGCTGAGTTTTTCTGTGAAGAACCAGGTTCTCAAAAAAAAAAAATTGGGTTCTTTTGTGAAGAACCAGGTTCCCCAAAAAAAAATTTGGGTTCTTCTCCCTTAATGGGTATAGAGAACCTTGAGGATGGGTACTTAGAACTCGAAAATTGGGTTCTTTGGGTTCTCAATGACCGATTTTGAGTAAATTTTTTTATAAATTTTTTTTATTGAAATTTAAAAATTAAAATAAAATTTTAATAAATATTAAGTTTTAACAAAATTACAAATAAAAAATTTGAATTAAAAAAATTAAAATTTCTAATTATTGAAATCAAAATGAAAATCGTAAATACTAAGTCTAAACCTAAACTAAGTTCTCACTTCACTTCATTTCATTGAGTTCATTCATTCGATGCAGGGACGAGAGCCCATTCATTGAGTTCATTCGTTCGACACAGGGAAGAGTTCAATGAGGTATTCGTTCGACCGATATTCAAGCATGGACGAGAGGCGGAGGTATCCGTTCGACGGAGAGGCAGAGGGATTCAAGCAGGGACGAGAGGCGGAGGTATTATGGTGGCAAAGACATTCATTCACGCAGGGAGAAAGGATGCAATACACAGGGACATAGGCATTCATTCATGCAATCCAGGAAGAGGGAGGCAGCAGAGGATGAGGGAGGTATACACACAGAGGACTGGAGGGAGCAGAGGGAGTCAGTAGAGGACAATGACAGAGGATGGCAGTAGAGGGGGGTATTCACGCCTTTTGTGAATTGTTATAACTTATATTCAACAGAAAAACACCTTTTCTTAAGAAATGACATCAACATATAAACTGCACACTTAGATGGTAGATGTTTATAGTTTTAAAAATGCGAAAATTTGATGTTTACTACAGTGAATGAGGAAGTGTGAGATATCACCAAAATGGGCATGAGAGTCGGAATTGGATATTTAAATTAAAGTAGCATTCCACTCCATTTGAAGCCTACTTATTATTACCTTGAGAAAGCTTAAAAGAAATATTATAAATCATAATATCCTATGAACAAAGAACCAACTAAAGCTTGCCTCAATTCTTTTAGCAAATTCAGAAATTTACCCTTTTACAGGATCCATAAAACTTGACCCAAGCCCAACTATGAGGATCATAAACAACAACAAACTTTTTTATAACTATTGAGTAGTGTTGAGATTTGTGGATTGTTGGGGTAGCTTCGGATGTGCTCTAGCTCCCAAAATTTCTGGAGGGACTAGAGTACATGAGATCTCCAAGACCCAGAAAGGGATTTGAGAAATTCCATCGAGTTTGGGAGAAAATTAATTAATTAATATTTTTAATTAAGGACCAATTAAAATTAAAATATTAAAGGTAATTAATTTAAACATGTGATGGAAATGGCTTAAGTCACACGGATCAAGCTTTCTTTTAATCTTTGCCATCAAATCAAGATTAAATCACGACTGTTGATTTCCCAACGAGAAAGTATAAAGGAAAGGCTTGGGGTCAGTTGGAAGACACACACATGGAGGCAAAGCACTGAGACTAAGCTAGAATTCTAGGGCGGGTTTGCTAGGAATTTCCAGAAGTGTTTTAGCTGTAGCGAGGAGTAGTATTGGCTAAGGGGATGATCTGATCCCAGAGCCAAGAGTCAGCAAGAGGCAGAGAAGTAGCAACCCGGAGCAACACAGAGGAAGCAGAGGCTACGCAGCAGCTATGTAGCGCAGAAGGTTTCAGCCGCTATGCAGGTGATATGAAAGCCCAGAAAGAGTAGCGCCGAGGCAGCAGGGGGCCCATCAGGGGTTACGCTGGTCCAACTAGGGTAGCCATTAGAGGAAATTTCAGCCTAAAAGTGCCCATGAAATTTTCACGTAATTTCTATGTCATAATATGTAAACCAATCAAAATACTTCAAATTTAAAAAGAGGTACATGTAAATATTTTGGAGGGAAAAGAAGAAAAACTACTTCTTTTACTTGTATTTTTTGGCTTATCTCCTTATCGGTTTACCCAAATTGCAAGTGTAGACACTCGTTGGATGCAGAATTAAATTCCACATCCAACGAGTACCCATTATGCATACATTTGAAAATACCTGTTGATTTATGGTAGCATCGAATGTGCTCTAGCCATGTGACTTTGTATATAGGCTAAGACACATGTATTTCATAAAACCCAGAAAATATTTTGGAAAATTCCACTTAGAGATAGTTTAATTAAATTAATTAATTGTTTTTTAATGTTTTCCTAAGTCTAAACTTAGGGAAACTGATTAATTAAAGGGTATTAATTAAACTAAGTGTGAATCTTATAGATAAAGTCATGGATCACCTCCAAGTTAATCTTAGCCCTTGATTATGTTTTAATCTTGGCTGTTGAAGGGTCAACGAAGGACTATAAGAAGAGGGTGAGGGGCCTATGGAAAACAGATCAGATAGAGAAAGAATCTAGAGATCGATTTCTTCAGCCTAAGAAAGAATCAAAGTGATTCTTGATTGCAGAGAGGGGAAGGTGAAATCTCCAGGAGGGAGAATTTCAGAAGGATAGAGAGTGTTGTAAGAGAAGAGAGAGGGGAGCCACAGCAGCAGCGGAGAGATAGGAAAGTAGCAGTTACGCTGGGCCAGTGCAGAGCAGCAGAGGGAGTTTCGATCTCAGTTGGAGAGGCAGATGAGGGTTCATCCAGTATCCGGAGGACATTTTTGGAAGGGGAGAAAACTCTAGTCTCACATAGCAGTGAGCACCGAGGCAGTCATAACGAGCAACAATAAAAGTGACGCAGTGACGGCGTGGGTGATGCAGTCACTGTGCAGAAATTACGCAGAGCTACTCAGTGTGGGTGCAGGTCAGTGCCGTAAATTCATTGTGGAGTGAGAATTGTCTCACTAAGTCCATTCTCATCATATTTCTTTAGGTGATTGATTGATAATTACAATTACACATTTGTACTCAGAACTTTTGAATAATAAAGAAACCCTCAGATCTGCTACACTGGTTTTCCCGAATTGGGCTTTTGCGGGGACAATTGTCCAAAAATAACGGTGTCTATGTGTGAATATCTGTGCTATTTTTTATGTTGTTTATTGATCTTGAAGTCTGCAACATATTTTATTTTGTTATTTGACACAGTGAAATGTTAAATATTTGTGTTTGAGAATGCAATAGAAGAAATATAATAAGTTGCTGCAATAGAATTCTACATTATAGAATTTTCACATGGTATCAGAGCTGTCAAATCCACAGGAAGCAGGGTCAGAGAAGAGACTGCGCAATCCAGAAGCTTCAGAAGGGACGCAACACAGAGAAAATAAAGCACAGATAAGTATGGAAAACTTACATGTTTTATCCTCTAGGTTAAAAGAGGATGGTGCATGCTTGTCAAGTTCAGCATCTGTAGGAATTTGGTATATTGATAGCGGGGCTTCAGTTCATATGACTGGAGTACGAGTGTAATATTCCTAATTAGCTATGGCTAATTGGAATATTCGATTTTGCTCAATTTTGCCGTCTATAGTTTATTCCTAAATAAAAAGGTGAGTAGAGAAGACATTACTCACTTTAGAAATAAAAGTTCACTCCCTAGTAGCACAACGTTGTAACTTAAGTGAGCCAAGGGGGCCAAGAGACCACGTAGATGAGGGGGCCCACGTAGACACATGGAGGGACTGCGCAGGCCAAGAGGGAGCACGTGGCAACGTTGGAGGAGGTGAGCCTTAGGGTTGAGAGGGGCTAACGCTATATAGAGGGGAGAGCCTCATCATTTTGATGATTCCTTGTTGATGATATTGAGCTGGTCGTTTCGACTTCTTGAGCACGCTGGCTGTTTAGCTTGTCTGTAGCACTGTTTAATGCATTGAGTGTCTCCGATCGGAGATCTCGCCTTTAGCGCCGGGGGACTTCAAGTTTCTGCTCGGGCAAGGTAGTTTCTTCAGCATTTTGTGGGAGGATTGATGTTTGGGTTTTCTTGTGGAGCTAGGCATTCAGAAACTGCACAGTCTTGAGAGGGAGGACACAGTCCATTTTAGAGGAGCTCCAAATTGAGTTTCTTGCAGGGGTTTTGAGCTTGGAGATTGAGCAGAGGATCAGCCTTTGCCTTTGGGAGGATTTTGGTGGAGTTTGAGGCTGCATTTTAGTGGTTCCTATTCAGCCTCTGTGCAGAGCCTTGAAGGGCAGCGTAATTCCCCAAGGGGGTGATTTTCGGAGGTCAGCCATTTCAGATATGATTTCTGGGTTTTGCTGAGGTTGATGAGTAGAGGTGGATGCCAGATTTTCAGCTCATTCCGGCGAGGGGATCAGCCCCAAGTCATCAGTTCATTTCAGCAGTAGCAACTACACGGTAGTTTTCCAGCAGTTGGGACGCAGTTCAGAGAGCAGCCATTTCTTGGATATTCTGAGAGTATTTATTCACTTGCATTGAGCAAGTCTAGGTGCCATCACTCTGATCACCTATTGTACTTCATTATATTCCTTAGTATAATAAAATGGCTCAGCATTCTTTCTATATTTCTGGATGATTTGTCGTACATTCTATCTATGCTATTTTATATCTGCTTTACTGTTATCTTTATGTATTTTCGGGCATTCTAGTTCTATACCACTTGGTGTGTTTATCTTATACTCTTAGACAGAGTCTGGAAAGGACCAGGTAGCCTCCAGATCTCACCCTCTTCTCAAAGGTGAAATATTTGGTAAACACCCTCCCAGTCCATCTCTGGTTGGAGTTTGCTTGTGATTTAGAGATATCCCCGAAACGGGATATTACAATGGTATCAAAGCATAGTTCTGGCTCAGCCTGTGGAGCTAGTTGTCTATGACACCGGGGAAAAGGCCCTACATTTGTTACAGAGGCAGAAAGTACAGAGATCGTGAGCGTAGGTTGGAGAACACCTACGGAGAGGGAGACTGTGTTCGGGTGGTAGACACAGAACAGGAGGAGCCTGTGATAGACGCGGAGCAGGAGGAGCCTATGTTAGATTCAGAGTAGAGAGAGACCATGGCAGATGATAGTGAGGCAAAACAGTTTGGGGAGGCACTCCTCAAATCGGTGCAGGATCTAGCGAGACAGATTGAGGTGATGGGCCAGAGATTCACCGCTGTGGAGGCTAGACAGCGTGAGACCCCACGGGTTTTCCAGGTAGGTGATGGGTCGGGTATATCCCACCATTTGCCGGAGCATGGTGCTACTCATCGTGATACTACTTAGCAGATGGCTTCACATGCACCTACACGCTCTACCATGCCCACTTTTCTGGGAGCAGACACAGGGGTGGGAGCCCAGCAGGAGACAGAGCCCGACCATATGGGCGATTATTTTGCAGAGTATCAGGCCTATGGGCAAGATTTTAGGGATGCTCTCTCGTTTAGAGATTTTGTTCAGTTCCAGCGGGACAGTAGACCCCGCGACCATCATAGAGGGCACTGACATTATCATGACGGAGATACCCACTGCACAGCTAGTAGATACCACTTGCCAACGTTTGATGGTTCATCAAACAGTTCGGCAAAGTCCTAGGTGGAGAAGCTGGACATCTATTTCCAGCTTAACTAGATGTCGGAGACGGAGGCCATCAAGGTGGCAACATTACATTTGGATGGTGAGGCCCAGGACTGGTGGTTCCATGGGATGGTTGCCCTCGAACATTCTACAGTGACGACATATGCTGAGTTCACCAGGAGGTTGATAGAGAGATTTGACTAGAGGGATCCGGAACAACATTTTGTTGACCTGACGAGGCTCAAACAGATCGGGAGCCCAGAGACATACATTGCATACTTCTTGCGGGTCTCCGTGATGGTGCCAGATCTATCCGCAATACGGTTGATCTACATGTTTGTTGAGGGGTTAGCAGAGCCACTTCGAGGTCTAGTCAGATCTACTAGACTAGCCACACTCCAGGATGCTATTAGGAGGAGCTGGGATTTACAGGATGCCTTACCCAGGACCCGAACACCTTACCCCCAGAGACAGGCTTTCCAGCCCAAGGGGAAGGACGTGAGGACTCTGCCTCGAAAGGGGAAACCAGGATAGGCACAGTTGGATGATGATGCCAGGAAGGAGTTGAGGAAGAGCGGTTGTGCTTTACCTGTCAGGAGCCATGGGCACCGGGACATAGATGTGCGGCTGGCAAAGCACATTTTATTGAGATCTTCTCCGAGAGCAACGGGGAAGAGGATGAGGAGGATGACGTGGAGGTAGGAGACAGTCATGCAGTGCAGGATCCTTTGCCACCTCCACCACCAGCAGCAGGTGGTGCAGCTTTTGCACCTACTGGAGGAGCCCTTGCAGCATTGCGAGGAGTTCCCAAGTATTTGACGCTGCACGTACGAGGGACAGTACGTGGCCAGTGAGTATCAGTTTTGGTTGACAGTGGGGCAACCCACAACTTCATCGATGCGCAGATGGTTGAGCGGAGAGGTATTCAGACTGAGAGCTTCGATGGAATTTCAGTTTTGGTCCCAGGAGATCAGACCATGATGTGTGCTCGTTATGTTCCAGAGTTATCAGTGACAATGGACACCTACACACTGACTGATCACTTTTTCGTGGTCAATATTCCGGACACCAACATGGTACTGGGTGTCCAGTGGCTTATCACTCTAGGGAAGGTCACTACAGATTGGAAGGCCCTAGAGATGGAGTGGGATGATGAGAAGACAGGGAGGCATGAGAAGATACGGGGACAACATACATATCTGCCTCAGACTGTTTCGGCTCATTGGATGGAAGCAGTCTTCCGTAAGGGAGACGTAGAGTGGGCAGTGGAGTTGCGTGCATCAGAGGTAGGGACTACAGGGCAGACGGTGCACCCAGAGATACAGCCCATCCTTGACAGGTATGCCACAGTGTTTGGGGATATTCCGCCGGGACAGTCGCCGGACCGGGGGTTTGAGCACACCATTGAGCTTGAGCAGGGCATACAGGCAGTGATTATTACCCCCTATAGGCACCCCAAAGCCTATCGGGACGAGATTGAGCGGGCCATCCAGTAGTTGCTGGCTCTTGGGCACATTCGGCCGAGCATGAGTCCTTTTGCTTCTTCTGTGGTGTTGGTGAAGAAGAAGGATGACACCTTGAGGATGTGTATTGACTACAGGGCCCTGAACAAGAAGACCCTGAAGAACAGGTACCCTATACCCAGGATCGATGAGTTGACGGATGAGTTGAGAGGAGCCCAGTTCTTCTCAAAGATTGATTTTAGATCAGGATACCATCAGATTCGCATGAGGGAACAGGACATTCCCAAGACTGCCTTCAGGTGTCATTATGGGCACTTTGAGTTTTTGGTGATGCCCTTCGAGCTAACCAACACCCCAGCGACATTCCAGTCTTGTATGAATCACATCTTCCGCAGTCACTTGAGGAAGTTTGTGTTGGTGTTCTTTGATGATATCCTCATTTACAGCAAGACTTGGGAGGAGCATCTCCAGCACATTGAGGCAGTGTTGCGCATTTTGGAGGAGCAACAGTTCTATGCTAAGCTCTCCAAATGTGAGTTTGGGCTGACAGAGATGTTGTACTTGGGACATATCATAGGGGTGGACGGAGTGAGAGTCCACGAGGAGAAGATCAGGGCCATCAGAGATTGGTCGGAGCGGAGGAACGTGACAGAACTTCAGGGATTCATTGGCATTTGTATTTATTATAGGAAGTTCGTCAGGAGTTTCTCACAACTTGCTGCACCCCTTACAGATTTGACGAAGAAGGGGGCATTCAGTTGGTCAGATACAATGCAGCGAGCCTTTGACAGGCTCAAGGAGTTGATGAGTAGCTGCCCAGTGCTTGCATTGCCAGATTTTACGCAGCTATTTGTTTTGGAGTGTGATGCGTCGGGAGAGGGGATCGACGCAGTATTGATGCAGGGAGGACACCCTATAGCCTTTGAGAGCCGGAAGCTTCTTCCACACGAGAGGTTGTATTCCATATACGACAAGGAGATGTTGGCCATTATGCATGCATTGGCCAAATTCCGACAGTATTTAGTGGGTAACAGGTTTAGGGTGAGGACTGATCACAACAGCCTCAGGTTCTTTTTGGAGCAGAAGCAGCTACAGGAGAGGCAGCAGAAGTGGATTAGTAAGATCCAGGCATATGACTTTGACATTGAGTATGTCAAGGGTAAGAACAACGTGGTGGCAGATGCCCTTTCACGTAGACCAGCCACGTTGTCTCTTATGAGCTTGGATACAGATTGGAGGGCTCGAATTTTAGTAGAGTACTCCAAAGACAGATTTGCATGTGAGGTTCTAGATGGATAGGTGGCGGATGACAGGTACAAGGTGGTCGATGAGATCATCTACTACAGGGACCGGATCTTCTTGACTGAGGGATCTCAGCTCAAGAAGAAGATACTTCAGGCATCACATGATTCACCTTTGGCCGACCATCAGGGGTTTACCAAAACCTACAGGGCCATTAGAGAGAGGTTCTCATGGAAGGGCTTCAAGGAGGACGTACTCCAGCACATCAGGGAGTGCGATGTTTGCCAGAGGAACAAGGGGGAGATGAGCCATCCTGCAGGATTATTGCAACCTCTTCCCATTTTGGAGGGGAAATGGGAGAGTATCTCGATGGACTTCATCACAGGGTTGCCCATGGTGCAGGGCAAGGATTGTATCTTTGTCATCGTTGATCGACTGACAAAGTATGCGCATTTTTTCGCCATATCCGCACACTACACAGCAACACAGGTGGCCGAGCTGTTCTTCAAAGAGGTTTTTAGGCTACATGGTCTTCCTAAGACCATCATCAGTGACAGGGACAGCCGCTTCATGGGCGGATTTTGGCAGGAGCTTTTCCGGTTGGTGGGGACGGAGTTGACACTGAGTATCAGTTATCACCCACAGACGGATGGACAGACGGAGATAGTTAACAAGTGGCTGGAGGGCTACTTACGTAACTATGTCAGTGGACAGCAGCGAGCATGGCTGAAGTGGTTGCATCTGGGGGAGTACTGCTACAATACTACACATCACATGTCCATTGGTATGTCACCATTCTATGCTTTGTATGGGTATCATTCCTTATCTTTTGCTAATGTGATGTTCGGTGCTAGCAAGGCTCCAAGAGCCAAGATTTGGATCCAAGAGAGTTAGGACATTCTCCGAGCTCTCAAGGATAATATGGCTACAACACAAAACCAACAGAAGCTGTATGCTGACAGAGGTCGGGTGGAGAGACAGTTTGAGGTAGGGGACTTGGTCTACCTACGATTACAGCCATACCGATAGTCGTCACTGAAGCAGAAGGGAGCTGAGAAGCTCAAGCCCTGCTTTTACGGGCCATACAGGGTGATACGCAGGATTGGGTAGGTTGCATATGAGTTGGAGCTATCCCAAGGCAGCAAGATTCATAATGTTTTTCATGTATCATGCTTGAAAAAGGCACTGGGGCAGTAGGTGATAGTGACAGATGAGCTACCACCCACGTATGATGAGGGGCATTTGGTGTTGCAGCCAGAGGCTATTATTGATACCAGGGAGAGGCAGTTACGGAGCAAGACAATCTGTGAATTCTTGGTGAGGTGGAAGAATTTGCCGGATGAGGATGTCACTTGGGAGAGTGAGAAAATTTTGTAGCATCCATCACTTCAGTTGCTTGAGGACAAGCAACATTTCACTGGGGGAGACTGTAATATTCCTAATTAGCTATGGCTAATTAGAATATTCGATTTTGCTCAATTTTGCCATCTATAGTTTATTTCTAAATAAAAAGGTGAGTAGAGAAGACATAACTCACTTTAGAAATAAAAGTTCACTCCCTAGTGGCACAACGTTGTAACTTAAGTGAGCCAAGGGGGCCAAGAGACCACGCAGATGAGGGGGCCCACGTAGACACATGGAGGGACTGCGCAGGCCAAGAGGGAGCATGTGGCAACGTTGGAGTAGGTGAGCCTTAGGGTTGAGAGGGGCTAACGCTATATAGAGGGGAGAGCCTCCTCATTTTGATGATTCGTTGTTGATGATATTGAGCTGGTCGTTTCGATTTCTTGAGCACGCTGGCTGTTTAGTTTGTCTGTAGCACTGTTTAGTGCATTGAGTGTCTCCGATTGGAGATCTCGCCCTTAGCCCCGGGGGACTTCGAGTGCCTGCTCGGGAAAGGTAGTTTCTTCAGCATTTTGTGGGAGGATTGATGTTTGGGTTTTCTTGTGGAGCTGGGCATTCGGAGACTGCGCAGTCTTGAGAGGGAGGACGCAGTCCATTCTAGAGGAGCTCCAGATTGAGTTTCTTGCAGGGGTTTTGAGCTTGGAGGTTGAGCAGAGGATCAACCTTTTCCTTTGGGAGGATTTTGGTGGAGTTTGAGGCTGCATTTCAATGGTTCCTATTCAGCCTCTGCGCAGAGACTTGGAGGGCAGCGTAATTCCCCAAGGGGGTGATTTTCGGAGGTCAGCCATTTTAGATATGATTTCTGGGTTTTGCTGAGGTTGATGAGTAGAGGTGGATTCCAGATTTTCAGCTCATTCCGGCGAGGGGATCAGCGCTAGGTCATCAGTTCATTTCAACAGTAGCAGCTACACGGCAGTTTTCCAGCAGCTGGGACGCAGTTCAGAGAGCAGCCATTTCTTAGATATTCTGAGAGTATTTCTTCACTTGCCTTGAGCAAGTCTAGGTGCCATCACTCTGATCACCTATTGTACTTCATTATATTCCTCAGTATAATAAAATGGCTCCGCATTCTCTCTATATTTCTGGATGATTTGTCGTACATTCTATCTATGCTATTGCATATCTGCTTTACTGTTATCTTTATGTATTTTCGGGCATTCTAGTTCTATACCACTTGGTGTGTTTATCTCATACTCTTAGACAGAGTCTGGAAAGGGCCAGGTAGCCTCCAGATCTCACTCTCTTCTCAGAGGTGAAATATCTGGTAAACGCCCTCCCAGTCCATCTCTAGTTGGAGTTTGCTTGTGATTTAGAGATATCCTGAAACGGGATATTACAACGAGAATATTTCTCGAGCTATAGGGAAGAGCAAATGAACTTCCAAATCACTATGGGGAATAGCACGAAATGCACTCCAGTTGGGAGAGGAGCTGTAGTGTTTCAGATGGAAGCCGGAACCAGTGTGAAGGTCACAGATGTACTACATGTTCCAGGGCTTGGGATGAATTTAATCTCAGTATCCCAGTTGCAGGACAAAGGGTATGACATATTGTAATATCCCCAAATGGGATATTTTACTAAATTTGTAGAAATCACACTAACCCGACATTTTAACATAAAATTACTGAATTAATAAACAGAAGATTTCCATGTAAAATAAAACACATGAGCACTGCAATCTATCAACACATCAAATAGGAAGAATCTCAGCATTTTATTATAGATAATAACTGGGGTTACAAACACATTTGACCCAAAGAAAGAGTTGAGATGGAGAACTGGCCACCAAGATGAGTTGTTGCATTGCGCTTGCCTCAAAACTGAACTGTTGCACTCTCCCTCCGGCAATGGCTGTCACTAAACCCATTGAAGATAATGAAGCACAAGTTGAAGATCTGAATGATCCTCACACCAATCCCTGAAGCTCTGCGAAAGTTCTGAATGAAGTCTCCTCAAGAGTGTCGGGTTTCCGTCCAACACTCATAAATCACCCGAGGGTTTCTGTCCTGGGGCTACGGCTGAAGTAGAGAGCCATGTCTCAAACCTCTCACACAAGAAAATGATATGATCCAAAGATATCCCTCAATGGCATCCTCCCTTTCTTTTATAGATCTCTTGGAGTCTTCTAGAGCATTATTTTATTATTATTTTATTCATGGTGCACTTTTTCCTCTTATTAAAATATTCCTTTTTAATGCAGAAAAGAGTAAATCGGCTACCATGTCTCCTCTGGTCACTGAAACTCATGCCCAACCATCCCATCATGTAGGTATCCTCGTCCCGGTTCCAATGAGCTATTACACTAAGGTGTTCCATCATGTATTCATCTTGGAATGCCACCTTGAGCGTAATCAGCTGAGTTAAGCCCACGAATAACTCAAATTTCCGAAAGTTGTTGGAATGCACCCAAACGAAAGCCAAACTGCTCAGATGATGGAATATATCAAGCGAATGCCACTGGACACCATGGAAACTCCTCAAAACTCCTCCAAAAAGCCCTTGAGCCCGCTGATAGCACCAATCTGTACCTGTAACCTGTTTGCTCCTAACTCTGGTAGTCCAACCTAACCCTGTCATAGGTGACACCAAAAAAGGGAATATTACAGACCTTCTGCCCCAAGATTTCTTGCCCTCAGGCAATCCAAATATGTGGGCCACCCTGTTGGCCCGATGTAACTGAGACCCAATGCCTAGATCCCATACAAACCTCCTGGTGCTATTATGTGCCTGTGTCAAGCCACCTGGAATAGACCCCTCAATGCTGGGATCCCAAACTGATCTCTCACTGTACCTGTCATGAAACAATCCTCTCGGATCTCCACGCCACGATGGCCAATCATCACCCAAGTCCCACGACTCGGATTACGCACTGCCTCTGGCTATAGGTGATGCCCCATGAAGTGAAGTCCGCCAACAAGCATCAATGCTCCGTGGCTCCTGCTGTGTTGTACCTCTAACTTTATAAGCTGCCCCACCAACTGCGTACCAACTCATCACCTCTCTCCAATCCAAGTCCTGAATCAATCCCATGCTGATCTTGCTCTCTTGAAATCGGGATGGAGTGCTGAAGAAACTACGACCCGTGCCCCACTGCCAGCTGGAATCTGTAACATTGGCTATGTCTAAGGGCCCCTGCTCTGTTGTGCTCCCTACGAAGAAAATCGTACCGTCAAGAGGGTACCAACTCACGATCTCCTGCCAATCTATCCAAGAAGAAGAATCCAATGTAGTGTCAACTGCATACGGAATATGTCTAGAGAACTGTCGCTAGCCCATAATCAACGGACGTTGCTCTGTCCCGTCTGCCAATGAAAGCTGCCTGTAGAAGAAAGCCCCTCTTTCTATAATGGGCCAAAGTGGGCAAGATATGATGCAAGCCCAATCTATGTACTCCTGGAGAGTGCTACTCCCTGAGGGTACCGCAGCTCTGCTGACTGCATGTGCACCTATCTGCACCTCATCAATGTGTCGGCCCAGAGATGGATGCTCCACCATCTCCAACAACTCATCCCTCTCATCATGAATGTAATGCTCCTGCTGTCCCCTAGCCCCCTGCGGAACTGTCCCATCAACCTCCAACATATCTAAAGGATATGGATCTGCAACTGTTGTCACTGTGCTCGGTGTCTGTGCATTTGACTGCTCCTCCTTAGTGGCTGACCCTAAGGTTAGCCGTATATCCATCATACACTCGATGTGAGCCTCCATCTGGCTCTCCCCCAAGGGAATATCATGCATGATGTGCATAGTATCCTCCTCTGCTGACTCAGGCTCCATCATATGCTGCTCTTGCTGAGTCGTCACAAGTGACTCATCACCCAGAGTCTCTCTCATAGAGTCCCCTGACTGCCCACCCTGCACACTAGAATACAGCTCCGACCTACTGTCATCATCTCTACATGACTGCTCTCGCTCCCTAGAAGAATCATCATCTGATCCCATGGACTCATCTGGAGAAGAGTCCTCATCTTGACATACAGAAGGAACGTCTACCTGCTCTACCTCTGCCACCTCATCTGCATCTCTCAAACATGAGTGATCAGGCCCCCATGGTCCTTTGTAAATGAAGCAAAGTCCCTTCCTCCTTAGTTCATTTCTGCTGCATGATCCACCAAACTGGAACAACTCCTCCCTGGTTAACTGTCTCCTGAAAAGCTCAATGTTCTGCTCAACCAGCCCTTGGGCTAGTTCATAAGCAGCAGGTAAGACCAACTGCTCTCTCCTCCAAATGCTCAGCAACCTAGTCTGCAACTCCCAGCAAATGGCCTCACGGACTCCCATACATGACGACAGGATAGACTGCATGTGTGCTATGATTGTGTCAGAATGATGTCTCCTAATGCTGAAGAAGCATTGGAACATCTGCAGAATCAAGCCATTACACTCAAAGTCAAACATGATCTCATGAGTTCGGGTCATGGCCATGACTTCTAAAACCTTAAGCTTCCTCCCAAATGTAGAGCCTGCATAGTTGTCCAAATCTCGAAAGGTTCCTACTATTAGTCTGAAAATTCTTTTCATAATGTCATCATTGCAGGGAGGGAAGGGTGCTGTTATCCTCAAAATAGCACTGAAACAAGAGGCAGCTATAAGCTTGACTCTCTCACTTGGATATTCCAAGAATCTAGCTTGTACCAATCCAAGCATAAATGGCTCCAAAGCCCAATTTAAACTCCAATCAGATTGATCTACCTTTGAAAGGCAGGATTCCAGTTTCTCCAACATGGGGAAGTCATTTTATGATCTTCCGCTCTTTAAGTCCATCCCAAGTGCATAAAGCCAATTTCCCACTTCTCTTTCCTTTTGTAAATTCCTCAGGTGCCTTTGTTGGAGCAAATTATGTACCTCCTTGGAGAAGGGTCTGTTGTTTTGTTTCAAGGAACTAAATTTTGCGTTGTTTAATATTTTAGGTCTTTGGTTTAGATCACAACCCACTGAGGCACTGCTATGTTGATTTAGGAGTTGTTTTAAAAACTTCATTGTTTCAACGACATATATGGAAGTAACGGTGGTTTAGTTGGACTTGCACAAGGCAAGCTACAAGCATAAGGCAAGTTACAAGCACCAGGTGATGAGTGCAAGCAAATCCAACCGCTCCAATAGCAAGCTCCTCTAGAAAGTGCACTGCTGCTCCAAGACTACACTGCTTCCTGAATTCCGTATTGATTTACCCACTGAAAACTGCTCAGAAAATTCTAGGAATTTGGGAAGGTGATCCTTGCCCAAAACCCAAAAAAACCCAGAAAGGGTTTCCTCTAATTCCAACCTTCAAAATATGACCGTTTGTAGTTTGGCCCTCTTCCAATTTCGTTTTCTGGCATTGCAGTTGCTACTGTCAATCACTTCTCTCCAAACTCTCAACCAACCTCCTCAAATGGCTCTCCTATCAATCTCCCAACACCCCGGCTCTAAAATCCCACCAATGTAGCTCCCACAAATGAGCCTCCTCCAATGATTGCGTAGGCCCTTCTTACCAAAATAGTTGCAACCGAAAATGGCAAACATGTAGGCTGAGCCAAGATCGAGGCTCCGATACCACTGTAATATCCCCAAATGGGATATTTTACTAAATTTGCAGAAATCACACTAACCCGACATTTTAACATAAAACTACTGAATTAATAAACAGAAGATTGCCATGTAAAATAAAACACATGAGCACTGCAATCTATCAACACATCAAATAGGAAGAATCTCAGCGTTTTATTATAGATAATAACTGGGTTACAAATACATCTGACCCAAAGAAAGAGCTGAGATGGAGAACTGGCCATCGATATGAGCCGCTGCACTGCGCTAGCCTCAAAACTGAACTATTGCACTCTCCCTCCGGCAACGACTGTCACTGAACCCACTGAAGATAATGAAGCACAAGTTGAAGATCTGAATGATCCTCACACCAGTCCTTGAAGCTCTGCGAAACTTCTGAATGAAGTCTCCTCAAGAGAGTTGGGTTTCCGTCCAACACTCATAAATCACCCGAGGGTTTCCGTCCTGGGGCTATGGCTGAAGTAGAGAGCCACGTCTCAAACCTCTCACACAAGAAAATGATATGATCCAAAGATATCCCTCAATGGCCTTCTCACTTTCTTTTATAGATCTCCTGGAGTCTTCTAGAGTATTATTTTATTATTATTTTATTCATGGTGCACTTTTCTCTCTTATTAAAATATTCCTTTTTAATGCAGAAAAGAGTAAATCGGCTACCATGTCTACTCTGGTCACTGAAACTCATGCCCAACCATCCCATCATGTAGGTATCCTCGTCCCGGTTCCAATGAGATATTACACTAAGGTGTTCCATCATGTATTCCTCCTGGATGCCACCTTGAGCGTAATAAGCTGAGTTAAACCCACAAATAACTCAAATTTCCGAAAGTTGTCGAAATGCTCCGGAATGAAAGCCAAACTGCTCGGATGATGGAATATATCAAGCGAATGCCATCGAACACCATGGAAACTCCTCAAAACTCCTCCAAAAAACCCCTGAGCCCGCTGATAGCACCAATCTATACCTGTAACCTGTCTGCTCCTAACTCTGGAAGTCCAACCTAACCCTGTCGTAGGTGACACCAAAAAAGGGAATATTACACATATACTTTATTGGGAAGAAGGTATATGTCAAGCATCCAAGTTGGAAGCAAACAAGACAGATCGGAGTCAGAAGCAATAGATTATACAGGTTGCAGCTTGAAACTTCGATGGCACTAGTCAGTAGTAACCTTGAAGACAAGAAAGGGTTGAATGAACTTTGGCATAGAAGAATGGGGCACTTGCACCACGATGCATTAAAGATGCTCATAGATATAGTTGATGGGGCACCTGTTCTCAGCACAGAGCATGATGATGTATGCCGAGGATGTGTACTTGGGAAGTACGATAAGGCAGCCTTTCCCAGAAGTGAAAACATGGCAGCAAGCGTATTAGGATTGATACACTCAGATATTTGTGGACCAATGTCCACTAATGCTCTCAAGGATGGCAAATATTTTGTCACATTCATTGATGATCACTCCAGAAAGAACTGGATCTACTCCCTGAAGACAAAAGATGAAGTCTTTGAAAAGTTCAAAGAATTCAAGGCTCTTGTTGAAAATATGATGGGGAAGAAAATCAAGACATTGCGTTCAAATAATGGTGGAGAATACATAGATGGAAACTTCACGATTTCTGCGCAAAGGAGGGCATCAGGAGAGAGTGGACTATGCCATACAATCCCGAACATAACGGTGTGGCAGAACGGAAAAATAGGGCAATTGTAGGCGCAGCCAAAGCCATGTTATTCGACCTTGATTTACCCAGATATTATGGGCTGAAGCCTGCAATATGGCAGTGTACGTCCAGAACAAGACTCCTCATAGAACATTGAGGAAGAATACTCTTGAAGAGGTTTTCACAGGGAAGAAATCGGAGGTAGGACACCTTCAGATATTTGGTAGCATTGCATACTATCATGTACCAAGCGAGAAGAGAAGCAAGCTTGATCAAACTGCAGAAAGGGGGTTTCTTGTAGGTTACAGTGAAGTCTCCAGGGCATATAGGATATATATTCCTAGCAGTAGGAAAGTTGTGATAAGACATGATGTTAAGTTCATGGAGGATAGAGATTTTCAAAAATCCCGTGATGTGCCCACAGAGGATCAAACTGTAGAAATTCCCTTGGTCCAAGAGCAGCAGGGGCACCAAGAAGAACAGACAAAAAGACAGACTTTGGTACCCAGTACAAGTACTAACATTTTCTTAGAAGAAGATCAGGAGGATACTCAGTTTGAGGAATAGCCAGATCAGGAGGAAGAGTTAAGAAAGCAGCCTTCCACTAGTGGTCGGATCAACAGGGAAGCTCAACAGATACTTAGGGACGCAGAAAACTTTATTTAGACTCCCAGGAATGGGAAGAGGCAACATAGACCCCCTGACAGGTAGCAGGCTTTGGATGCTCAAGTAGAGGAACCCTCCAGTTTCCAGGAAGCTGTTCAACACCAGGTATGGGTAGATGCCATGATAGAGGAGTATGCTTCTATCATGGCAAATGATGTTTGGGAAGTTGTGCCCAGACCTTAGAGCAGATCAGTTGTTGGATCACGATGGATCTACAAGATCAAATATGCTGCAGATGGATGCGTAGAGAAATATAAGGCAAGGTTCGTGGCAAAAGGGTATGCTCCGAAGGAAGGCATTGACTATGAAGAGACCTTGCACCAATTGCCAGATATACCTCCATCCGGACTGTTGTATCCTTAGCAGTGCAGATGGGATGGGAGATTCATCAAATGGATGTCAAGACAACGTTCTTGAATGGAGAGATTGAGGAAGAGGTATATATTGAACAACCAGAGGGTTTTGAGACTCATGAAAGGAAGTCTCATGTATGTCGATTGAAGAAGGCCTTGTATGGCCTCAAGCAGGCTCCGAGAGCATGGTATGGTCGAATAGATACCTATTTGCAAAAAATGGAGTTTGTCAAGAGTGACGTAGAAAACAATCTATACTATTTATTGGTAGAAGATGAGCCGTTGGTACTAGTACTATATGTAGATGATCTGTTTCTCACTAGATCATCCAGGCTCATCAAGGATTGCAAACAGAATTTAGAGGTGGAATTCGACATGAAGGATTTGGGGTTGATGCATTACTTCCTAGGGTTGGTAGTCTGTCAGAAGAATGGAGATATCTTCATGGGTTAGGAGAGGTATGCCTTGGAGATTCTAAAGAGGTTCAGAATGCAGGAGTGCAGGCCCATGGCCACACCCATGATCACAAATTGGAAAAAGATAGATGCATTAGAGGATGTAGAAGTAGACCCCACCTTATACAAATAGCTCATCGGGTTATTGATGTATGTGGTTAACACCAGACCAGACATTTGCTTTGCTGTCAACACTCTTAGTCAGTTCATGGTAGAACCCAAAAGAGTGCACTGGGTAGCAGCAAGGCATGTCTTGAGGTATGTACGAGGAACAGTCAGATTTGGTATAAGGTATGGCTGAGGAAAGAATGTCAAACTCAGTGGATTCACAGACGCAGATTGGGCAGGAAGCTCAGTGGATAGGAAAAGTACCTCTAGGTACTGTTTCAACGTTGGATCAAGAATGGTGTCCTGGTGTTGTAGGAAACAACTGAAGCAGAGTACATGGTAGCTAGTACAACTACATGCAAAGCCATCTGGCTACGAAACCTTCTTATGAGTCTATTCAGGAGAAGGATGGAGCCTACTAGCATTTACTGTGATAATTAGAGTTGTATCAAACTCTCTCAAAATCCAGTATTTCATGATCGGTCCAAACATATTGACATCAGGTGTCATTTTATCAGAGACTGTGTTCAGCATGGGGCAGTACAACTCTAGTACATTCCCACAGGAGAAAAGACAACATATATACTAACTAAGGCTCTGGGGAGGATTGAGTTCACTCAGTTCAAAGAACAGTTAGGTATGACTGAAAATCCATTTCAGTAGTCAATGGATCATCAGCGCAGTTGAAAGAGGGAGTTGCAGTACAGTAGCAGTTGGCAGCAACATGCAAAGTCAGCAACAATATAGTTGCATCATTTGTGTAGTGTTGGTGAGCAATATCAACAGCACAACAATAGATGTTACAGAAGTCAGAGCAACACATAGAATTGTATTGCTAGAGCACCTTCCTTGCTAAGAGGGAGTGTTGATTTATGGTAGCATCGGATGTGCTCTAGCCTTGTGACTTTGTATATAGGCTAAGACACATGCATTCCATAAAACCCAGAAAAGATTTTGGAAAATTCCACTTAGAGATAGTTTTATTAAATTAATTAATCATATTTTAATGTTTTCGGATTTTCCTTAGTCCAAACTTAGGGAAATTGATTAGGTAAAGGGTATTAATTAAACTAAGCGCGAATCTTCTAGATAAAGTCATGGATCACCTCCAAGTTAATCTTAGCCCTTGATTATGTTTTAATCTTGGCCGTTGAAGGGTCAATGAAGGATTATAAGGAGGGTGAGGGGCCTATGGAAAACAGATCAGATGGAGAAAGAATCTAGAGATCGATTTCTTCAGCCTAAGGAAGAATCGAAGTGATTCTGGATTGCAGAGAGGGGAAGGTGAAATCTCCAGGAGGGAGAATTTCTTAAGGATAAAGAGTGCCATAAGAGAAGAGAGAGGGGAGCCACAGCAGCAGAGCAGAGATAGCCAAGCAACAGTTACGCTGGGCCAGCGCAGAGCAGCATAGGGGGTTTCGATCTCAGTTGGAGAGGCAACTGAGGGTTCATCCAGTATCCAGAGGGCATTTCTGGAAGGGGAGAAAACTCTAGTCTCACACAATAGTGAGCATCGAGGAAGTCATAACGAGCAACAACAGCAATGATGTAGTGACAGCGTGGGTGACGCAGTCACTATGCAGAAATTACATAGAGCTACTTAGTGTGGGTGCAGGTCAGTGTTGGAACTTCGTTGTGGAGTGAGAATTGTCTCAGTAAGTCCATTCTCATCAGATTTTTTCACGTGATTGATTGATAATTACAATCACACATTTGTACTCAGAACTTCTGCATAATAAAGAAACCCTCAGATCTGTTGCACCAGTTTTCCCGAAATGGGTTTTTGCGGGGACAATTGTCCAAAAATAACGGTGTCTATGGGTGAATACTTGTGCTATTTTTTATGTTGTTTATTGATCGTGAAGTCTGCAACATATTTTATTTTGTTATTTGACACAGTGAAATGCTAAATATTTGTGTTTGAGAATGCAATAGAAGAAATATAATAAGTAGTTGCATTAGAATTCTACATTATAGAATTTTCCCAATACCCACATTGATAAAAAATGAAGATACATTAAAAAAGCGTGTTCAACGCACTTTAAAAAAGTGCGTTGAACACGCTTTTTTAATGTATCTTCATTTTTTATCAATGTGGGTCTTCTCAAAAGTATGCATAATGGGTACTCATTGGATGTGGAATTTGATTTCACATCCAATGAGTGTCTACGCTTGAAATTTGAGTAAAACGATAAGGAGACAAGCTAAAAATACAAGTACAAAAAGTAGTTTTGTTATTTTCCCTCCAAAATTTATAACTCGTATTTTATTATTTTAACTATTATTTTATTATTTTTCCTTAGGAGGCCACTTTTAGGCTGAAACTTCCTCTAATGGTAAGGATTGCGTCACCAAGTCTGGGGTTACGCAGCCCTCTCCTGAGCAACGTAGGGGCATCAGAAGGCTAGCAGAGCTGACGCAGAGGGATTCAGAATAGCGCTGGGGTTACTAGAGGCTGACAACTGTAAATCCCATTTGAGGGTGTGAATCAATCTAGTTTTCCATCTCCAGAACAAAGGTATTGTTGCAAATCTTATATTTCTCTTTTGGGTTAACCAATAAGGTGCCCATATTTGCTGTACTTAAATTCTACATAATAATATAAACCCTCCAGCAGCCATAAGACCAGTTTTCCCACATTGGGTTTTTTTCGAGGACAGTTGTCCAGAAAATCTTGTGTGTTACTTTCTCTGTGTGCATGTATTTTGTTTAGATCTGTATCAGTGAGTACTGCTAATGTGTTTACTTTGATATTAGTACTGAAATTTCAGATTAATAACTTCATTAAGTAAAAGTATAACTGGATTTAACAATAGGGTTTCTGCATAAGTACTAGGGTGATGAAGTATTGAGGCTGTGGCTGCTTTAGAGTGTCGGAAGCAGTGCTGCAGAGCTTCAGTAGTTACTGGTGCGGTTAAATTTCTGAAGGTGCAGAAATTAACCTGAGCACTAGCTGACAAAGAGCGGGAGGAGAACAACTTCTTAGAGGATTTCCAGCCAAAGAAATCTATAGATCGATTAGAGGATCGAAGAGAGCTGATTCGTTGTGTTTGGCAGATTTCCAAGGAGGAAATCAGTTGTTAGAGGGAGCAAAGGGTGCCTTTTCGCCAAGGACCCTAGATCCGAGCTTCAGTTGAGAAGCGGGGAGAGGAAGATCTGTTCTGAGAGAGTAGAGCTGAGCAGATGGCACCTCACGGACTACGTGATCGTGATAGGTTGGACGGTCTATTCAACTTTACAGTCTGGAAGGCCAGAATCATGGTAGTCATGGAGGCATATGGTATGAAGGAGCATGAAAAAAATGTTCTCCTAGCGAAGCATAATGAAGCAGTAACACATGCCAAGCTCTTCATCATGGACGGGGTTAAGGACCATGTTGTACCACATATAGCCGATAAGAAGATGGCTAATGAGATGTGAAAAGCCTTAATCGCCCTATATGAGGGAAGATCCGTCCAGAGGAGAATGCATTTGGAGAATCAGATGTGGTTATTCATGATGGCCAAGGGAGAAGAGATTGAGCCCTTCCTTTTTCAGATTACTGGCGATTAGGGATCAGTTGACTGCCATGGGAGTGAAAGTGGAGGATGATTTGATGGTAAGGACTACACTCAATGCGGTCACAGAGGGTTGGGAAAATTTTGTCCAAAGTATCTTGGGCAGAGTGGACCTTCCCAACTGGGACAGTATGTGGGCGATCCTCCGTCAAGAAGAACTCTGTCGGTTCACCAAGAGGCATCACCGTACCAGATCAAGTAAAGTGAAGAAGGAAGAGGAAGAAGATGCAGCCTTGGCATCAAAGAGGCAGCAAGGGAGGAAGAAGCGTGATCTATCCAAGATCAAGTGTTTCCAGTGCGGCGAACTAGGACATTTCGACAGCAATTGTCCTATGAAGAAGGATAAGGAGGCTTCTACCTCCAAGGATGCTATGGTAGACGATGGCTCCGAAGATGACGTAGCCATGAGCGTTCATGAACCAAGAAAGTAGGGTGACATGGATCTGTAGAGCAGCTACAGAGTGGTGGCGGGATCCTTGAGTAGCTCAGCTCTTGGATCACATCCGTGCTACGGGAGCCTTAAGACAGTAGCGGGACACGTGGAGCAGTTGGTGCAGAGAATCACGGATGGAGCAGAGGCAGAGCTAGATGCTGAGAGGGAGCAACGCAGTGTAGATGCAGTAGCAACGTGGCAGCATAGCGCAAAGGGAGCTGATGTGACTTCAGTAGCACAGAGGGGGTTGATGTGACTTCAGCAGCCTTTGGATCTTCAATGATGAGGATGCAGGCCAACTAACTTGTTTGTCAAAGATTGGGCAGGAGTTTTCAGTTGCTTCTCTCAGCAACTGAGTTGCAGTGCAGCAGTTGGCAACATGATGCAACAGATTGAGAGGGAGGTGGAGTACAGATGTGGCAGTGGTGGTGGCAGCGTCATGGGCAGCGGTACGGGAAAGCATCAGCAGTGCAGTGATGAAGGGCAATAAGCCAAGCATCAACGTAGAGACCCACACCAAAGATCAGTACAAAGCTTCGGGGTGAAGTAGTGTTGTGCTAGAGCACTTTCCTCACTAAGAGGGAGTGTTGAGATTTGTGGGTTGTTGGGGTAGCTTCGGATGTGCTCTAGCTCCCCAAATTTGTGGAGGGACTAGAGTACATGAGATCTCCAAGACCCATAAAGGGATTTGAGAAATTCCATCCAGTTTGGGAGAAAGTTAATAAATTAATATTTTTAATTAAGGACCCTAAGTCCAACTTAGGAAAATTAAAATATTAGAGGTAATTAATTTAAACATGTGATGGAAATGACTTAAGTCACACAGATCAAGCTTTCTTTTAATCTTAGAGGACACACACACAGAGGAAGAGAACTGAGACTAAGCTAGAATTATAAGGGGGGTTTGCTAAGAATTTCTAGAAGTGTTTCAGCTACAGCGAGGGGTAGTATTGGCTAAGGGGATGATTTGATCCCAGAGCCAAGAGTCAGCAAGAGGCAGAGAAGCAACAACTAGGAGTAGCGTAGAGCGTTTCAGCCGCTACGTAGGCCCAGAAAGGGCAGCGCAGAGGTAGAAGTGGGCGATCAAGTGTTACGCTGGTCTAGCTAGGGCAGCGTAAGGACTGTGTCACCCAGTCTGGGGTTACGCAACCCCCTCCTGAGTAGTGTAGGGGCATCAGAAGGCTAGCAGAGCTGAGGTAGAGGGCTTCAGAGCAGCGTTGGGGTTTCGAGAGGCTGGAAGGGGCTGAGTTTTGTAAATCTCCTTTGAGGGTGTGAATCAGTCCAGTTTTCCGTCTCCAGAACAGAGGTATTGCTGTAAATCTTATATTTCTCTGTCGGGTTAACCAGTAAGGTGCCCAGATATGCTGTACATAGATTCTACATAATAATATAAACCCTCCAGCAGCCAGAAGACCGGTTTTCCCGCATTGGGTTTTTCTGGGGACAGTTGTTCAAAAAATCTTGTGTGTCACTTTGTCTGTGTGCATGTATTTTGTTTAGATCTGTGTCAATGAGTATTGTTAATGTGTTTACTTCGATAGTAATACTGAAATTTCAGATTAATAACTTGATTAAGTAGAAGTATAACCAGATTTAACAGTAGGGTTTCTACATAAGTAATGTTCAGAAATTTTCACAAGTAGTACTTGTATTACCATTACAGTGAGGAATTAAAACTTTAAATCATAAATATTTTAGTTTTCTTGTTTAAAGTTTAAAAATATACAAATTCATATATATTATAAATTATAATTTATAAAATATAATATTGTTATATATATATTATATATATATAAATTATAAATTATAATATACCCCCGACAAACCCACACACCCTGTTTCAAAAAATCCTGTCCCCGTCCCCGAACCCACGTTTCCTGGCTGTTGAGAATTTAGAGGGCCGGAGATTAATTCAAATTCTCTTACTTGATAATTACTTGTGAGCTTACTTCTATTACTTATGTTTTCTCTTTGTAATATCCCGAAGGGGAAATAGACAGTAATACAAAGCATACAAAAAGATATAAAATGCTAGAAACAGCTCATGAAGCAGATACACATGAAATGGAGAGAATGCTAAGCCATTTTATTATACTGAGAAATAGAAATGAGTATGAGAGGTGATCAGAATGATGGCACCTCGACTTGCACCAGGCAAGTGTAGGAATACTCTCAGAATATCAATGGAAATGGCTGCTCACTGCTCTGCGTCCAAGCCGTTGGAATATTGCCGTGCTGCTGCTACTGCTGGAACAAAATGAGTATTTGGGGCTGCTCCCCTAGTCGGAAAAATCTGATACTCTGGAATCGGCCTCTACTCACAAGACCCAGAAAAGCCCAGAGAGCGTTTTTGAAATGGTCGACCCCCGAAAATGCCTCCCTTGAGGATCTACGCTATCCTCCCAAGGGCCACGCTGGTGCTGAATGCTATCCTCAAAAATATGGCCTCCCTCTCTGGCAAATGTCTCCAATAGGTAAGGGCTGGCCCCTTGCTCAATCCTCCGGCCTGAATCCTCCGAGATGGCACCAATCCGGAGCTCCCCCAAGATGAATTGTGTCCTCCCTCTCAAGACTGCGCAGTCATTAAATGCTCTGCTCCTCCACGATGCTACCACCAATCCTCCTGCAAAATGTTGATGGAAATACCTCACCCGAGCAAACACTCAAAGTCTCCCAGGGCTGAGGGTGGGATCTCCGAACGGAGATACCCGATGTACTGAACAGTACTGCAGACAAGCTAAACAGCCAGTGTGCTCCAAGTCGAAATGACTTGCTCAATATGCATAAACATGAATGATCAAATGAGGGGGCTCTCCTCCCTTTTATAGCGATGGGCCTCTCTAACCCTAGGCCCCACCACCTCCACGTGCTCCTTGGCCCACGCTGTCCCTCTCATCTGCGTGAGGTAGGCCCCACACTGCCCACGTGGACTGCATCCTCCTTTCCCTATGTTGTCCACTTGGCCACTAGGCCCCACTCCCTTAATTTCGATGTGGATTTTAGGAAAGTGCTTTATCCTAAGCGAGTTAATTAATATTTTTCTCACTTTATTCATGCTCCAACTATAATAAGGCAAAATTGGTCAAAATTAATATTTCCAATTAGCTATCGTTAATTGGGAATATTACAATCTCCCCCGGCAAAATGTTGCTTGACCCCAAGCAACTGTAGTGATGGATGCTGCAAGATCTTCTCACTCTCCCAAGTGGCATCCTCATTCGGCGAATTCTTCCACCTCACTAAGAATTCCCAGACTGTCCTGCTCCGCAACTGCCTCTCCCTGGTATCAATAATGGCCTCCCACTGTAGCACCAAGTGCCCCTCATCATCTGTAGGCGGAACCTCCCCTGTTACTGTCACCTGTTGTCCCAATGCCTTCTTCAGGCACGATACGTGAAAGATGTTATGAATCTTGTTGCCCTGGGGCAGCTCCAACTCATAAGCAACCTGCCCAACTCTGGGTATCACCCTGTAAAGCCCATAAAAACGGGGCTTGAGCTTCTTAGCTCCCTTCTGCTTCAGAGTCGACTATCGGTACGGCTGCAAACGTAGGTAGACCAAGTCCTCTACCTCAAACTGTCTCTCCACCCGATCCCTGTCGGCATACAGCTTCTGCTGGTTCTGCGCTGTAGCTATGTTATCCTTGAGAGCTCGGAGGATGTCCTGACTCTCTTGGATTCAATCCTTGGCTCTCGGAGCCTTGCTGGCACCAAACATCACATCAACAAAAGATAAAGCATGATAACCATATAATGCATAAAACGGAGACATACCGATAGACATGTGATGTGTGTTGTTGTAACAATACTCTCCTAGGTGCAACCACTTCAGCCATGCTCTCTGCTGCCCACTGACATAGTTACGCAAGTAGCCCTCCAGCTACTTGTTAACTATCTCTGTCTGCCCATCTGTCTATGGGTGGTAGCTGGTGCTCGATGTCAACTCTGTCCCCACCAACCAGAAAAGCTCTTGCCAAAATCCGCCCATGAAGTGGCTGTCCTTATCACTGACAATGGTCTTGGGAAGACCATGTAACCTGAAGATGCCCTTGAGGAACAACTTCGCTACCTGTGCTGTTATATAATGTGCGGATATGGCGAAAAAATGTGCATATTTCGTCAGTCGAATAACGACGACGAACATACAGTCCTTGCCCTGCACCATGGGCAACCCTGTGATGAAATCCATCAAAATACTCTCCCATTTCCCCTCTGGAATGGGAAGAGGCTGCAACAAACTTGCTGGATGGTTCATCTCCCCCTTGTTGCACTGACAAACCTCGCACTCCCTGACATGCTGGAGTACGTCCTCCTTGAGGCCCTTCCATGAGAACCTCTCCCTGATGGCCCTGTAGGTTTTGGTAAGCCCTTGGTGGCCAGACAATGGTGAATCGTGAGAAGCCTGCAATATCTTCTTCTTGAGCTGAGAGCCCTCAGTCAAGAAGATCCTGTCTCTGTAGTAGATGATCTCATCCATCACTCTGTATCTGTCATCTGTCACCTGTCCATCCAGAATATCACAAGCAAACCTGTCCTTGGAGTACTCCACCAATAGCCGAGCCCTCTAATCTGCGTCCAAACTCATCAGAGACAACGTGGCTGGTCTGCGTGAGAGTGCATCAGCCACCACATTGTTCTTCCCTTTGACATACTTGATGTCAAAGTCGTAGGCTTGGATCTTCCTGACCCACTTCTGCTGCCTCTCCTGTAGCTGTTTTTGCTCTAAGAAAAATCTGAGGCTGTTGTGGTTAGTCCTCACCCTGAACCTGTTACCTACCAGGTACTGCCGGAATTTGCCCAATGCATGCATGATGGCCAGCATCTCCTTGTCGTATATAGCATACAACCACTCATGTGGAAGGAGCTTCCAGCTCTCAAAAGCTATGGGATGGCCTCCCTGCATCAACACTGCGCCGATCCCCTCTCCTGATGCATCACACTCCAGAATGAATGGCTGCGTGAAGTCTAGCAATGCTAGCACTGGACAGCTGCTCATCACCTCCTTGAGCCTGTCAAAGGCTTGCTCCGCTGTGCTTGTCAAACTAAATGCCCCCTTCTTCGTCAGATCTGTAAGGGGTGCAGCAAGCTGAGAGAAACTCTTGACGAACTTCTTGTAGTAGGTGCAGATACGCACAAACCCTCGAAGTTCCATCACATTTCTCGGCTCTGGCCAATCCTTGATGGCTTTGATCTTCTCCTTGTGGACCCTCACTCCATCCACCCCTATGATGTGTCCCAAGTACAGCATCTCCGTCAACCCAAACTCGCACTTGGAGAGCTTAGCATAAAACTGTTGCTCCTCCAAACTACGCAACACTGCCTCTATATGCTGGAGATGCTCCTCCCATGTCCTGCTATATATCAATATGTCATCAAAGAATACCAACACAAACTTCCTCAGGTGACTGCGGAAGATGTGGTTCATACATGACTGGAAGGTGGCCGGTGCGTTGGTTAGCCCGAAGGGCATCACCAAGAACTCAAAATGGCCATAGTGGCACCTGAAAGCGGTCTTGGGAATGTCCTGTTCCCTCACGCGAATCTGAAGGTACCCGGATCTCAAATCAATCTTTGAGAAGAACTGTGCCCCTCTCAACTCATCCATCAGCTCGTCAATTCGAGGAATAGGGTACCTGTTCTTCATGGTATTTTTGTTCAGGGCTCTATAATCAATGCACATCCTCAATGTGCCGTCCTTCTTCTTCACCAACACTACTGAAGAAGCAAAAGGGCTGGTGCTCGACCGAATGTGTCCAAGAGCTAACAGCTCGCGGATAGCCCGCTCAATCTCGTCCCGATAGGCCTTGGGGTGCCTATAGGGTGTGGTAATGACGGTCTGTATGCCTTGCTCAAGCTCAATCGTATGCTCAAATCCCCGGTCCGGTGGCTGTCCTGGTGGTATCTCTCCGAACACCGTGGCATACCTGTCAAGGATGGTCTGTATCTCTGGATGTACTGTCTGCCCGGTAGTCCTTGCCTCTGATGCATGCAGCTCTACTGCCCACTCTATGTCCCCCTTTCGGAAGACTGCCTCCATCTGGTGCGCTGAAACTGTCTGGGGTGGGTAAGTATGCATGCGCCGTATCTTCTCGTGCTTCCTGGTCTTCTTGTCATCCCACTCCATCTCCAAGGCCTCCCAATCTGTGGTGACCTTCTCTAGAGTAATCAGCCATTGTACCCCTAATACCACATTGGTATCCGGTATGTTAACCATGAAAAAGTGGTCGGTCACTGTGTAGGTGCCCATCGTCACTGCCAGCGCTGGGACATATCTGGCACATTGCATAGTCTGATCTCCTGGGATCAACACTGAAAACCCATCGAAGCTCTCTGTCTATATACCTCTCTGCTCTCCCATCTGTGCATCGATGAAGTTGTGGGTTGCCCCACTTTCCACCAGTACTGATACTCGTTGCCCCCGCACTGTACCTCGGACACACAGCGTTAGATACTTGGGAACTCCTTGCAATGCTGCAAGGGCCCCTCCGGTAGGTGCAAAGGCTGCACCTCTTGCTCCTAGTGGTGGAGGTGGAAAATGATCCTGCAGTGCATGGCTGTCCCCTGCCTCCACGTCATCATACTCATCTTCTTCCCCACTGCTGTCGGAGAAGACCTCGATAAAATGTGCTTTGCCAGCAACACATCTGTGTCCTGGTGCCCATGACTCCTAACAGGTGAAACACAACCTCTTCTTCTTCAACTCCCTCCTGGCATCATCATCCAACTATCCTCTACCCTGATTCCCCCTAGGAGGCGGAGTCCTCACATCCTTCCCCTTAGGTTGGAAAGCTTGTCTCTAGGGGTAAGGCGTCCTGGTCTTGGGTAAGGCATCCTGCAAGTCCCGGGTCCTGCCAACTGCGTCATGGAGTGTGGTTGGTCTAGTGGATCTGACCAATCCCCGAAGCAGCTCTGCTAGCCCATCAATGAACATGTAAATCATCCGTGCCGCGGATAGATCTGGCACCATCACCGAAAGTCTCAGGAAATCTGAGATATATGTGTCCGGACTCCCGGTCTGTTTGAGCCTTGTCAGCTCAACAAAGTGCTCCTCCGAATCCCTCCGATCAAACCTCTCTATCAACCTCCGGGTGAACTCGGCATATGCTGTCACTGTCGAATGCTCGAGTGTAACCATCCTGTGGAACCACTAATCCTGGGCCTCGCCATCCAGATGCAGCGCTGCCACCTTGATGGCCTCCATCTCCGACATGTAGTTGAGCTAGAAGTAGATGTCCAGCTTCTCCACCCAAGCCTTTGCCAAACTGTTTGATGAGCCATCAAACATAGGAAAATGGAACCTGCTCATCGTACGCTGAGTGTCTCCCTCGTGATAATGCCGGTGTCCCCTGTGATGGTTGCGGGGTCTGCTGTCCCGCTGGAGCTGGACAAAATCTCGAAATGAAAGGGCATGCCTAAACTCCTGCCCATATGCCTGATACTCAGCAAAGTAATCACCCATGTGACCAGGCTCCGGCTCCTGCTGTGCTCCTGCCCCTGTGTCTGCAGCCAGAAAAGCGGGCATAGTGGAACGTGTGGGAGCATGTGATGCCATGTGCTGAGTGGCATCGTGCTCTTGCAAATGGTGGGATGTGCCTGATCCCTCACCAATCTGGAAACCCCTTGGGGTTTCACGCTGTCTAGCCTCTACAACAGTGAATCTCTGTCCCATCACCTCAATCTGCGTTGACAGATCCTGTACTGACTTGAGGAGCATTTCCCCAAACTTCTTTGCATCACTATCATCTGCCATCGGTTCCTCTTGCTCTGCGTCCACTACTGGAACGAAGTGACCCTCTCCATAGGTGATTTGCAACCTATGTTCTTGGTCACTGTACTTCCTACCCTTGTAGCAAATATATGGCTTCTCTCACGGTGTCATAGACAACTTGCTCCACAGGCTGAGCCAAGTCTATGAGCTCTGATACCACTGTAATATCCCTAAGGGGAAATAGACAGTAATACAAAGCATACAACAAGATATAAAATGCTAGAAACAGATCATGAAGCAGATACACATGAAATAGAGAGAATGCTAAGCCATTTTATTATACTGAGAAATAGAAATGAGTACGAGAGGTGATCAGAATGATGGCACCTCGACTTGCACCAGACAAGTGTAGGAATACTCTCAGAATATCAATGGAAATGGCTGTTCACTGCTCTGCGTCCAAGCCGCTGGAATACTGCCGTGCTGCTGCTACTGCTGGAACAAAATGAGTATTTGGGGCTGCTCCCCTACTTGGAAAAATCTGATACTCTGGAATCGACCTCTACTCACAAGACCCAGAAAAGCCCAGAGAAAATTTCTGAAATGGTTGACCCTCGAAAATGCCTCCCTTGAGGATCTATGCTATCCTCCCAAGGGCCACGCTGGTGCTGAATGCTATCCTCCAAAATATGGCCTCCCTCTCTGGCAAATGTCTCCAATAGGCAAGGGCTGGCCCCTTGCTCAATCCTCCGGCCTGAATCCTCCGAGATGGCACCAATCCGGAGCTCCCCCAAGATGAACTGCGTCCTCCCTCTCAAGATTGCGCAGTCCCTAAATGCTCTGCTCCTCCACGATGCTACCACCGATCCTCCTGCAAAATGTTGATGGAAATACCTCACCCGAGCAAGCACTTGAAGTCTCCCAGGGCTGAAGGTGGCATCCCCGAACGGAGACACTCGATGTACTGAACAGTACTGCAGACAAGCTAAACAGCCAGCGTGCTCCAAGTCGAAATGACTAGCTCAATATGCATAAACATGAATGATCAAATGAGGGGGCTCTCCTCCCTTTTATAACGATGGGCCTCTCTCACCCTAGGCCCCACCACCTCCACGTGCTCCTTGGCCCACGCTGTCCCTCTCATCTGCGTGAGGTAGGCCCCACACTACCCACGTGGACTATGTCCTCCTTTCCCTGCGCTGTCCACTTGGCCAGTAGGCCCCACTCCCTTAATTTTGATGTGGACTTTAGGAAAGTGCTTTATCCTAAGTGAGTTAATTAATATTTTCTCACTTTATTCATGCTCCAACTATAATAAGGCAAAATTGGTCAAAATTAATATTTCCAATTAGCTATCGCTAATTGGGAATATTACACTCTTCTTAACTTATTTAGTGTTTCATCAAGTCAATTACCAAAATACAAGAGACACAAAGTTAGGCTCCTCAAGCCAGGGCTAAACCTCTCCCTCTTGGAGAGGAAAACCCATAAGGAATTCTTCTTCTAAATCTTCAAATGGCAAGTACCATGACCAGGACTGAGGACCCTTCACCTATGAATGCCTCTAAGTCCTTGACACTTCTTCTTTGACTGCCTCCAATATTGATCCTTCATTCTTGCACCAACTTACACTGATGTGCACTAACCTTAGAGAACTCAATCTCTAATTCGATCTTTCTTGATCTCATCGTCGTTTATCAAAACATTCCTTCTTACTTGAAATATATTTCTCGTGTACTGAAGATAGGAAGCTTCTATTCTTGAACTTTTGAGTGCACATCACCATGGGTAAGTTCTTACTTCACTGGATCCGCACTTTCCTTTATACTGACCGCTGCTCCTTCACATTGAAAACTTTGTATTTATTCCAAACTTCAATGCACAACAATGTCTCAGAGACATTGCATCTTTCTCTGTTACTGAGCCCACACTTACACCTTTTCTGGAGAAAACACTTTAACGCATCTATCTTTGTCTTAGACCCATACTTAATCACAAAAGTATCCGCCTTTATCTCTGTATTAGACTTGCATTCAAAGCACAGTTTATACTTCAGAAAGATCTGCATTACTTTCTAATATCTATCCTTCACCCACACTGTATCCATTCCTGAGATCCGCACTATTTCTTGTCCTTTGATCTGCAAATCCTTGCCTCAAATGACCGCAGAGTTGATTGTATATATAAGCATCATGTCATTGTTTTTAGGCCGACCCTTCAAGCTGATTGGAGGCCGACTAGATCACTGTATATATAGGCCGACATAAAATATATTTTCCAGCATTGATGAGGTATGTTCTTAAGCCATTCTTTCACTGTTTATGGTAAGGTCTTGGAGCATTCTCTAGCTACTTCATATACATGACACTTGATTATATTTATGACCAGAAGACAACCCTAATAGACATCAAGAAGAAGTCTATTGACCTATAATAAAATCTTGCTTATGAAACCCATGAGGCAAGTTCAACAAAATTACATTTTATTATCTTTGTCTTCTTCTATACATAAATACATAATTACATAGTCAATATGAAGACCGATCCTAGTTGCACTTTTCAACACTCCCTCTTAACTAGGGAGGTATTCATACAGGTACATGGTTACTTTCAAATTGAAAAATCCAATAAGAAGAATTGGATTGGTAATCGCATCTTTATAGCATTATATCAACCAGCATTGTCCTAGTGCGAGGCCTTGGCTAAGAACCCCATCTCTCAACGAGACAATGGGCTACAATGCTGGCGAGACACATGACTTATAGACACCATAGTCATTGTCTCTCCAAGGTACATACGCCACCCAGGTGTTCTCAAAGCATGACCTTCTTGGACTATTCTTCTCTTGGGTAGCTAGCCCTCAAAGAATATCGGTCCCCGACCACTCTTATCTTGAATGCCCTATCACATTCTCAAAGAGTATCGAATGCTAGATGATTACCCAATCTTGCATTTTGTCTTCCCAAGTGAAGACCAGAATGATGTGTCTATCTCTCCCTCTCAGCTAGGAAGGATCTATTCCACAAGGGAATGTACTCATTCCTGTATAAGGAATGTACCTAAGCTCATTCTTAGGAATTACCTTGTTTCTTCCAAGTAAGAAACTTATCATCAAGCTCCCTCTCATTCAGTGACCTGCAACATCAATGGTGAGACACCCAACTGCTCATGAAGAATTCCTCCCCTCGATGTCATGGATTTCGATATTGAGGAATCTTTAACCTTTGGCTTCATAGGACACAAATCATCCATCACTTTCATCCATGAGTCATGTCAACTATCAGAAAGTGATTTATTTGTCTTCATTATCTGGTCCACCTTTTATGCCATGCTGCTTTCTTTCGAATCATCTCCAAGGATCTTACATCCTTTGACATGATTAACATCCCTGAACAAATTCATCCAGATAAACATATATGTATGAACTTTTAAAAACAAAAGTTACCTTAGTGATGATTTTTCACCATGATATCTTCCTGTAGGCATCGACATCCTTTATTAAGATTAACACATCTCCTAATGATATGTCTTGTCAAGGGTCTTCTTCTTTACCAGACTTCTATCAGAGTCTACATATCCTACCAAGAGATATTCTAGTCACATCTTCTTGGCTTCCGGATGATAATTGCCTCTTGACATGGTTGCACTTCATGATCTCTTCCTTTCTGCACATCTTTATTCCCAGGAACTTCCAATTTCCAGTTCCTTGTTCATATACAACCACCTCATATTCCATATGAGGATATATTATGTGGATTTCATCTGTTAGTACACCGTGAGAGATCCTTCTCCATAGATCATACTTCTAAATATAGAAGTCCATTTCCTGCAACCATATGACATGACTTCACAACATCCAGTGTCCGCATATAAATGTATATAACTCATACCTTTTTCCTTTGATTCATCCTATAGCAATTTTACTAGAATGAAGAACTTCATTCCATTGACCTGCTTTATCAATATCTCATCACATCCATAATTCTTTAGCATATAATTCTCTGAGGAAACTTTTCTGCATTCTTTCTAATCAGTGAATTCATAGAGAATTTCATTAGAAAATGTCAACACCTGTTTCCATGATGACCCTTGATCTTGATGACTGCCTTCCATTTGTATTGTTATCAGTGAGGTTTTCCAGGAGTTGATTCACCAAGAGCTCCTACCATGCTTCTATCATGATGCTATTAACATACATTGCTTCCTATCATACTAATCAACAAAAATCACTTAAAGAAGAAGATGATCTCAATCATAATAGAGATCCCTCTCTTCTTCTTTCTTAGATTTCTTTGCATCAGGTTCTTCCCTTATATTTGTGACATGGGCTTCTTCCTTTTTCCTCTTGTCCTTCCAAATTTAGGACAATCTCTTTTATAATGCCCAAGTTCATTACATCCAAAGCATCATACTTTGTCCATATTTCTTCTTTTATTCTGAGGACCAAATTTTCTGAATCTTCCTTTCTTCCTAGATATGGCTGCAAAGGCTTGATTCCCTTCACTTGATCCTGTATCAACTTTGGCTTTCAATCTTGTTTCCTCTATTTTACATAGAGACCATAAATCATGGAATGGTGTTGCTTCTTTCTTCCCATATAAACTTGAAGTGAAGTTTCCCCATTATTCTGTGAGAGCATTCAACACCGGTGTAGTCATTTCAGTGTCAAACATTACTTCTCTCGGTTCCTGCAGTTGGTCTCTTATTTCAGAACTCCTCATAAAGTATGAAGTGATTCTTTCTTCTCTTGACAATTTCATTTTGTATAGTTCTTGTCTCAGAGAGATTGCTTCTCCTGCAGTACTCACAGAGGATAGCTCCACCAGTTTCTCATATATTTATTTAGCAGACTTTAGTTTTGATACATAGGGAATGAGTGAGTCCTTAATGGATTCTATGAGAATCCTTTGGGCTCTGATTTTTCCTTTCATGTACATGCCATGAGCTAGAGCATCTTCTTTTGAGAGTTGAATTGTAGATCCTTCATAACTTCGTCTTCAATTAAATTCAAATCTATCCTCTTCTTCCATGCAGTAAAGTTTGATGACCCAACTAGCTTGTTGCTCTCTTTACAATAAATCATCTTGACAGATTTAAGTAAGGTCATAGATACTTACTTGAGTAGAGTGGCTTTCAACTTCCTTGATGATGATGAAGATGAAGTCAGGAGCTTCTTCTAAGATTGAAATCTCCAATGTAGGTTTTTGGATCCTTGATGATAAATGATATCTTCAAAAGATGATGTCCTCTTCAACAATGTCTTGAATGTAAATCTTTGATTGCAAAGATTATTTTCTTGAATGAGTTGATCCTTTGAATGAGATAGAAGATCTTTATTGAAATAGCTTGAGAGTCTTCCTTGCAAACTGATTTGATTTTTCAACCCAAACTTTGATCTTCACTTTCTGGATTGTTGTCTTCTTTGTCAAGTAGCCCTTGTGTTCAACACCTTAGCTCTGATTCAATGTTGATAATTTAGAGGGCCTGAGATTAATTCAAATTCTCTTACTTGATAATTACTTGTGAGCTTACTTCTATTACTTATGTTTTCTCTTCTTAACTTATTTAGTCTTTCATCAAGTCAATTACCAAAATACAAGAGACACAAAGTTAGGCTCCTCGAGCCAGGGCAAGACCTCTCCCTCTTGGAGAGGAAAACCCGTAAGGAATTCTTCTTATAAATCTTCAAATGGCAAGTACCATGACCAAGACTCAAACCCTTGACCTATGAATGTCTCCAAGACCTTGACACTGCTTCTTTGACTGCCTCCAATGCTGATCCTTCATTTCTGCACCAAATTACATTGATGTGCACCAACCTTAGAGAACTCGGTCTCTAATTCAATCTTTCTTGAACTCGTCTTCGTTTATCAAAACATTCCATCTTACTTGAAATATATTTCTCTTGTGTGTTGAAGATAGGAAGGTAAATCTTCCTTCTATTCTTGAACTTTTGAGTGCACATCACCATGGGTAAGTTCTTACTTAATTGGATCCGCACTTCCCTTCATACTGACCGCAACTCCTTCACATTGAAAGTTTTGTATTTATTCCAAACTTCAACGCACAACAATGTCTCAGAGACATTGCATCTTTCTCTGTTCCTGAGCCCACACTTACACCTTTTCTAGAGACAACACTTTAACGCATCTATCTTTGTCTTAGACCCATACTTAATCACAAAAGTATCCGCCTTTATCTCTGTATTAGACCCGCATTCAAAGCACAATTTATACTTCAGAAAGATCTGCGTTACTTTCTATCCTTCACCCGCACTGTATCCAGTCCTGAGATCGACATTGTTTCCTGTCCTTTGATCCACAAATCCTTGCCTCAAATGACCGTAGAGTTGACTGTATATATAGGCATCATGTCAGTGTTTTTAGGTTGACCCTTCAAGCTGATTAGAGACCGACTAGATCACTGTGTATAGGCCAACATAAAATATATTTTCCAACGTTGATGAGGTATGTTCTTAAGCCATTCTTTCACTGTTTATGACAAGGTCTTGGAGCATTCTATAGCTACTTCATATACATGACGCTTGATTATATTTATGACCAAAACTGAGAAGACATCCCTAATAGACATGAAGAAGAAGTCTATTGATCTATAATAAAATCTTGCTTATGAAACCCATGAGGCAAGTTCAACAAAAATACATTTTATTATCTTTGTGTTCTTCTTTACATAAATAAATAATTACATAGTCAATATGAAGACCGATCCTAGTTACACTTTTCAACACTGGCAACATAGTTCTTCTTCCTTGTTAACTTCCTCTTCAAATACTGGAAGTTCTTCGTCGTCAGAGTCCATGGGAAGTTCCTTCGATTTCTTGAAAGCAATACTCTCGTCAAATATGACATCTCGACTTGCTTCTATATGGTGTCCTTCCTTTATGTAGATTCTATAGGCCTTAGAGGAATTGTTGTAACCAACAAATGTTTCTCTCATGCCTGATGGATCCACCTTCTTTCTTTTGTCCTTTGGTATATGAGTATATATGGGACACCCAAAGATACATAGATGATCCACAATTGTTTTCTTCCTAGTGAATACTTCCTCGGGAGTCTTGTTGTCTAGTGACCTGTGGGGACTTTGATTTTTAATGTATACACTTGTCTTCGTAGCTTCTCCCCACAGAAACTTTGGTAGATATTGATCATGTAATATCGTCTTTACACTTTCTTCAATGGCTTGGTTCTTTCGTTTTGCAAGTCCATTTTGCTTGGGATTATATGGGACTATCAACTCCCTCTTAATCCCAAATTTATTACAAAATGCTATAATCTCCTTGGATGTATATTCTCCTCCATTATCGGATCTCAATATTTTGATTCTTCTTTCTGTAAGGTTCTCTACTTCAGCTTTGAATTCTTGAATTTTTGTAAATACTTTGTCCTTGGTTTTCATTAAGTAAACCCATGTCTTTCTTGAATGGTCATCTATCAATGTGACATAATATAGATGGCCTCCAAGTGATATAGGAGTCATAGGGCGACATACATCACAACGAATGAGATCCAATATTTCTTTTGACCACGAAGCACTGCTTCCAATTGGTCTCTTGGTATTCTTCCCCAAAGCACACCCCTTACATTCTCCTTCATGGTCTTCATTCAACTTACGTTTTTCATCTACTATGGTGTTTAGAGATGGGAGGATCTTGAAACGAAGATGACCAAATCTTCTTTGCCATAGTTCACATGAGCTAATTTCAATGTGAACCAAGGCTTGAGCTAGAGGAGATATTAGCCTGTAAAGTCTTCCTTCTCGAATACCAATCACTAGCATTTTCTATTCTTGAGTCTTTACTCCATACAACAACCTTTCCATCAATGAAGGCTACTCTATCATCATTATCTTCTAGACTTGAAATGGAAGTAAGTTCTTATGCAAATCTGGAACAAATAGAATGTTGTTGAGGTGAATGTTGCTTCCATTCTCTAGCTCTATAGAAGTTGACCCAATGCCTCTCACGGGATAGCTCTTGTTATCTCCAAGTTCCACTGAATAAGAAGATTTTCCCTTTGATAAGGTCTTCAATTGTTTGTGATGACCTGTCATGTGCCTAAATGCACCACTGTCGATTATGTGAAAACTCCGCTACCCAGAATCCTATTGCAGCAACTGATGAGACTTCTTCTATTTGTTAATTATTGAACAAATTATTTACTGTGTTCTATGGTAAATATTGAAACCCATACACTACAACCTTCACTAAATTAAACTGTGGAAAATAAATAAGCGTGGAAACAAGATCTGAGCAAGTATAAACAATAAACACATCACATCGTAATTTTTGGACTAAGTCCCCCAGAAAACCCAATGCGGGAAAACCGGTGCAGCAGTTGAGGGTTTGATATATTATGCAGTAACTTTGAATACAATCTGGGATGCCTTACTGGCCATCCACACAGAGAATCTGACTGACAAAGAACTACTGAGGATTACCTCACATTGACATTGGAAAATCCTGACTGACTAAACACTAAGCTGATGAGTCCTACGCTGCCTCTACGCAGTCTCTGCGTAGATCTCCGTCAATGCGTCACCTTTGCTTGCCGGCTCTTCTACTGGTTGGATACTGATCTCTGGCCATTCCGGTATCACACCCCGACACTTCGGCACTCGATCTAATTGATCCTTAGCTGAATCTCAGATCTCCTCAGGGATGCATCATTGCCTCTGTGTGGCACTGCGCTGCCTCTGCATAGCTACTACACTGCTTCTCTGCGTAGTGCTCTCTGTCTTCTCTGCATTGTATTACCGGCTCAGGAAAATCTCTAACCGAAAATTATATCTCTGCAAGAATATTCTCGATCAATCTTCTCCCTAAGCACTGTTCACTAAATAATTTTGATCTTTGGACTCTGTCGGTCTCTCGGTGTGTTTTCTAAATGCCCCATCAAGTCCTTATAATCTTCTCGCTGAGACTTCAACGACCGAGATTCAATCGTTAATCAACGTCTAAGATTGACTTGACTTGATCTCCGTCTTTTTCGAGAGCATTCACACCCTGTTTTAGTTAATACCCTTTAATTAGTCTCATTAAAAATAATTAATTATTTTCATAAAACACAATCCGGGTGGAATTTCCCAAAACGCTTTCTGGGTTCTTTGGAATGCACGGGCCTAAGCCTCCTTGCAAAATTTGAAACTTAGAGCACATCCGATGCTACCAAAAATCAACACTCCCTCTTAGTGAGGAATGTGCTCTAGCAATACATCTAGCTGAAGTACTGCTTTGATTCTGCAACGTCTCCCTCTGCGCTGTTGATGTCTAACACTGCTGCCCACCAACATTGCGCTGCTGCATCCATGTTGTTGCTAACCCAACATACAACTGCCAACTGCCACTGCACTACAACTCTGTTGCTCATTGCAACAAAAAACATCCAAAATCTGAACTAAGTGTTCAATAGGATGCATCTCGTACTAAAGATCTGACTGCTGCTAGTCTCTGTGCTGTCCCTTTGAAGCTGTTGCGCTCTCTGCACTGCTGCCAACTCTGCTCTGTGCTGCTCAAACTTTGGCGCTCTCTAGCCACTGCGCTGCCAGTTCTGCACTCCTCTACACCAACTAAAACTTGTCCATTCTGCTACTTCTGATTTGGGCTCCTGTAGCAAGGTGATGATCCGAGAGGTGGACTCCTCAAGGATCTTGCCCAACTGCCGTTCTCTCGAACTATAGTTCTAGATCACCCTGATTCTCCCTTGGAGATATGTGGGCAATCATCATGAATTCCTCCTCAATCTTTGCAGCGGTAGCCTGCGGATCATGCTTCTCATCTTTGTCCTTCTTCTTGAGAGGACACTGTGTAGCGTAATATACCATCTCACCACACTGGAAGCATTTAATCTTTAAGATGTCTTTTCGTCTCTGCTGCTCCTGCTGCCCCTTTGATGCAAGGGCTGCATTCTCCTCCTCCTCCTTGGGCTTCGTCCCACTACTACTGTTGCCATCAAGTTTACACTTGAGTAAGTCTCTCCTCATCTCTTCTTGCTGACTAGTCCGACAACTTCTCTCTGCCCAGGATACTATGGACAAAGACTTGATATTCTTCGGACACGGAATTTACGGCCAATCTGACCATCTCTGTTGCCTAAGGAGTTGCTCGTACAACTGCCAACTAATCTCGAGCCTCATGAAGTTTTGCAAGGAATGGATCAAAGCATTCTCCCTTTTGCATCCTGGTAGTCCGCATCTTTTCCTCCAAAAACATCTTCCTCTGCTCGGAATACCCTTGATATAGCATGGCCAACACATCCCACATTTCCTTTGTAGTCCCTTTGTTGGAAATATTTGAGACAATATGATCGTTCACCCCGTCGAGGATCAACCGTTTGGCTTTTGCCATGTTCTTCTTGAAGGCTCTTAATGGTGCGACATCTACAGGTTCAACCAATGTACTGTCGATGAAGGCCTTGAGGTCATGCTCATCTAGAAGGAAAGAGATCCTTGCCTTCCAGATTACGTAGTTGTAGGCACCCTCCAACTGATCCTAGTCACGCAACCCACTCACTGCCATCTCACCCAATCACTGTCGAACTATTGCCTCTAACTCTCTCCACAGCTGGCTCTACACCCTCCCTGCTGGAGTAAGCCAAATAAGTCACGAACTCATTGCTTTTGCACAGGAAATTAGAATTTCTTGGGCAAGAAACTCTCTCAGGTCCGAATTCTCCTAAATGTCTTCTGCTACTCTCTTCTGACGCTTTCTGCACCAACAACTGCTGCTACAAGAAAATTGCGTCCCACCAGCTACTGATCTGCGCTGAATCTGCTGTGCCACTCCCTCTGCCTCGGACAAACTGCAAATTGGAAAATCCTGCCTCTTTGTCGGCTCACTCAGAGAGATATTTCCTTGCAGATCTAGCCCTCCTAGGTTGGACTGTGCAATCATTGGGGAAATTGATCTGCTGCTTACGCATCTCTTTGATCTCCTGCTTCTTCAACGTTGGATCCTTCTGGTCTGCTCCCTTGCTCCTCCTGCACTGCTAAACAAGCTTTGATACCATGTGAAAATTCGGCTACTCGGAATCCTACTGCAACAACTGATGAGAATTCTTCTATTTGTTAATTACTGAACAAATTATTTACTATGTTCTACGGTAAATATTGAAAGTTCAAACCCATACACTACAACCTTCACAAAATTAAACTGTGGAAAATAAATAAGTGCAGAAACAAGATATGAGCAGGTATAAACAATAGACACACAACACTGTTATTTTTGGACTAAGTCCCCGGAAAAACTCTATGCGGGAAAACTAATGTAGTGGTTGAGGCTTTGATATATTTTGCAGTAATTATGAATACAATCTGGGATGCCTTACTGGCGATCCACACAGAGAATTTGACTAACAAAGAGCTAGTGAGGATTACCTCACACTGACACTGGAAAATCCTCATTGACCAAATACTGAGCTAATGAGCCCTACGCTGCATCTGTGCAGTCTGTGCGCAAATCTGTGTCACTCTGCATGGGGACTGCGTCACCTCTGCTTGTTGGCTGGATACTGATCTCTGGCCCTTCCAGTCTCACATCTCGACACTCCAGCACTTGATCTGACTGATCCTCAGTTGAATCTCAGATCTCCTCAAGGCTGCAACGCTGCCTCTACGTGGCACTGTGATGCCTCTGCGTAGCTGCTACGCTGCCTCTCTGCGTACTGCTCTTTGTCTTCTCTGCAATATATTCCTGACTTAGGAAAATCTCTAACTGACAATTATCTTTGCCCCTCTCTGCAAGAATCTTCTTGATCGATCTTCTCCCTGAGCACTGCTCACTAAAGAATTTCGATCTCTAGACTCTGTAGGTCTCTCAATGTGTTTTCCAAATGCCCCATCAAGGCCTTCTTATAATCTTCTCGTTGAGACTTCAACCACTGAGATTAAATCGTTAATCAACGTCTAAGATTAACTTGACTTGATCTCCGTCTTTTTCTAGAACATTCACACCTTGTTTTAATTAATATCCTTTAATTATTTTAATTTCCTAAGTTTAGACTTAGGGTCCCATTAAAAATAATTAATTATTTTCATAAAATACAATCCAAGTGGAATTTCCCAATACGCTTTATGGGTTCTTTGGAATGCATGTACCTAAGTCTCCTTGCAAAATTTTAGACTTAGAGCGCATTTGATGCTACCAGAAATCAACAAATTACCCATATGATCTCATCTTGGAATATGCTAGTGAGTGTCGAGAAGAGACCTTCATCCTTTTCCTTGATTACTTCCTCCTTTGCAAAGAATAGGAGACTCCATACTTCCTTGATGCCTTTCTTGAAATAACTTGCTACCTTTGAACACTTCTTGATGAACTTCTCCAATGTAGAGGAGATCTTCATGATGCCCTTAGCCAACCTTAGCTTTGATACCATGTTGAGAATTCAATAGGGAAATGATTATGTTTAATTCTCTTTTACTTGATAACTGCTTGTGTTTCCTTTTTACTTATTATCTTTGTTCGTTATTATTATATGTGAAGCATCAAACTACGAAAATTCGTTTTACCCGGAATCCTACTGCAGCAACTGATGGAAAGTCTTCTATTTGTTATTTATTTAACAAATTTATTTACTGTGTTCTACAAGCAAATATCGAAATCCATTCACTATAGCCTACACAATTAATCTATGGAAGAAATACAAGTGCAGAGACAAATCTAAACACACATAGATCACACAACCATTCGACACAATTATTTTTGGACTAATGTCCCCAAAAAAACCTAATGTGGGAAAAACAGTGCAACAAATCTAAGGGTTTATGTTATTATGTAGTAAATTTTGAGTACAAGTCTATGATTGACGAGACTGTCAAATCATACAGAGAAACTGACAGAAGAGTTCTCGTGAGACAAACCTCACTCCTCCATAGGAAATTGACAATGATTTGCACCAAGGCTAAACTGCCCTGCGCTGTCTCTGCATAGTGACTGCATCACTCTATGTAGTGACTGTGTCACAACTATGGATGCCCTCTTCCTCTGTGCTGATCTCATTACTAGCTGGAAACTGAAGCCTACTGGTCCTTCGGAAATTCTCTCTGGGATCTGACTCTGGCTCTGCGCTATCTCCTCAGCTAGAAAAACGTCTTTCCCTCTAGCTCTACGCAGTGACTGCGTAGGCACTACGTCACTGGCTCTGCGTTGATGCTGTGGCTCTCTTTGTCTCTGCTACTATGTACTCTCCAGCTCAAGAAATCTTCCAACCAGATCAACTACCCCTCACTGCAATCAAGAATCACTTAGATCTGATTTTCTTCTGAGCACTGCTTCATCAGAAAAATTTGATCTCTAGATCCTCTATGTCTCCAAATGTTTCTTCGAAATGACCCTTCAAGTCATTCTTATAATCTTCTCGTTGAGACTTCAACAACCCAGATTAGATCTCTAATCAACGACTAAGATTAACTTTTGACTTGATCCATGTATTCTAGATCACTCTCACTCATATTTTATTAATACACTTTAATTATTTTAGTTTTCCTAAGTTTAGACTTGGGGTCCCTTTAAAAATAATTAATTATTTCTATAGAATACAATCCGAGTGGAATTTCACCAAATGATTTTTGGGTTATCTGGAATACATGTGTCTAAAAGCGTCTCTACAAAATTTGAGACTTAAGAGCGCATCCGATGCTACCCAAAATCAATACTCCCTCTTAGCAAGGAATGTGCTCTAACAATATGCCATGCTGCATACTGTTATGATCCTGAAGCATCTCCCTCTGTGCTGCTGATGTCTGACATGTTGTCCATCAACCCTACGCAAGTGCTGCATTTAAACTGCTGCTGACACTACCACTGTCAACCATTGCATCCGTATTGCAACTCCCTCTGAATTCTACATATGTGTTGTTGCTGACTCTACCATTGCCAACTGCTACTACACTGCAACACAGTTGCTTTCTGCAACTGAAAAAATATCCAAAATTGGACAAGTATAATGCATCTCGGTGATGAAGATTTAACTACTGCTAGCCTTTGCGCTGCCTCTCTGAAGCTTCTGCACTGTTGCTTCTCTGTTGTTTTGGGCTCCCGTAGCAAGGTGATGATCTGAGAGGTGGACTCAAGGATTCTGCCCATCTTGTAGAAGTGTAAATTTTCCTAGTAACCTAGTTGTTGCGTCTAGGGCCATGCGAAGTTGCTGGAGAACTCCTAGATTGGGTATAAGCATCTCTAAACAATGAATCATATTGATTCCATTCTCCCAATGGGCTAGTCATTGGTCTAGTCCTAGGTGATCACTAAAACGAAAATTTTTCTCACCTCCTTTCTCTTTTCCAATCCTTAATCCTAGTAGGCTTCCTAGGGCATCACATGAAATCCATTGTAGCCATCCAAATTTCATGAAATTTGGTCTAGAGTTGCATTGGTCTGTCCTTGAGAGATCTTCCAACATGAAGCTATTCTGATGTTGGAATCTCAAGTTTTGACAAGGCCCAACTCGCAAACCGATCTCCCTAGGTTTCCTTTGGTTAGTGGCTTTATCAAGGATTATTGTATTAAAGTCTCTAGTCAAATCCAATCTCTTGATCCTTCTTCTCCTCCCTCACTGGGTCAAGCCCCTTTGTTTGAAGTTTCACCCCAAACCCTTAAGCTTGTTTGGGTCCACTAGGGCTTCTTTGTGGTCTCGGAACCTTGTTACTCCAATTTCACAAGGATTGCTTAGAAATCCTATTCTTCTAGGATTCTCAGGTCTAGTGTACTTCTTACCAAGAGATACCCCTCAACCTTAGGTCTAGGTCTCCTTCTAGCCCTTCTTGGAGAGCCATTCATCTTGTTTCTAAAGCAAGCAATTCCTATCATTAGAGTCTCTCCTTTGAACAGGCTCTTGGAATCACTGCCTTTACATCGGTGATATATTTCTCCTAGTGATTTCCCTAATACTAGGACTCCTCCCATCGGTGAAAGTCTGTAAAGAGCAGGGAACTTTAGCTGAGGTGACAGTGGGCAATCGCTCCATTGTTTCCACTTGACCTAGTAGTTTCTCTATAGGAACCCCTCCTAGGACCCCTGCTAGTTTGAGCGGTAACATTTTGGTTCAATTGCCGGGGAGGAAGTAGGTTTATCTCCCTAGTGAATCATTGAGGAATTGATTCATAAACGACATTTCAAGTATTCCTTTGGCGACTCCATTCATTGTTCAATCCCCCAGTTTGCTTGAAGGCGAGAACATTCACCCTTTGACTAGGGTTGCTGCAAGAAGGGGAGAACGAACTCCATCACTTGTTAGAACTGGCCTTCTCCCTGAATTTGAAGAGGTTGGTGATCCCACCCCCAATCGTCAGTTGTGGATCATTCTTCTTCTATGAATCTAGACATCATTGTTCAACTGAGATGAGATGATGATGCAACTATTAGATTTCCTTATGATGAGACATGTACCTCTAAGATGAGATATAGAATATACTCCATTAGGTCATGGACCCTGACATGGAGACCAGTAGGGCGTGTATGATCTTTACCAAGGTCAAATGTGACTTCCATGGACTTGGTTGTGGTAAATCGTCAACCCGATCATTAGTTGTGGATTGAGACGCCATTGTTCAACCGAGATGAGATCTATGGTGCAGTTGAAAGTATGCCTCCCTAGCTGAGCTGGAGTGTTGAAATTGTATTGTGATGCTATCTACTTTCCTTATGGTGAGACATATGAGAGAGAATGAAAATAGTTCCTTTGCGAAGAGGGAGTGTTTTAAATTGTAGCCATGGTCGATATTTCCATTAATGAAAATAGAAGGTAGAAATTGGAAAATTAAACTTATATTTTTTCCTTCAAAATTGTTCAAGTCGACCTCCCTTCTGTTCAAGTCAGCTGGGCCCCTTGGAGGCACCCATTCGACCCCCTCTTGATGACTATATATATGAGACACTTGCTCCTCATTTGGGCATTCGATTTTTCTCATAAGATATTTGTTCTAACGAAGGATAAGGAGGGTTCGAAGGTCGATTTTCTGAGGAATTATTGTCACTTGTCAGAGGACTCATTGCTGGTCAAATCTTTCTTGATACCTTGTTTTTGTTTGATGTACTTGATGAACTGAATATTCTCTCATAAGGAAATATTTCTAGGTTTTCCCCCTTGTGGGGTTTTGCCCTGGCCTCGGGCCTAATTTCGGTGTCTCTCATATCTTTGTTGCACTGTTATCTTTACTGCTCTTTTAATGCGTTAATGGTTGAATTTTCTTTTGTATAACTGCTTAATGATAATGGTTAATGTATATGTAATTATTTCTAACTAATCATTGGAGTAGTTATCTGTTGAAGAAAATAATTTCTAGTTTTGCCCTAGAAAATCAACAATTCCTTCAGTCCATGCTCCTCCAGCAACAATGATACTTTGGATTTCCAGATACCAAAGTTTGATGCACCATCAAGTCTATCTTTATCTCTCAAACCAACTGAAGCCATTTCTGAAACCCTTGAACAATACACCCCAATAAATTTGAAGAGAATCGATCTTTGTGAAAAGCTTTGATTTCTCCTTCGAAACCCTCGCACTTAGATCAAATAAAACCCTAGCGTTGTAGCTAATCTGATACCATGTGAAATTTATGGCTACCCATAAGGTTGTATTAACCCGGTTTATTATTTATATTACTTATATACAACACATTTCAATCTTTAACTGAAAATAATAAATAAAAACATGAACAACACCATTCATCATACTAAAATTTGCAGCGGAATACATGGGAAATCATTGACACAAATGACACATTTTTGGACAAATGTCCCTGGAAAAACCTGAATGTGGGGAAAACCAGTTTTCAGTCTGAGCAATTTATTATTATCTTCAGCAAAAACTGCTATTGAGAATATATAACAATTGCTAGCCTCTCACTAGTAAAGCTCCGATAAAATAATTGATCTCCACCTCTGCTAATCAAATCAACTAGGGAAATAACCCTTTGACCCCTTTCCTGCAATGTGACTACCTCCAGCAACTCGCATTGGCACTCTAGCAATTCGCATTGGCTCTCTGGCAATCTCGCACTGCTCACACATGCGGCCTTCTGAAGCTCCATCTGCCTTCCTGGAAACTCGATCTGTCTTTTGGGAAATTTGCACTACCTCTCGGAGAACTCGCACTCCTCTGTAAAACTCACACTTGCTCCAGAAAATTAACTCAACCCTCTTTGCAGAAAATAAACTGATAGCAAAACCTCCCTCTGAATCTTAGAAGTTGGAAGTCTTTCGGATGAAGAATAATTCCTGAAAATGTCTTCCCAATCACTGTTGCTGAAGCCTTGCTGGTATCTTACTGAAAACTCACCCAACACGAATGATCTCTATGATCTGATCTGTCTCCAATGCTGCCGATCGATCTCCCTTTAATCTCTCATTCACAGATGAATGGCCACAATTAGAAGTTAACTTGATCCAATCAATGACTATGATCAACTTAGAAACTTTATACAAGCTTCTAGAGGTAAATCATTCTTATCTCAACTAATATCACTTAAGTATCCACTTTCCCTAAGTTTTAACTTAGGAAATATTTAAAAAAATCAATAATTGACATAATTAAGACATTTTCCCTAGGTGAAATTTAGGAAAAATTACATGGGATTGGAGATAATTAATTCCTTTGTGTTCCTAGCCTCAATGACACCTCTCAAGGCTAGAAGACCTCCCCGAGCTACAATATTTAATAGGGTCATCTTCCACACCAATAGATATAGATGTTTGACTGTATATAGAGGAGGAGGATGGAGAAGAGACCAGTGGCAATGGTGGTGATTTTGATGATTCTGTCATAGAGAAGAAGTATTGAAATTTGATAGTGATGAGCTATGAGATTCTTCCATCTACAGTTATAATATTTACACACATGTATTTTCCATTGGCATTCCCACCTATAGTATTAGTGGCTCATTATCTTTGTGATACATGTTGACTTTGATGATATCAAATGGCTTAGTAAGAAAATTGTATTTTATGCTTCCAACTTCTATGTTCTAAACTTCTAGTTATGACATGAGTGTCCTATGTCAGATACTCGTATTCTTGTGTCTTCCATGCCCCATGTCCTTGTGTCATTTGACTTAGCTGGATTGGCTTGCCGTTTCATTTGGTTGACTCCAGGGCTTTAGTTCACCCTTCTTTAAGTGGCATTTTGCATTATATGAGGATCTTTTCTTTGTTTGTTCTTCAGAAAATTCATTGTAAGCTTGTTTTTTAAATTGAGGTCTGTTCTTTGTTAACTTTTTTTCATATGGGGAGGGATGAGGCACACATGCTACAATTCGCTTAAGGTTTTTTATTTATTAAATATGCCAAGTTGTTAGGTTTTAATGCATATTTGTACTTTATCTCTGCTTTAGCACTGTGGAGCAGCAGCACATAAGAGCCATCGTATATGCTCTTCTGCCTTTGTTTTTCACTCTGATGATGTAAATATATTTATGTGAATATTTATTTACATGAACATAAAAAAAAATTATTTGTAGAGGTTCCCAAGAGTTTCCATAAAGCTTTTGTAGTGGAAGCTTTTATTCGTACTATGATTATTCCCAAGATAGAAATTTTAGTCTCGTGGTTCTAAAAATTGTGAGTAGAACATTTCGAAACATATTAGCACTTGAGAAACAGACTATCATCAATTGATGAGCCAAAACTAATGACTAGGCCTGCTTTTCCACGTTTCTATTTTATCCAATTTCCTTCATTGGCTTGAGGTTGCTGACCAATGATTTAATTGTGGACACAAATAATAGTAGATTCTTCCATAACATTGTCGTAGGCGAAGAAAACAATATTTGCATAACTGTATTTGGTTAGCTATTCCTCCTGTCTGATCATCTCTCAATATCACCCATATGCAAAAGTTTCCCTAGTTCCATGGTCTTGTTGCTCTAAACACGAGATTAATCATATTCTGTGATGGATTTCCTTGCTATACTTGTGACCGTTTCATATTCTCTAAAAGGATATCAGAAATTTTGCACTGTGATTGATTTGCTTTTCTTTTTATTGCTTTCATCAGCTTGTCAAACTACCCTTTAAATTTTCTCAACAAAACAGTTCACTATAAAAGGCTGGAAAGTCTTCGCGAGCCCCCCTCTCTCTCTCTCTCACACACTGTGTTGTGCGTGTGTCTATATATAATACATATATACACAGAGAGAGAGAGGGAGAGAATATCTAACTTGTTTCACTGTTGTGAAGTTTACAGTCACTAGATTAATGATTTTGACTGAGATACCATTTATCTGATGTCTTCGATGCCTTACAAATCTATGATATTAAATTTTGTATTGATGCATACCATATTGATCCTCCTTCATGCCCCCTTTTCAGGTTCTCTATGACATAGGTGTAGTTTCTACAAGAGAGCCATTTAAATGTCTCATTAATCAAGGGATGATTCTTGGGGAGGTATGTGCTGAAACATCTTGAATCACGTATTTTGACATTAATTTACCATAATGTTATATTTTTAATGATTACATTGTTACAAGTGGCAGGTTGAGTACACAGCATTTATAAACAAGAAAGGTGATTTGGTATCTGCTGACTTGGTTGACCATATAAATGAGTACCGACAAGAGAAAGTACCACCGAGTAATGTAAGTGTCATTAATGATTTTATCTAGAGGAAAATTGTGACTTTTCTAATTTATGTTTTTTCTACCAACTACTTTCAGTTCTAAATGTGATCTAGAAGGACATTTTGAGATCGTTTTGTTATATTTCATGGTTTTCCTTTTTAATTGTTCTCAGGTTTTGAAATCTGGGGAAGCTTATGTGTTGAAAAATGACCCAAGTGTACGTATCAATGCAAGAGCACACAAAATGAGCAAGAGTAGAGGAAATGTGATAAATCCGGATGATATTGTCAATGATTATGGAGCTGATTCCCTTCGATTATATGAAATGTTTATGGGCCCTCTAAGGTAATTTGAGGTTTTATTTTGCTTTGCATGGCTCTTGCTCTTGGACTCCCTCTCTTCTTTTAGTATCATTGGTATCTCTTTTCTTTGGATAACATTTTAGCTTCTAGGTATATTCTAGACACTCTCACAGGCCTGTGGCCACTGATTGTTCTTTCTTGGCCCATTGACATAATCTGTGGTCATTTATGGACATAAATAAAATGATCTTATCTTATTTTTATTTATTCTACAAATGATTATATGGTGTTTTCATCTCTTGGAACCTCTTGTAGAGACTAGAAAGGGCATCCTAGTAAAACATTACAAGATTGTTCATTTGCTTAGTTTCAAATTTCCAGGGACACAAAAGTATGGAGTACTAATGGTGTTGAAGGAGTTCATCGCTTCTTAGGCAGGACTTGGAGATTGATAGTTGGTTATCCCTTATCAGATGGGTCTTATAGAGAAACCACAATTACAACAGATGTTGAACCAAGCCATGAGCAACTGCGGAATCTCCACCAATGTATCCAAAAGGTTAGTTTCCTTGATTAGTAATTCCAGACATTCCAAATTTCATATTGATTCCGTGGTGACTATACTAATTGCATTTACTGTAGCTACTTTTTTCATATGTTTATTTCTGGTATGATTTCTTTAGTCATAGAAGTGAAAAATCCATAATTTTATTTTTAAACAGTAATGAGTACATTCCACTAGGCACAATCGGTATCTTCATAGAAACGACTGCCACTATTCCACCTGGTAGAACCAATATTTCATAAATGCCACAAGGGCCAACATGTCTCCAGAGACTTGAACCCATGCTACTTGGGACACAAATCGTGAACCATACCACTTGAGCTAAGTTCCTTTGACAAATATTTTATTGATAATCTACATTGAATATTTTATTATATACAACATTTTTTTTTGTAGGTTAGCACCCACAGGGGATTTGAGCTGGTGACCTATCTCAAAGAGTGCCTTAGCAGTGCACCCATTCACCGTCAATCCAAAGCCCCATGGGCAAAAAATCCATAACTTTGGCCTTTATAAAGATGATGATTTTTCTAGACCTATTGTAACTAATTGTTTCGAAGTGATGGTCAATCATTATAGATTCTGCGGTAAAAGATGGGCCTCATAAAAAAATAATTTGCTATCAACATCAATTTTAAAAGAACCAATAGGATTTAAGATGATGATTCTAACCATAAGGATAAATATTTTTGGGGGTGTTTTTTTCTTGTATTTCTAGTTTTATCTCACTGTGGGTGTATTAAAAGTATGTAGTGTGAGTAATCATTGGATGTGGATTTTGATTCCACACACAATGAATGCCGACACTTGAAATTCAAGGAAGGTCAGAAGGAAATAAGTCAAAAATACAAGAAAAAAGGTAATTTTTTCTTTCCGTTTGAAATTTCATCTTTAATTTTATTAATTTTCTTAGTGACACATTTTAGACCTCAAAATTTCTCTAATGCACATTTTAACAATTAATTTAACAGAAACGGGTAACTTCTGCCTTTTCACAAAATTAAAAGGTATTGTCTTTGCTTCATTAGGTTGAAATTTCCTAGACTTGAGCTTTAATGCAATTTCAAAAATTTCACCTCTTTCCTAGAGGTTTATTGGATCTTAACCCTATGAATGTTCAGCCTTGGGTTATCATGAAATATGATAAAACAACAGAAAGGACAATATTTTTCCTTTTAGCTACCCCAAGCAACAAGGCAATCCAAGGGAAATGATACCAAATGTATGTCAACAAGCTTAGGCTCTTTAGGGTAATCTTATCATCCATAAAAAATTTACTTTCTAAGAACATGAATTACAGCATTAAAGCTGCTCTATCTTCTTCAAGATTACTGTTATCATTTAAGAATTTACCCTTAACTTATGTCAAATCAGCAAGACATACTAGTGTTAGGTATGACCAAAACATGAAGATAAGGATAGCTGAAAATCAAATATGCAATAAGACAATTTTAAAGAGAGGACAACTTTATATATATATATATATATATATATATATATAGGTAAAGATACCGTTCATGTACACACTGGAACCTCATCCGAAGGACCATGCAATCTTCTAGCTCTCCAAAACCATTGGTAGGGAAAACCAAGAAATATCTAACAAACTCCAAGGAGCTCCAACACTTAAGAATCACACTTTCAAGAGCTCCAACATGTAAGAAACACACAAGCAAGTCCTCCTAGGCAAGATGTCTTCTCTCCCCACTCCTCAACAAGTACACTATGGTTTAGTCACAAAACCACAACTCTACTGTTTCCAAGGGATAAAACTCTAACCCAAGTGTTCAAGATGCTCCACAGGGTTCAAGAAACCCTAGTACCTCCAAGACATGAGAGAGAAAGTACAAAAAGGAAGAACAAAGAGAAAAAGTACAAAAAGGAAGAACAAAGAGAGAAAGAGAAGTGCAATTCTTCTTTTCACATCTCTATGACAAGATGATGAAGTGATAATAGGGTGGCAATGAGATCATCATGTCCAATGTCTAGCTTTCAAGAACAAACCCAAGCATCTCACAAGAGCAAGCTCTAACAAAGATGTCCTTCCTAGAATTTATTACTTTTCCTATGGTTTTTCCATGAACCCTAGTGCCTTACTCCAAGAAGACAAGTACAAAGAAAATAGTACAATGATGATAATGACAGGACTCTCTCCTCTCTCTATATATATGAGAGGTAAGGGAGACCAATAATACATATTACAAGCAATCTACTACAAACACAAGTAGGCTCACACATGTTAAGCACTACACTCCAAAGAAACAAATGTTAAGCTTTAAGGTGATGTCATACACAAGAAAAGCTCTAGTGCAATGGTGCTCCATGAGATGTGTTCAATACTCCTCCTATAAGCCTTCTAAGGATTTTAATTCTCCTATAAGCCTCCAAGGATTGCAACACTCCTCCTAAACTATGTGTTCCATTCGTGCAGTACATTTGCATGCACATTATCACATCCAAGCATCAACCTCAAGGCTCCAACAAGAATCCAAGCCACTCAATGCTATCTAGCACTTGATGATATCTTTTGGATGCCAAACTCTCCTCGTTCGATGTAGGGCATCTTCTTAAGAAAGTAACCACTCTACATATGAGTAACATAAAGAATGTCCCAAGCTATCTAAATATCTCCAATTCTTGAAGGAAGCATGCAATGCATGCATTTAGTTGAGGTCAAGCCACCTCCATTGTGCTACTCCGTTAGAGACCATCCAAGGGCTAATCATACATCATGTACACTTAATCTCATGAAGCACCCCCAAACATGGTGTAAACACATTTGAAGTAATCATGAAAGCTAATGGTTTCTTTTTATGAGGAAAGTGCTTTCACCAATACCAATCAATTCCTTTTGCAATTGCACCAAACCTTCCATCAAAAAATATGTACCTACCACAATCCTGGAATCTATCCAAATGTAATCCTCCATCAAGTTACCACACCTCTCCTTAGGACAATTGGAAGGCTCATTGATGGAGGAAACCAATGCAATGTGGCTAGAATATCATCTTGGAGATATACTCACTAAAGATGTGTTTTCTCCTATGTTAAATTCTGAATATGTTATATGATAGATGAAAATATACTTTAAACTTCTAGGGCTTAATAAAAGTAAGATGCAGATAGAACATACCAATAGATCGATGGAAGACAAGCCAAAAACAGAGATAAAGAATGGTGGCGTTATGATGGTCAGCAGGATGCTTCAACTAGCAAAGTCTCCATAAGTTCGGCCAACCCAATGTGTCACACAACCCCAAGACGTCTTATCAAGAATACTCCACCAAGACGCTGCACCAAGAAGCCCTAAACGCAGAACCAGGAATGCTGCTCCATCACCATCCAAGAAAGATGAAAAGTTCCTCCACAAAATTGTGTGTGTAAAATGAACTCCAAGTCTCTCCAATATATAGGCATTTGTGGGGGTGTGTGACACATCTCTTATGCATGTGGGATAAATCAAGCCGACTTTGCACATGTGGAATAAATTCAAAATACATGTTCTGCTCATCCGATCAAGGTGATCTTTAGATCGATCTTGCACCTCTCCGAAAGAGGAATCCAATAAAAATATTGGCATCATCATCTAAGCATCACAACATGGAATTTGGACCTAGTTGCTTAAAATTAACACTCCCTCTCAACTCGGGAGAACTCCATCCACCAGTGCCATCCAAACATCGTGCGTCATCCCGCTGTAACTTGCTTCGCTGGCTTTTTTATTTCAAAACAAAAGGTAAGTCACAAAGACATCACCCCTGGCTAACCCAAAGTCAGCTTAGAGGTCTGAAACCTCTATAGGACTGAAAGGAGTCACATACCAACCCAAAGTTGGTTTAACTGACCCGAAGTCAATTGGAGGTCCAAAACCTCACTAGACTTGATCCCAGATCATGTGGTTGGGCACGTGCCATCCTAGACATAGAGAGTACGATAATCTTCGATGTGTCCATCGGTCTTGCTTTGGTCTCTATTCACATTTCCCACCTCATTGGCCAAATGAGAGGTACTTCCCATGAGTCCGAAACTCCATGGGTAGGATGCATACGGGGCACAGATTAGAGAGAGGTAAACCAACTCAATATCATCACGATGGGGCGGAAGCACACCAACAAGGTTCGGCAAGCCTAGCCCTATGGTTGCTTATAGCTCTAAGAAGCTATCCCCAAAGCCCCCCTGGAGCTCCTAGAGCTCATCATCCAATAGGACCCTCCAAATAGGGTTGTTCTGCGATTCCAAGATTCTCATGGAAGGTTAGGAGCATGACCTTCCCCAAGGGCTTTGTGAGAATATCTGTGACCTGCTCATCAATTCCTATATGATTGAGCCTTACGACGCCTCACTGTACCATATCCCGGATAAAATGGTACCAGACATCAACATGCTTGGATCGATCGTGGAACACAATATTCTCTGACAAACGAATCCCCCTTTGGTTATCACAAAGGATAACGATGGCATCTAGAACATGCTCGAACAAATCACTGAAGAGCTTTCGCAAGTGGCTTCACAACAGGCCATACATGCTGCAATGTATTTGGCCTCAGCGGTGCTCAAAGCTACCGACTTCTACTTCGTGCTCGAAGTAGACCCAAGTCTCAAGCAACATCGAGATGTGCTCTTGCGATCCACCACACTGCCAGCCCAATCAGCATCAGTATGTCCACGGAGTCTCAAACTCCCGGCAGTCTATCTCAGCCCATGGTCTATTGTGCCCCAGAGATATCTCAAGAGTTTCTTGGCACCAACCTAGTGAATGTTATGAGGATCAACCATGTGTTGACTCAAAGTGTTGACTACACAACATACGTCCGGACGGACGTTTACTAAGAACATCAAGGCCCCTACGAGTTGACAATACTCGGTAGGATTTGCTAGCACGGGCCCAGAAGCGCTTCCACTCAACTTCTTAAAGTTGAGCTCCATCGGTGTTGACACAGACTTACAACCCACCATTCCAAATCTTTCCAGCAGCTTCAGAATGTATTTCCCTTGAGGGAGGAAAATCTCGCCAGGTCTCTGCCAGACCTTCAGGCCTAGGAAGTAATGCATCAGTCCTAGATCTTTCATCTTGAACTCGGAAGCAAACTCCCTCTTATACTGATGAATGAGAGGGTCAACACCTGTCAGGAAGAGATCGTCCACATATGTTGAGATTTTGTGTATTTGGGGTAGCATTAGTTGTGCTCTAGGTCCCAAATTTTGAGGAAGAACTAGAGTTCACCTGATCTACAAGACCCAGAAATGGATTTGGGAAATTTCATTTGGTTTAGGAGATATTAAATTAATTAATTATTTTAATGTATTTCCTAAGTTAAAACTTAGGAAAATAAAATAATTAAAGTGAATTTAATTAAACATGTGATGAAATTTTCTTAATTCACACGGATCAAGCTTTCTTTTAATCTTAGCCATTGATTAAAGATCTAATCTTGGTCGTTGATTTGTCAACGAGAAAAGTATAAAGGAAAGGCTTGGGGTCATTTGTAAGACACACAGAAGCAGAGCACTGAAGCTAAGCTGAGATTCTAGGGCGGGGTTGCTAAGAATTCTCAAGTGTTTCAGTTGCAGAGAGGGGAATTTAGACCAAGGGGATGATCTGATCCCGAGGTCTAGAATACACAAGAAGCAGAGAAGAGATCAGGAAAGACAGCGCGGCGGCCGTAGTAGCAACAAGGACAACGTGATTTTTCGGGAAGCCCTTCGGGGGTTACGCGAGAGACCCTTAGGGACGGCGTAGTGAGCGCGTCACCCGAGTGCGGGGTAACCACGGTCCTTCCGATGACGGTCTTGAGCATTTGGAGGCCTTCAAAGGCTGACGCAGTGTCTTTTAGGGGCAGATCTGGGGTTTCTAGTCCTAGATCTGGCTGAGTTCTGTAAATCCCGTTTGAGGGTGTGGATCAATCAGTATTGTTGGTCTTAGAACAGCTAGGTGCTGCAGATCTAGAGTTTTCTCTATAGGGTTTTCCAGATCTGGAACCCAGAGTTGTGCATTCAGAAATATTCTTAATTATAGAGCCCTCCCGGCGGCTAAGTAGGTTTTCCCGTTAAGGTTTTTCCGGGGAACTGAGTTTGTCAGAAATAAGCTTGTGTCCTTTGTGTCTATGTGTGCATGTGCTTATTCTAGATATGAATTGGTAGAGATCTGTTATGTGTTTTTCTTTGACGTTAACTTGAATTTATTCAGTTGATAACTTGTATAGGTAGGAGAAGCTTAACCGGGTTAGCAGAAATAATTTCTGCATAAGAATTAAGATTCAGAAATTTCTACAACATAGAGAACCAGAATGAGAGGCTTTTCTCTATCAACCTTGAAGTAAAGGTTCAAATCAACATTACTTCGAGTGAAGCCCATCTTCATCAAGTAGCTCTCTGTCCTCTCGTACCAAGCCGCTCTCTATCCTCTCGTACCAAGCCCTGGGGGCTTGCTTCAACCCATAGAGGGCTTTCTTCAACCTGCATGCATGAGAGTCTCTATCCTTGACTTCGAACCCCAGAGGTTGCTCCTCATACACCTCTTCCTATATTGGACCATGCAGAAAAACAGTCTTCACTTCCATCTGATGTAGACTCTATCCTTGCGTAAGGGCAATAATAGATCGGATGGTAGTATATTGGACCACAGGTTCACGTATATCATCCTAGTCTATGCCTTCCTTTAGAGAGAAGCCTCGGGCACCAAATCTTGCCTTGTACTTTTCAGCACTCCCATTAGATCCATGCTTGATCTTATAAAGCCATATCGAGGTGACAACATCTTTGTCCTTTGGTCTCGGGACCATATCCCAGACATCGTCCTTCATAATGGACTAGCATCCTTCCAGACTTGATGCTTTACGACTTCTTCAAATGATCCAGGCTTATATTGTACTAATGGCTGCTAGATACCCTTGGTATCTATATGGCTTCTTTCTTTCCTAGAATGTCCCCCTTTTTGGGCCCATATGTCTCTCGGCATCCTCGAGAGTACCCCTGAGCCATGAGGGCCTTCTCTAGCAATGTCATTTTCTCAAGTGCATACACGGTTGTGGTCTCCCTCTAAATGCCAACTCCTCTGCAAAAGTGCCATTATTAGTCCTTAGAATCTTGATCTTCTTCTTCAAGAAATATATCCAGCATATCAGATAAATCAGAATGTATCAACGGCCAAACATTAGATGTCTTTGTGATACTTGAGGGAAAAAGAAAGTCCCCCTTTTTATGTTTTCCCGCGGCATAACTCTGATATATGCCTTCATGATTATTTTGAATTTGGGCATCCCAAACACCAACTTCCTTTCCTCAGAAAGGGCTTTGTAATCGTAGACTTGAATCTTACTCACCCACTGTCAAGGCCATACAAGAATCATAGCCATATACTACCATATATCTGCTATACATCTTGACAGGTATCATATATTACCCTACACATCGCTATCATATTCATTACTGACATACTGCCATACAGTACTGAAGTTGTTTTATTTATGACTTTGATTGGGAGTGATATGACTAGCTGACTCAAAATATCTCATATTCAACAATAAAATCATCATATCTCAACATACAACAATATTGTTCATAACATATAAAAACATGTGGCATAGTGCAAAGCTACATTTCGATTCCATAGATGGTATTATGACCATTTTCCCACACAGACAACTTGAGACAACTTTTGTGACCATGATTTTGCTTACAACAGCAGTATGTCAACTTATGACCAGATTTATAGGACTAGTCTGAGCAGAAAATTAATGACCACATTCTATAAGGCATAAATACAAGTTTTTTCAAGTCCAGAAATAAACCTGGTTCAATGCAGCAACGTGACAGTATCTTGCGGAAATACCCCAACTTGTTGATGTGACTAGTATGTATACAGCATAATTATATAGATTCTGCCATATGCCACTGTCCATATCTTCCCATAGAACAAGAACAAATACAATGACTTACTTTGTTGAAGATGCACTCCACTTACATCCCTTTGGTCTCTTATCCTTTCCGTCCACTTCCCTTGAACACCAGGCAGGTCCTTTGCCACCTATACAGAGAATATGCTTCTCCAATACCTCTGCCTCCGCTGTTCACAGGGTCCTCCGCTGCTTTAGATACACTAGCACATTTAGCTCTTCAATCTGCCTTCTATAAATGACAAAGCTCCACTTAGGTCATTGAACATAGGCCAATATTAGTTTTCCCTCTAAAAGTGGTGTTCCACATCAAAAGCACTGTTCATAGGGTCTTCAACAAACTTCCTGCATACAATAACTCAGTTGCTACTGAGTCACTGATCTTAGGCTCCACGGATTTGCCTTCCAACAGTGAATTACTTCTCCAAGTTTCACTGTACATAGGCACCAATCATCCGGCATCTCACAGTCACTTTACTTGCTCCAAGGTGACTGTACATAGCCTTCAACACATTGTCATTACTCACCTTAGTAGGAAAGTCCTTAAACTTCCTTTCAACACTCATACACAACAAAGACACGTCCATTACTCCAGAAAGTTGAAACTAGCTTACGACAAATGATTTTACAGTCTTCCTCCACTGCGCTAATTCTCAAATCTAAGTCATATCAGTATACATTTATTATTTCAATCCTTTGATCTTTTCTCTTCCGTTTCTGTAAATCGGTGTCTTAAGCTCTGAAGATTCAAATGTTGAATTATTTTCTGCGCGTAATTCCGAATAGTCGGGAAACGACAACATCGAACAACATACGAAATGCTTTAAAGTTCAACACACAGGTGGATTTGGGTGACTCCTCTGCCTCACATAGACGAAGTTTTGCCGACTTGATTTATTAATATATATTTTACGTGGAATTTGTCCACTGTATTTGAACTCATACAGAAATTTCTGATCGACTTTCACTCTGTTATGCATAGGCACCATGCATAGGCACAGGTGGGCTCGGTGATAAGAAATCGCTGCCCCTCTATGTTTCAAACATAGACTTCCTTTGATTAAATATATTTTACGTAGAGTTTGATTCGCCTACTAAATTCAACGATTTTGGAAGTGCTCTCATTGACACATAAATGAAACTCAACCACATGAATCCAGCAGCCTTGGCGAGATTGAAATCCAAGAATATCCCACGCTCGTGATTGCACGGATTTCCCTCGGCAATTTCCCAGGCTCAACCTCTGATTTGGTCAGCAAATTCGGCTCCACTTCATTCTCCCGACAACCACAGTTCGATTTGGTCCACACGAATGCAAAGAAATCGACCCATCACCAGAAAAGATTTGGTCTCTGTCAACTAATTCACCTTCTATGAATCACCACCAAAAACTCACTGACTGCACTTGATCCAAAGTATGAAGCTCAAATTATTCTGCTGGAAATTTCAAAACTTAATCCATGCGCGCGGGCAGTGTGAGAAAGTGATTGCACTTTGTCTTCGATTTTGGACTGCACTCAGCAATCCCACCTGCAGAAGTAAACCCAGAAATTGACCATCCTTCTTCCTTCTTGAAACCCTCGGCAGCCTCAGACATAGATCTCTTCACGCTGTTTATAGAAGCTTTTTCCACGCTGAAGATTATGGCATATGAATTTCGCTGAAGGGTAGGGCACATGTATTTCGACTGCATCAAATAGTCCTTTTCTTACTTCCCTAGATTCTCAACAAGATGGGCTTTGTCTTCTCCTTAGCTTTGATACCATGTTAAATTCTGAAGATGTTCTATGCTAGATGCAAATATACTTTAAACTTCTAGGGCTTAATAAAAGTAAGATGCGGATAGAACATACCAATAGATCGATGGAAGACAAGCCAAAAACAAAGATAAAGAATGGTGGCGTTACGGTGGTTAGCAGGATGCTTTAACCAACAAAGTCTCCATAAGGTCAACCAACTCAATGTGTCACACAACCCCAAGACGTCTCATTAATAATACTCCACCAAGATGCTGCACCAAGAAGCCCTAAACACAAAACCAGGAATGTTGCTCCATCACCATCCAAGAAAAAAGAAAAATGGCTCGACAAAATTGTGTGTGTATAATGAACTCCAAGTCTCTCCAATATATAGGCATCTGTGGGGATGTGTGACACATCTCTTATGCATGTGGGATAAATCAGGCAGACCTTGCACATGTGGAATAAATTCAAAATACATGTTCTACTCATCCGATCAAGGTGATCTTTAGATCGATCTTGCACCTCTCCGAAAGAGGAATCCAATAAAAATATTGGCATCGTCATCTGAGCATCACAAGATGGAGTTTGGACCTAGTTGCCCAAAATTAACATCCTGCCTACTCCTATGCCTTTTATAATGTTTGGGTGAGCCATCTTAGTTTTTTGTTTGTTGGAGTAGAAGGCGAGGGAATATCCAACTATGTTTCACCTCCTCAACCTTGAAATCAAACTCATCATGGGTCTTTCAATCAACCTTTTGATCAACAACCTCCTTACTCTCCTCAATCACCAAAAGAGAATCCAATGAACCAAAAGATCTGACATGCTCATCAAACTTCACACCTTTGCTTACTTTGTTTTTTTGTTTCACGAGAATGTAGATCCTACAAGAGGTAGAAGTATCATTGTATTCATCGACAAAAGATGCCATTACAACATCTTGAACCTCCAAAGAATGCTAAACACCTATGAATTTGAAGGAATTTAACTATAGATCATAAACAACCTACGAACCCTCAAGTCATTGTCATAGTCAAGATCTTTAGACACCACTTCATGAATTGTTTAGGACGTCCTATAAAGATAATGACATCTCCATACAAGACCAAGACAAGTGGATTTGATCTATCAAACTTGCAAAGATAGAAATCTGCACAAGTCACATCCATCCTGAAATACAAAGCTCGTAGGTAATGTTTGTTGAGAAATCTAGGGCATAGGAGAATTAGGTGATTTCTCTTACAATGATAACTGCTTGTGGATACCTTTTACTTAGATTAGGTTCTTCTTTGGCTTAGATTATTATAATATTCTTCTTCATCAAACAGTTACCAAACCATAAACAATAATGAGACAAGAGACACAAGATGTAGGCGATCAACCAGGGCCAAAACCTCTCCAACTTGAGAGGAAAACCCAAACAAATCTTTATTCTTATAGAATCTTCAAGTGACGAATTCCAAGACCAAAACTCTTGACCTAACGAAATCTCCAAGACCAAGTCACAAGACTTCTTCGAGTAATTCTTCTTCCTTGATTCAATGCTAGTTAAATTGGTTGCTTCCCTTTGGATCTCGACTACCCTTCAAATTTCGGCCTCTTGGATCAGACCTACAATTATCTGCCTCTTCAGAAACCCTAGTTGCAACACGTGTGAGGGTATCTCCACCAATTTTGTACATTGATTCCCCTCGCTTGGATAGTAAGACTTCTTCTGCAATTCGGCTTGATGGATACTCTTCCTTAATTCGACCTCTAGGATGATAGTGCTAGCCTCGACTTCTTCTGCAACAAATGACACTAATTTTCCTTGCACGTGCCAACTATATTGGCCCAAAAACAAATCAGAACTAACTCGATTATGATCCTCCTTTCTTCGCTTGGTGATGAGCTTATTCTTTGGTGTTTTCTCGCACTTCCTTTTCTATCTTGTATGCTTGATTGAATCGTCTTTAAGTGATGCTGAATTCTTCTATATATAGTGGTCTGTCCATGTATAATAAGCCGAATTGCACTTGTGACTAGGTCGACATCTCCTTCTAGAATAATATTTAGCTCTTTTGGAAGGCCGACTTGAACATATGCTTGTGACGAGGTCTTGGAGGGTTAATGACTCAAACAATTTCTCCTTTTACAATATGTAACATGCCCAAATGGGTCTTCAATACATGACATTGACTCACTAGACTTTATGACTTAATGACCAAACCTAATAGCTCACAATGGGAGCTTGATCTAAAAATAAAATTCCTTGAGCATGAAACCCATGCCTCAAGCTTAAAAAAATAATTTTATTTGTCTTCTTTTCATTAATTACATAAAATCACAATTGCACATGCCATTATGAAGACCGAACCTAGTTAAATATTTCAACACTCCCTTTTGACTAGGGAGGTATTCATAATCCATACAAGGTACTTGGACATTCTCAATCTGAAGAATTCTCATAAGAAGAGTCAAATTGGTAACCCATTTGTATAGCATCATATCATCCAACATTGTCACATAGCAAGGCCTTGACTAACCGCTCTATCTCTCCACAAGATCAAAGCACAATGTTGGCAAGACCAATGATTTATAAGCACCCTCATCATTGTCTCTCTCGAAACATACCCCACCCGGGTTCACTCAGAGTATGTTCTATCAAGACTATTCTTATCTTGGATTCCTAGTCCTCAAAGAATATCGTTCCTCTACGACTACTCTTATCTTGTATGCCTTGCCACATCCTCAAAGAGTATCAGATGCTAGATGCTTACCCAATCCTCCTTTCCATCTTCCCAAGTGAAGAAAAGAATGATGTGTCTATCTCTCCCTCTTAACTAGGGAGGACATACCCATTCCAATGAAGGAATGTACCCATTCCTATAAAGAGGAATGCACGCAAGCTCCCTCTTAATCAGGGACTTAACCAGGGTCCCTCTTGACCAGGGAATTTCCTCCAACAACTCTTTAAGTGGAGACCATGGGAAGAACACCTACTTGTAGTATTCCTTTTGATGTCATGAATTTATTTTTATTCAAGAGTCTTCATCTTTTGGGACCTCTTCGTAGGGCACATACCATCCATTAGTTTCATTCAAGAATCATGTCAGTCATGTCATCCTTCTTTTTCATCAAAAAGTGATCTATTAATCCATATATGGCCTTCCTTCATGCCTTGCTGCCTTTTTCATGTCATGTTTTCTTAAGGATCTTTCATCCGACCACATGAGCATTAGTTGTAGAAGACATCCACAACTCTTCCCTTGGCATCCCTGCAATAGCCCATCCAGATATTGCTCAAAAATGAGGGAAATGAATCATTAAATGAAGATTACCTTTGTGATGGTCTTTCATCATGACATCTTCCTATTTGCATCAACATCTTGCATATACATTGACACATCTCCAAAAAGATATATGATGTCAAGGGTCTCTTTCTTTTTCAAACTTCATCAAAATCTTCATATCTTTCCCATGGAGATATCATAGTCAAAACCTCTTTAGTTCTTGGATGTTTATTTCCTTTTCTATAGTTATAATTATGATTATCTCTTCCTTCCTCTAGAGTCTATTCACACATTTTCTTCCAGGAACTTCCAATCACAATTCCTTTTGTCAACTACCTCATATCACATATGAGGACATTATGTTGATTTCATCTAGTCATTGTGTGACACATGCCTTCATGCATCCTTTCATAGGAGGAGATCCTTTCTTTTGATCATGCTCATTCATGATATTTGAAACCATATGACATGACCCTATTTTATCAAGTATAAGCATACATACCTCATCCCTTTCTTTTGGTCATCTAGTCTTCCTATAACAACTTTCTTGATTGAAAGAACTTCAACCTTTGACCTGCTTCACTTCTTTTGTCATCATACCATGATCCCATGAATCCCATACAAGTTGGAATTTCCGGCGAGACACTTGCTTCTACCAGTAGGTGAACCTTCCAATGAAGATTCTATTAGAGGATCTTGATTATCCTCAACCTGCAAATCCTCCTTTTGAACGATGTATGATGAGCTCTATACTAAATGATTTTTTTTCATAAGTACTCCTTATGCATCTTATGAGGTTACCAAGAGCTACATCCTTCTATCACAGACTCCTATTTCAACTATCTTTCATGCTTCTTTATGATGATGTTACGAGCTCTTATTTTCAATTGTATGCTTCTATGATGCCATCTCCTAACATTATGCATCCTATCATGCTTCTAATGATTCCTATGATAGTCATACTTTACAATAGAATATTTGAAGTAGAAGCTTGAAAAGAACTAGGTGAGGAAGACTATCTCAATCATAGTAGAGATCTTTTACTTCCTCCTTCTTGGATTTCTTCTTTTCTGCTTCTTCCACTTCTTCAGTGATATGGGATTCTTCCCTTTCTCTTTTGATATTGTCCTTTTTAAGCTTAGGACAATCCTTCTTATAGTGCCTATATTCTTGACATTCTTCCCTTCCTCTTTTGATATTGTCCTTTTTAAGCTTAGGGCAATCCTTCTTATAGTGCCTATATTCTTGACATCCATAGCATTGAACCTTTGCCATATTCTTCTTTCGTTTTTGAGGACCAAATTTCCCAAACTTCTCTTTTCTCTTTGCCATAATAGCATATGATTGAGTTTGCTCATTTGATCCTACATCAGATATTGCCTTCAACCTTGTTTCTTCAATTTTGCATAGTGACCATAGTTCATTGAATGGAGAAGCTTCCTTTTTCCCATAGATACTCGATGAGAAGTTGCCCCATTCTTCCGGTAGTGCATTGAGCACTATGGTAGTGTAGCGATCAATAGTCGTATATGCAACAGAAATATTTAAAATACTTCGTAGACAAAGACATCCATTGTAGGATAGAAATTGTAAATTGTATATTGTATAACAGAGTTGAAAGGATGATTACAAATGAGAATGAGGGCCTGCTTATATACCCTAGACAAGTGCCCTTTCAAGAATGGTTATGTCTCTAAGACATGCCTCTTCATTAGTAACTAACTAATCATTAGTTAATGACTTATTATTTATTATTACATTTACATTTATATTTATTATTATTTTATTATGAATTATATTCATAACATAGCCTCTCCCTTCAAGAAGCTTTGTCCTCAAAGCTTACTTAAGAAGGATAGGTTCTCTTCTGTCATTCGAAATATCTTCTCATTTCTGAGCTTTCATCCTTGTCGCTACAAGACGATATGGTGTTCTGAGTAATAGACAGAATTGTCGTACTGAAAACGGATCAGACCGTCCTAGATTAATCTTCTAGTGAATCTTCTGACCTTTAGAAATGAGTAGTGAGTAGTTATCGTATGACTAGATTGAGCTTACTTCAGTATTCTTCGGAACATAAGTTTGTTTATGTTCTGCGTGATATAGATTTGTAGATTGATTAAGGTGTCTACTCTTATGATTGGGATGTAGATAAGGAATTTGTGTTTGAACTTCCTTAGATGTTTTAATGGTAGTTTCCTTATTTGCATTAGGCAATGTTGTTGTTGACTTAATTATTGAATCCTTGTTTGGGGTATCCTCTGTTTGAACAACCTCTAAGTACATTTTTACTTCAAAAGGGTTTGGATTTGCCTGAACTACGAGATTAATGGTATTGATGTTTGTTTCTTCGGCTTGGACTGCTACATCTTGAGATTTTGATGCTTCCTTTGCGACAAGTTCTTTGAACTTATTCGTCAATGATTTCTTTTTGTCCTTAATTTTTTTAATCTGTTTGAGAAGATTTTGATTATGATTTTTGAGACGTAAGCATTCCTCATTATCTGAATCAACTTTATTTTGGCCTTCATGCTTATCGTCTTTTAAACACTTGATTTGATTTATTAATGTTTGGTTAAGGCTCTTTAAACATAAATTTTCTTCTTCTTGTTCTGATAAACTCTCTTTGAGTTCCTTCTTTGATGCTCTAGCTTTCTTGACTTGTTCGAGCAACTTTTCTTGGTGTTCTCTGAGGCGCGAAACTTCTTTGTCTTTGCTAGAGATGACTTCTTCAAGGTCTCTTTGCTTTCTTGATATAGTTTATTTGTTATCTTTGAACATCAAGTCTGAGATATTCTTAAAGTATTCTGATGCAGACATTATCGATTTTGACTACCATTGTCATGTCTCGAAATATGATCATCTTCCCCTTATAAGGAAAAGTCAAAACTTGTTTCTCCATGTTTAACATGAATGTACCCAAATCCTTAAACCAAGATTGACCGAGAATGATGTCAATCTTTCTATCATACATAGTTACAACAAGAAATTGAGATATGTACTCATAATGATCTATTGTCACTTGTAAATCACTAATTTCATATTCTTTTCTGTCAAAAATATTTTTCCTTTCACCAATGCTTGACTCTAGAATTAATAGTTGATTTGCCAAATTAATGTTGATGTAGTTTTCCTCGTCACGTGTGCTGATAGTAATTTCTTTCCTTGGATACTTCCTTCTAATGTAATTAATCTATGATCAATAACTGAAAGAACTTCGTAGGAAAATTGTTCTTCCTTCGTCTTTTTAGACTTGAGCTCCATTATTTCTATCATTTTTTTTCCTTGATTGATCCCATTTTATTTTGATTTGAACTTAGAGCTTATGTAACTTTTTTTTTTTTTAATTAATTACTCAACGCTTTTTATTTTTATTTTTTTCAAATCTAAATTTTAATTTCACACTCCCACACCTCTTTTCCTTCTTCCTCCTCTTATTCTAAACCTTTATTCACTTTTCTTAAAGAGATAATTGTAATACCCTTCTTAATCCTTTTTTTAAGATCCTTGTATGAAATGCTTTTTGTATCACTTGATCACTTTTGAATTTTTAATTATCTGCCTTTGTTCTTGTGTAATATATATCGTTTAATAATACACCCAAATTCCCCAGTAAACTAAATAATGAAAAGTCACAACTTGGTTGGTGCCCTTTCGAAAATAACAAGGTACGAATAAGCCCAACAAATATGAGATTGTAGATTTACTACACAATTCCGCAGCCTGACGAGGTGGTCGAATCGTACAGAAAAGGCAGCAACTGTATGAAAGATGGAGTAGGTGCAATGTAAGGATTGTGTATGGCTGCGGTAAAACAAATTGTATCGAGTTGTTGCATCATACTAGTGAATCGGTGGTTGATTGGTGCGATTCTCGTTTGTGGAATAGATGGCGGCAACAACGATTATCTGAGGGTACAACGTTATCACAGTAGTTTTCTGAATGGTGGTTGCACAGACATCAGCATAATGGGAGCGGTGGTGGGAGTCGAACGAACATGATGAGAAGGGGGTGTCTGGTTCCAGTGGGACAGTGGCTATCATGGTAGTGGGTTGGGGGATACGGCAGGTCACAGACAGCAGTGGCGGTGGATATGCACGTGGTCGGCAGTTGTTGGACGACTGGTTTGCTGGTGATGTCGGCTGGTGATGGAACGAGGGTGTCGTAAGGCTATTGGGTGGACTCTATGGTTGGATCGGTCGGTCTGTCGACGACTTGGTGGTGCGTCTTTGCCAGCGGGGGGCGTCAGCCAGGTAAGTCGAAAATATTTTTTTTTACATTTTTTCTTTAAATTATATATATATATATATATATATGTTATTTTTTATATGTATATTTTTTTCCAAATGTATTTATTTGTTTTTGTTTAATTATTTTTTTTCCTTTTAATTTTCTTTTTCTATATTTTTTTTAATAATAATTTTTTTATTCTTCTTTCCCCTCCCTTTTTTTTTTAATAACTATTTTTCCTTGGCCCCTTTATAAAATTTTTTTTCTAATTTTTTTTGTTTTTTAGGCCAAGGGCCTGCCATCAAATCCGATGGAATGGAGAATTTCCAAGACTGGTGTAGCGAAACGCTTAGATTTTGACGACAACAAAGTTGACAATGAGTTAGAGGCCAAGGGCCGGTGATCAGAGAACGAAGCTCTGATACCAATGTAGCGAGCGACCAACAGTCGTATATGTAGCGGAAATATTTAAAATACTTCGTAGACAAACACATCCATTGTAGGATAGAAACTGTAAATTGTATATTGTATAAAAGAGTTGATAGGATGATTACAAATGAGAATGAGGGCATGGTTATATACCCTAGGTAGATGCCCTTTCACGAATGGCTATGTCTCTAAGACATGCCTCTTCATCAGCAACTAACTAATCATTAGTTAATGACTTATTATTTATTATTACATTTACATTTATATTTATTATTATTTTATTATGAATTATATTCATAACAGTCTACAGGTAGTCATTTCTCTATCAGAAATTATCTCTCCCAATTCTTGTAATTGATCTCTTATTTAAGATATCCTCATAAAGTATGAGGCTATTCCTTCTTCTTTTGATAACTTCATCTTGTAGTGTTCTTTCCTTAACGAGATTACTTCACTCGTAGTGCTTACGAAGAACAATTCTATGAGTTTGTCATATATTTCTTTTGATGTTTCTAATTTTGATACATAGGGAATGAGGGGATCCTTGATGGATTTTATGAGAATCCTTTGAACCCTTACTTCCCCTTTCATATATCTTGCAAGTGCTTGAGCATATTATTTTGGAGGTTTGGAGATTGAGCCCTTGACATGTTCCATGACCTTATTTTCTATGAAGTTCAGATCTGCCCTATTCTTCCACGCTAGAAAGTTTGTGTAATATCCCGTTTCAGGGATATCTCTAAAACACGGCAAACTCCAACCAGAGATGGACTAGGAGGGCATTTACCGGATATTCCGCCTCTAAAAAGAGGACGAGATCCGGAGGCTACCTGGCCCTTTCCAGACTCTGTCTAAGAGTGGAAGATCAATACACCAAGTGGTATAGAACTAGAATGCTCAAGAATATATAAAAATAACAGTGTAGTAGACAGATAGTAGCATAGAAAGAATGTACGGCCACTCATCCAGAAATATAGAGAGGAAATGCTAAGCCATTTTGTTAAACTGAGAAATATACTGAAGTATAATAGGTGATCAGAGTGATGGCACCTAGACTTGCTCAAGGCAAGAGAAGAAATACTCTCAGAATACACCAGAAATGGCTACTCTCTGAACTGCGTCCCAGCTGCTGGAAAACTGCCGTGTAGCTGCTACTGCTAGAATGAACTGAAGACTAGGGGCTGTTCCCCTTGCCAGAATGAGCTGAAAATCTGAAAACCTCCTCTACTCACCGATCCCGACAAAACCCAGAAACCATATCAAGAATGGCCGACCTCCGAAAAACACCCCCTTGGGGAATTACGCTGGCCTCCAAGGCTCTGCGCAGAGGCTAAATGAGAATGACTAAAACACCGCCTCAAACTCCACCAAAATCCTCCCACAGGCAAAGGCTGATCCTCTGCTCAAAATCTCGGCTCAATCTCCTGCAGAAATCCCGATCCGGAGCACCTCCAAGATGGACTGCGTCCTCCCTCTCAGTGACTGCGCAGTCTCTATGAAAGCCCAGCTCCGCAACAAACCCAAACACTAAAACCTCTCACAAAATACTGAAGAAATAACTTTTCCCGAGCAGGCACTCGAAGTCCCCCGGGGCTAAGGGCGAGATCTCCGACCGGAGACACTCAATGCACTAAACAGTGCTGCAGACAGGCTAAACAGCCAGTGTGCTCAAGAAGACAAAACACATCAACAACAGAATGAATCAAATGAGAAGGCTCCTCTCTCTTTTATAATGTTGGCCTTCCTCCAACCCTAAGGCCCCTCTCCTCGACGAGCCTCCCTCTCTTGCCACGTGCTCTTCTTCTCCTGCGCAGTAGCTTCTAGAGCATACGTGGGCCCCCTCTCTACGTGGTGCTTGGCCCCCCCCTTGACTCCCTCGTAAGTCACAACGTTGTGCTACTAGGAAGGTGTTTTATTCCACTTAAGTGAGTTAGACCCTCTCCACTCACTTTTTATTTATTTATATACTATAGACAACAAAACTGAACAAAATCGAATATTCCAATTAGCTGTCGCTAATTAGGAATATTACAGTCTCCCCCGGCAAAATGTTGCTTGTCCTCAAGCAACTGAAGTGATGGATGCTGCAAAATCTTCTCACTCTCCCAAGTGGCATCCTCATCCGACAATTTCTTCCACCTCACCAAGAATTCCTGGACTGTCCTGCTCCGTAGCTGCCTCTCCCTGGTATCAATAATAGCCTCTAGCTGCAACACCAAGTGCCCCTCATCATCCGTGGGTGGTAGCTCCTCTGTCACTGTTACCTGCTGCCCAAGCGCCTTCTTCAGGCATGATACATGAAAAACGTTGTGGATCTTGCTGCCTTGGGGCAGCTCCAACTCATACGCAACTTGCCCAATCCTGGATATCACCCTGTATGGCCCGTAAAAGCGAGGCTTGAGCTTCTCAGCTCCCTTCTGCTTCAGCGACGACTGTCAGTATGGCTGTAATCATAGGTAGACCAAGTCCCCTACCTCAAACTGTCTCTCCACCTGAACTCTGTCGGCGTACAACTTCTGCTGGTTTTGTGTTGTAGAGACATATTGTCCTTGAGAGCTCGGAGAATGTCCTGACTCTCTTGGATCCAAATCTTGGCTCTAGGAGCCTTGCTAGCACCGAACATCACATCAGCAAAAGATAAGGAATGATACCCATACAAAGCATAAAACGGTGACATACTAATGGACATGTGATGTGTCGTGTTGTAGCAGTACTCCCCCAAATGCAACCACTTCAGCCATGCCCGCTGCTGCCCACTGACATAGTTACGCAAGTAGCCCTCCAGCCACTTGTTAACTATCTCCGTCTGTCCATCCATCTGTCGGTGATAACTGGTACTCGGTGTCAACTCCGTCCCCACTAGTTGGAAAAGCTACTGCCAAAATCTGCCCATGAAGCGGCTGTCCCTGTCACTAATGATGGTCTTAGGAAGACCATGCAGCCTGAAAACCTCTCTGAAGAACAGCTTGGCCACTTGTGCTGCTGTGTAATGCGTGGATATGGCGAAAAAGTGCGCATATTTTGTCAGTCGATCAACGATGACAAAGATACAATCCTTGCCTTGAACCATGGGTAACCCTGTGATGAAGTCCATCGATATGCTTTCCCATTTCCCCTCTGGAATGGGAAGAGGCTGCAACAATCCTGTGGGATGGCTCATCTCCCCCTTGTTCCTCTGACAAACATCGCACTCGCTGATGTGCTGGAGTACGTCCTCCTTGAGGCCCTTCCATGAGAACCTCTCTCTAATGGCCATGTAGGTTTTGGTAAACCCCTGATGGCCTGCCAATGGAGAATCATGTGATGCCTGGAGTATCTTCTTCTTAAGCTGAGATCCCTCAGTCAAGAAGATCCTGTCCCTGTAGTAGATGATCTCATCAACCACCCTGTACCTGTCATCTGCCACCTGTCCATCCAGCACCTCACATGCAAATCTGTCCTTGGAGTGCTCCACTAAAATTCGAGCCCTGCAATCTGTATCCAAGCTCATAAGAGATAACGTGGCTAATCTACGTGAAAGGGCATCTGCTACCACGTTATTCTTACCCTTGACATACTCAAAGTCAAAGTCATATGCTTGGATCTTACTGATCCACTTCTGTTGCCTCTCCTGTAGCTGCTTCTGCTCCAAAAAGAACCTGAGGCTATTGTGATCAATCCTCACCCTGAACCTGTTCCCTACCAAATACTGCCGGAATTTGGCCAAGGCATGCATAATGGCCAACATCTCCTTGTCGTATATAGAATACAACCTCTCGTGCGGAAGGAGCTTCCGGCTCTCAAAGGCTATAGGGTGTCCTCCCTGCATCAATACTGCGCCGATCCCCTCTCCCGACGCATCACACTCCAAAACAAATGGCTGCGTAAAATCCGACAATGCAAGCACTGGGCAGCTACTCATCACCTCCTTGAGCCTGTCAAAGGCTCGCTGCGCTGTATCTGACCAACTGAATGCCCCCTTCTTCGTCAAATCTGTAAGGGGTGCAGCAAGCTGTGAGAAACTCTTGATGAACTTCCTGTAATAAGTACATATGCCAATGAACCCTCGAAGTTCCGTCACGTTCCTCGGCTCCGGCCAATCTCTGATGGCCCTGATCTTCTCCTCATGGACTCTCACTCCGTCCACTCCAATAATGTGACCCAAATACAACATCTCCGTCATCCCAAACTCACACTTGGAGAGCTTAGCATAGAACTGTTGCTCTTCCAAGATATGTAGCACTGCCTCTATATGCTGGAGATGCTCCTCCCAAGTCCTGCTATATATGAGTATGTCATCGAAGAAGACCAATACAAACTTCCTCAGATGACTGCGGAAGATATGGTTCATGCAAGACTGAAAAGTGGTTGGTGCATTGGTTAGCCCAAAAGGCATAACCAAAAACTCAAAGTGCCCATAATGACACCTGAAGGCGGTCTTGGGAATGTCCTGTTCCCTCACGCGAATCTGATGGTACCCTGATCTCAAATCAATCTTTGAGAAGAACTTGGCTCCTCTCAGCTCATCCATCAACTCATCAATCCTGGGTATAGGATACCTGTTCTTCAGGGTCTTCTTGTTCAGGGCCCTGTAGTCAATGCACATTCGCAAGGTGCTGTCCTTCTTCGCCAACACCACGGAAGAAGCGAACAGACTCGTGCTCGGTCTGATGTGCCCAAGAGCCAGCAACTCTAGGATGGCCCGCTTAATCTCATCCCGATAGGCTTTGGGATGCCTATAGTGGGTAGTCATCACCGCCTGAATGCCCTGCTCAAGCTCTATGGTGTGCTCGAATCCTCGGTCTGGTGGCCGACCTGGTGGTATATCTCCAAACACCGCCTCATATCTGTCAAGGTTGGCCTGTATATTAGGATGAACTGCCTGACCAGTAGTCCCTGCCTCTGATGCCCGTAACTCAACCGCCCACTCTATGTCTCCTTTCTGGAAATTTGCCTCCATCCGGTGTGCCGAAATAGTCTGAGGTGGGTAAGTGTGCATCCCGCGGATCTTCTCGTGCTTCCTGGTCTTCTTATCATCCCACTCCATCTCTAAGGCCTCCCAATCTGTGGTGACCTTCCCCAAAGTAATCAACCACTGTACACCCAGTACCACATTGGTATCTGGTATGTTGACCACCAAAAAATGGTCTGTCATGGTGTAGGTACCCATCATCACTGCCAACTCTGGAACATACCGTGCACACTGCATCGTCTGGGCTCCCGGGACCAGAACTGAAAATCCGTCAAAGCTCTCGGTCGGTATACCTCTCCGCTCGACCATCTGTGCATCAATGAAGTTGTGGGTCGCCCCACTGTCAACCAAAACTGATGCTCGCTGGCCATGCACTGTCCCTCGTACGCGCAACGTCAAATACTTGGGAACTCCTCGCAATGCCGCAAGGGTCCCTCTTGTGGGTGCAAAAGCTGCACCTCCTGTACCTGGAGGTGGAGGTGGCAACTGATCTTGGGCTGTTTGACTATCTCCTGCCTCCTCGTCATCCTCCTCATCTTCTTCCCTACTATCATCGGAGAAGACCTCAATGAAGTGTGCTTTGCCCGTAGCACACCTATGCCCTGGTGCCCACGACTCCTGACAAGTGAAGCACAACCGCTTCTTCCTCAGCTCCCTCCTGGCATCATCATCTATCTGAGCCCGTCCGGGATTCCCCTTTGGAGGAGGAACCCTCACATCCTTCCCCTTAGGCTAGAAGCCCTGTCTCTGGGGGTAAGGTGTCCGCGTCCTGGGCAATGCATCCTGTAAGTCCCTAGTCCTGCTGATAGCATCCTGGAGTGTAGCTGGTCTAGTAGATCTGACTAGACCTTGAAGTGGCTCTGCCAACCCCTCCACAAACATATAGATCATCCGTGCCGCGGATAGATCTAGCACCATCACCGAAACCCTCAAGAAATCTGCAATGTATGTCTCTGGGCTCCCTGTCTGCTTGAGCTTCGTCAGCTCAACAAAATGCTGTTCTGGATCCCTCCGGTCAAAACGCTCTATCAACCTCCTGGTAAACTCGGCATATGTCGTCACTGTAGAGTGTCCGAGTGTAACCATCCCATGGAACCACCAGTCCTGGGCCTCACCATCCAAATGTAATGTCGCCACCTTGATGGCCTCCATCTCCAACATCTGGTTAAGCTAGAAATAGATGTCCAGCTTCTCCACCCAAGACTTTGTCGAACTGTTTGATGAGCCATCAAACGTAGGCAAATGGAATCTGCTAGATGTGCGGTGGGAATCTCCATCATGGTAATGTCGGTGCCCTCTATGATGGTCGTGGGGTCTACTGTCCTGCTGGAGCTGAACAAAATCTCGGAATGAGAGAGCATCCCTGAACTCCTTCCCATAGGCCTGATACTCTGCAAAATACTCGCCCATGTGTCCGGGCTCTGCCTCCTGCTGGGCTCCAGCCCCTGTGTCTGCTCCCAAGAAAGTGGGCATGGTAGAGCAGGTAGGTGCACGAGAAGCCATCGGCTGAAGAGTATCACGCTGAGCGGCACCATGCTCCGGCAAATGATGGGATGTACCTGATCCCTTTCCTACCTGGAAAACCTGTGGGGTCTCACGCTGTCTAGCCTCCACAGTGGTGAATCTCTGACCCATCACCTCAATCTGTCTAGCTAAATCCTGCACCAATTTGAGGAGTGCCTCCCCAGCTGACCTGGCCCCTCTTTGTCATACGCCGCCCGGCCCTCTGCGCTGCGATCTAATACGGGCTCCTCCCCCGCTCTGCGTACATCACAAACTCTCTCTCTTTGCTCTTGTGTCCACCACACAGGAACACGGTCTCCCTCTCCGTCGGTATTCTCCGACCCTCGCTCCATGATCTCTGTACTTCCTGCCTCTATAACAAATATATGGTCTCCTCCTCGGTGTCATAGACCACAGGCTGAGCCAGAACTATGCTCTGATACCACTGTAATATCCCATTTCAGGGATATCTCTAAAACACGGCAAACTCCAACCAGAGATGGATTGGGAGGGCATTTACCGGATATTCCGCCTCTAAAAGAGGACGAGATCCGGAGGCTACCTGGCCCTTTCCAGACTCTGTCTAAGAGTGATAGATAAACACACCAAGTGGTATAGAACTAGAATGCTCAAGAATATATAAAAATAACAGTGTAGCAGACATATAATAGCATAGAAAGAATGTACGGCAACTCATCAGAAATATAGAGAGGAAATGCTAAGCCATTTTATTAAACTGAGAAATATAATGAAGTACAATAGGTGATCAGAGTGATGGCACCTAAACTTGCTCAAGGCAAGGAAAGAAATACTCTCAGAATACACCAGAAATGGCTGCTCTCTGAACTGCGTCCCAACTGCTGGAAAATTGTTGTGTAGCTGCTGCTGCTAGAATGAACTGAAGACTAGGGGCTGTTCCCCTTGCCGGAATGAGCTGAAAATCTGGAAATCTTCTCTACTCACCAATCCCGACAAAACCCAGAAACCATATCAAAAATGGCCGACCTCCGAAAACCTCCAGAAAACACCCCCTTGGGGAATTACACTGGCCTCCAAGGCTCTGTGCAGAGGCTAAATGGAAATGACTGAAACACCGCCTCAAACTCCACCAAAATCCTCCCACAAGCAAAGGCTGATCCTCTGCTCAAAATCTGGGCTCAATCTCCTGCAGAAATCCCAATCTGGAGCACCTCCAAAATGGACTGCGTCCTCTCTCCCAGTGACTGCGTAGTCTCTATGAAAGCACAGCTCCGCAACAAACCCAAACACCCCAAACCTCTCACAAAATACTGAAGAAATAACCTTGCCCGAGCAGGCACTCGAAGTCCCCCGGGGCTAAGGGCGAGATCTCCGACCGGAGACACTCAATGCACTAAACAGTGTTGTAGACAAGCTAAACAGCCAACGTGCTCAAGAAGACAAAACGTCTAGCTCAATATCATCAACAACAGAATGAATCAAATGAGAAGGCTCCTCCATCTTTTATAACGTTGGTTTCCCTCCAAAACCCCAACGTAGCCTCTCTCTCCTCCACGTGCTCATCCTCATCTGCGCAGTAGCTTCTAGAGTGTATGTGGGCCCCCTTCTCTACGTGGTGCTTGGCCCCCTTGGCTCCCCCTTAAGTCACAACGTTGTGCTACTAGGAGGGTGTTTTATTCCACTTAAGTGAGTTAGACCCTCTCCACTCACTTTTTATTTATTTATAAACTATGAAGCTGACAAGGCGAACAAATGGTCTTCAATTAGGCATCGCTAATTAGGAATAAATTACACCTTGACAGTGGGAGAATAAGATTCAGGCCCATGATTACAAATCCCTTTCCGAGTTGGTGTCTAGGATGCCCACATTTAAAATAATCATGAAGGCATTTGTTAGGGCTGCAATAAAGGAAAGCATAGGGGACTTTTCTTCATTCCTCAAGTGTCACAAAGACATCGGATACACACTAACTTATCTGATATGCTGCTTGTGAAATCCTTGAGAGGATGCTCTTATAGATGTCTTCTCTCACAAGAGGAGCTGGCATTAAGAGGGAGATGAAAACCATATATGCTCCTGAGCAAATAACGTTGCTGGAAGAAAGAATAGAAGACCATCATGGCTCAGAGTCATATGGCCCCAAAGGGGAACATTCCGGAAAAGCAAAAAGCCATATAGATATTGTTGTCGCACAGAATGTCTAGGCACTGCGACAACGGCTCAAATCGGGGGTTGTCACCCTGATCCCCAATCTCTCTATCTAAGATGTCTCCTTGCACGCTAAGGGAGGTAGACACCTAACGACAATGAAGAAGGAGAACTTGCTAGAAACCAACCAATTCAGGAGACACAGTTAAATGACCAAATACTTGTTAAGATTAACGAGATTTTATAGATTCAATTAGATTTAAAGTTTAGAACCAGTGCCTTGTGGAGTTAGAATATCTCGTTATGAAATTAAAATCAAGTATCTGATATGTAATTGTTGTTATGGAAAATCAATCCACCACAATGATATTCGATAAAAACACCCTCACAATTATGCATTAACAATGTTTGATAAGGACATGTAATTTACCATCACTTGAAATATTCTCAAAGCAATTAATAACCAATTTCAAGCAAATTAAAACCAAATTAAAGATAGCTCAACAATCATCAACCACAGCTAAGCATTAAACTTCGAAACAATTTAAATTCGAAACAAAAAATATTATCATGAGAGAAACATCGAATTTAAATGTTAAACATTTCCCAAAATAAAATTCCGAATTTATGATATTCCAAATAATTCCAATTCAGAAAATTAAAATTTTCCTATAGTCAAACTTTAGATAGAAATAAATTTAAAGTTCACTTTTGACTATGCAAAATTTTAGATCGAAAAACCACTTTATTAAAAAAAATTGACCATTTTTTAAAGTTTCAAAAAAAAAAAAAAAAAAATCTAAATATGAAAATCACAAAGGCTAAAATCTAAAGCTATGAAACTAGAACCTAAAAATAAATAAATCTAAACTATGGAAAACTTAAAAAACAAAAAGTTAGATTTTTTTTATATTTTTTATTTTTTAAATTTTTGAAATCTAAATAAGATCACACCCAAGAAAATTAAACTATACTTTAGCTTCAACTAACCTTTGCAAAATAAATTTAAAAGATTAAATCTAAAGGTTTAAAACTAAAACTATAGTCAAGAAAAATGAAGTCGAAAATCTAAGATTTAAAAAACTAAGCTAAACAAAATATAAAAATCTATGACTAAAACTGAAACAAATGAAATCTAATGTCTAAAACTAAAGTTGATAATTTAAAACTAAAACTAAAACGATTTTAATGAAAATCGAAAATCACAAACTAAAATCTAAAATTAAATTATTTGTTTTGTTTTATGTGTGCGTTTGTTTGCAGGTTGGGCGTAAAAAATGTGTGAGGAAATATGGCAGCGGAAGGAGAAATGGGGACGGCGTGAAGGTGTAGAGATGGAGCGAAAGGCAGCAAGGGAACGCGACAAGGTAAGGTGACACCGCCTTGCAGGTTAGGAGCAATGTTTGACAAGAAGCAATGGAGGATATGCTTGCAGCGAGGAGAATGCGTGAGATAGACGATGACAGCAAAGGTTGTGGGGAGGAGCAAGGTATGCATACAGGGGCAGCGAGATTAATGGCAATGAGGAGGGACGGCAGGGTCAAGGAATGCAGCAGCGAAAATGTGAACCGACAACAGCAAAGGGGAGTAGGGAAGAGGATGAGATAAATTGAGTGCAAAAGAGGACGGGCTTGCAACGTGAGGAGAATAGATTACGTACGAAAAATGTAGAACGATGAAGGTAGAGATGAGACAAGGAAAGTGTATGGACAGCGATGAGGGATAGCAGGAGTGATTAGCTCAGGCAGAGCCAGTACACATGAAACTTCTTCCACCCAGCGATGAATTTTTACCAGTGATCTTAGATTTTCAAAATATTGATTTAGATGCACCTGAAATTCACTCTTTTGCAACAAAATTATGCCCAGATCTGGAAGCAAAACTGATTTTGAGGCCAGATCTTACCCTCCGGGGTCTAGATCTGCCTCAAAATTTGAAAATTTTTCTAAGAATCTCCCTGTAAACCTGCACAAAACCAAAAAATAAAAAATAAAAAAACCAAAGCTGTGCACAGAAAATAAACCCTTAAACCCTAGAGAATATTTGCAAATTTACAGTGCTAATTTATAGATCAGAGGCCCTCATAGCCAAATTTAAAACCATTTTTGCACAATTAATAAAAAGAGAAATTAAGATAGGCACAAGCCCAAAAAGACCCTGCAAAAACAAAATTTTGTAAAATAACTTTGGGAATTAGGAAACAATGAGTTTTTTCAGATTTTTATGAAATCTGAGTCGACTAGTCTAACTGAAGACTTCTCCAAACGCTCAAACCTTGAAAAATGATCTCTGCACACTTAGATCCGAAATTTAGAATAATAGAGATTTAAGAAATAAAGATGAGAATTTTCAAAAAAATAGATAACTAAAATTTCCATTAAATCAAAATGCAATTTTAGAAACCCAGAAAACTACACAAAATACCTGTATGCAGATTAATCCATAAAGGCCATCAATCATAAAATGCCAATAGAAGTATTAGAGTTTAGAGACAATATCACCACATAGATCTGGAAAAGGAACACCAAAGTTTGTAACCCCAAAGTCTTTATGCTTTATTCATCAAAAATTACAAGAGTTTTCAAGAACAAGTGCACGATTCAAAGATCGAATCACTGAACCACTGACAAAGACCTCTAATTTATAAAATAAAATCTCCAATGGCTAGTTCGGTTGATCCATGTCAAAGTAATCTCGACCGTCGAAAAAGATTTAATCATCTTTTAATCTGGACCGTTGAAATAATAATTTTGAGGAAATTCGAATTTATCATTTAATTTATTTTTAATTAACTCAAAATTAATATTTTTGAGTTAATTACTTCAAAATTTTGACTTTGACTTAACCACCAAGGCCCAAGGGTCCAAAATTTGTTGAAATTCTCAATATTCCCTTGGCCTGGGACCTTTAAAAATTTATTTTTCAGGGACTCACGAATTTTTCCTTTGAAGAATTTTAAAACACCTAGGACTTAAAATTAATTAAATTTTTGGCTTAGGATTTTTAATCAATTTGGCCAACAAATTTAATTATTTGACTGAGAGGGGATTTAATTATTTTTCCAACCCTCTTTACATAAGATAAAACAATTAGACACATAAAGGGGGAATACCCATTCGTATAGACCCTCAAAAAGCTACACAATTATGCAACTCAAAACATGATCTAGTAGACCAAGTAGCTTGTAATAAAATAATCTAGCTAATCAGCTAGGATTATTCCCAAACTACTTTAACAAAGACTCGATAGAAAAAACTAGGACTCACTTAGCATCTTGATGACAAAATCCACTCTAGCTTTGGAGTGAGGCCAGAGGGGAAAACTCTACCGATCACTTGTGTCGAGAAACACAAATGAATCAGTGAGACAAAAAACCTCCTAGGATAGAAATCATCACCAAAATACTAGGTTTACCTAGGTTGTTACATACATGGTGGTCTTACTTAGATCATTTATATCATAAACATGCAGAATGGGTTTACATCATTTATAAAATTGTCATCTGTCAATGAAATTTGAATGGCGTGAACACCTCGAACATGATAGATCCCATTTGAAAAAATGGGGGTGTACTTCTATGGGGTTGTTGACACAGAGTGGTCAACAGATACCAAGGGTATCCAGCTGCCATGAGTACAATATGAGCCTGAAGAAGCTGTTAAGCTTCAAGTCTGGAAGGATGCTATACACAAGAGCAGGAATCCGTTATGATGTCTGGATATGGTTCCGAGACCGGAGGACAAAGCTGTTGTCACCTAGAAATGGCTCTATAAGATCAAGCATGGATCTGATGGTAGTGTTGAAAAGTTCAAGGCAAGATTCGTTGCCCAAGGCTTCTCTCAAAAGGAAGGCATAGATTATGATGATATATATGCACCTGTGATCTATTATTGACCTTGCTGCCACGCAAGGATGGAGTCTCCATCAGATGGATGTGAAGACTGCCTTTTCTGCATGGTTCGACAAAGGAAGAGGTGTATGTGGAGCAACCTCTGGGGTTCGAAGTCCAGGATAGAGACTCTCATGTATGCAGGTTGAAGAAAGCCCTCTATGGACTGAAGCAAGCACCCAGGGCTTGGTGCGGGAGGATAGATAGCTACTTGATGAAGTTCGGCTTCACTCGAAGTAATGTTGATATGAACCTTTACCTCAAGGTTGATAGAGAAAAGCCTCTCATTCTGGTTCTTTATGTGGACGATCTCTTCCTGACAGGTGTTGACTCTCTCATTCATCAGTATAAGAGGGAGCTCGCTTCTGAGTTCGAGATGAAGGACCTAGGATTGATGCATTACTTCCTAGGCCTGGAGGTCTGGTAGAGACCTGGCGAGATTTTCCTCTCTCAAGGAAAATATATTGTGAAGCTGCTGGAAAGATTTGATATGGTGGACTGTAAGTCTGTGTCGACACCGATGGTACTCAACTTTAAGAAGTTGAGTGAAAGCGTTGTTGGGCCTGTGCTAGCAAATCCTGCGAAGTATTGTCAACTCGTAGGGGCCCTGATGTTCTTAGGGAACATCCGTCCCAACATATGTTGTGCAGTGAACACTTTGAATCAACACATGGTTGATCCCCATAACATTCACTGGGTTGGTGCCAAGAAACTCTTCAAATATCTCTGGGGCACGATAGACCATGGGCTGAGATATATTGTCGGGAGTTTGAGACTCTGTGTATATGCTGATGTCGATTGGGCTAGCAGTGTGGTGGATCGCAAGAGCACATCTGGTTGTTGCTTCATACTCGGGTCTGCTTCGAGCAGGAAGCAGAAGTCAGTAGCTTTGAGCACTGCTGAGGCCGAATACATTGCAGCATGTATGGCCTATTGTGAAGCCACTTGGGTGCGAAAGCTCTTCAATGAGCTATTTGAGCATGTGCTAGATGCCACCGTTATCCTTTGTGATAACCAGAGGGGGATTCGTTTGTCAGAGAATCCCGTGTTCCACGATCGATTCAAGCATGTTGGTACAGCAAGGCACCATAAGGCTTGATCATATAGGAACTAATGAGCAGGTCGCGAATATTCTCACAAAGCCCTTAGAGAAGGTCATGTTCCTAACCTTCCGTGAGAATCTTGGAATCGTGGATCGACCCTATTTGGAGGGTCCCATTGGACGATGAGCTCTGGGAGCTCCAGGGGGGCTTTGGGGATAGCTTTTTGGAGCTATAAGCAACCACAAGGCTAGGCTTGTCAAACCTAGTTGGTGTGCTTCCACCCCACCGTGATGATATTGAGTTGGTTTACCTCTTTATGATCTGTGCCTCGCATGCATCCTACCCATGGAGTTTCAGACTCATGGGAAGTACCTCTCATTTGGCCAATGAGGTGGGAAATGTGAATAGAGACCATAGCAAGACCGATGGACGCATCAGAGATTGACGTACTCTCTATGTCTAGGATGGCACGTGTCCAACCACTTGATCTGGGATCAAGTCTATTGAGGTTTCGGACCTCCAACTGACCTCAGGTCAGTTAAACTAACTTCGGGATAGTATATGACTCTCTTGAGTCCAAGTGAGGTTTCGGACCTCCAACTGACTTCGAGTCAGTTAAACCAACTTCAAGTTAGCATGTGACTCCTTTGAGTCCTATAGAGGTTTCGGACCTCTGATCCGACTTCGGGTTAGCCAAAAGTGATGTCTTTGTGACTCACATTTTGTTTTGAAATAAAGAAGCCAGCGAAGCAACTTACGGCGACATGACGCACGATGTTTGAATGGCACTGGTGGATGGAGTTCTCCCTAGTTGAGAGGGAGTGTTAATTTTGGGCAACTAGGTCCAAACTCCATATTGTGATGCTCAGATGACTATGCCAATATGTTTATTGGATTTCTCTTTCAGAGAGGTGCAATATCGATCTAAAGATCATCTTGATCGGATGAGCAAAACATGTATTTTGAATTTATTCCACATGTGCAAGGTCGGCTTGATTTATCCCACATGCATAAGAGATGTGTCACACACCCCCACAGATTCCTATATATTGGAGAGACTTGGAGTTCATTTTACACACATTTTTGTGGAGGCATTTTCTTCTCTCTTGGATGGTGATGGAGCAGCATTCTTGGTTCTGCGTTTAGGGCATCTTGGTGCAGCGTCTTGGGGTGGCATGACACACGTGGGAGGCTGACCTTATGAAGACTTTGTTGGTTGAAGCATCCTACTGACTGTCGTAACGCCACCATTCTTTATCTCTGTTTTTGGCTTGTCTTCCATCGATCTATTGGTATGTTCTATCTACATCTTACTTTAATTGAGCCCTAGAATTTTAAAGTGTATTTGCATCTAGCATAGAACATCTTCAGAATTTAACAAAGAAGCCAGAAGTTAGTCACTTCAGGATTTTTGGCAGTGTTTCTTATTGCCACGTGTCAGATGAAAAGCATACCAAATTGGATCAGACTACATAGACGGATTTTCTCATGGGGTATAGCAAAACCTCAAAGGCATACAAGATCTACATTCCTAGCGATAGAAATGTTGTAGTGAGACGAGATGTGAAGTTCATGGAGGACCGAGCTTTGAAGAGATCTCGTGAGATGCATGCAAGTGATCAAAATCAGTCAGCAGAAGATCCTTTTGTCCAGCAGCAGGGGCAGTGAGTGGGACCGGCAAGAGGACAGTCACAGGTATCGAGTACAGTGACCAGTACCTGTATTTCCTCAAGTGCAGGAGATTCGGGGAGTTCTCAATAGACAAAGTAGCAAAAGCAAGATGAGGAGGAACTGTTTGAATCTCCCACCACTAGTGGTCGAGCCAGCAGAGAGGTTTGTCAGACATTAAGAGATGCAAAGGAGTTTATTGGAACTCCTAGGACAAACAAAAGACAGCGTAGATAGTTTGACAAATACCATGAATTAGTGGCTCGGGTTGCAGAACCTTCCAACTTTCAGGAGGCCGCACAGCATCAGATGTGGGTAGACGCCATGGTAGAAGAATATAGCTCTATCATGACAAATGATGTTTGGAAGGTAGTGCCAAGGCCTGAAAAAAGGTCAATTGTAGGTTCTAGATGGATCTACAAGATCAAGTATGCTGCAGATGGCTGGAAAAGTATAAGGCAAGGTTCGAGGCGAAGGGGTATGCATAGAAAGAAGGGATAGATTATGAGGAGACCTTCACCCCAGTTGTCAGATACACCTCTATCCAGTCAGTTATATCCCTAGCAGCTCAAATGGGATGGCAGATTCACCAGATGGATGTCAAGACAACGTACTTGAATGAGGTGATAGAGGAAGAGGTGTACATAGAACAGCGAAAGGGCTTCGAGACTCATGAGAGGCGCACTCATTTGTGCAGACTAAAGAAATCTCTATATGGACTCAAACAAGCTCCCAGGACATGGTATGGTCGGATTGACAGCTACTTGAAGCAGATGGGATTTGTTAAGAGTGACACAGATCCCAACCTTTACTATTTAATGGTAGAGGGTGAGCCACTCATCCTAGTATTGTATGTGGATGATCTTTTCTTGATAAGATCATCAAGGCTCATAGAAGATTGCACCAGGAACCTAGCAGCAGAATTTGATATGAAGGGTTTAGGGTTGATGCACTATTTCCTAGGATTGAAAGTGTGGTAGAAGGACGGGGAGATCTTCCTTGTGCAGGGAAAATATGCTACAGATATTCTGAAGAGGTTCAGAATGCAAGATTGTAGACCCATGTCTACGCCCATGATCACTAATTGGAAGAAGATAGATGCATCAGATGAGAAGGATGTCGACCCCACCTTGTATAGATAGCTTATCGTGTCTCTCGTGTATCTGGTCAACACTGGGACAGATAGTTGCTTCGCAGTCAATACCCTCAGTCAATTTATGGTAGAACCGAAGAGGGTACATTGGGCAGCGATGAGGCATATCTTGAGGTATGTGTGTGGCACAGTCAAGTACGGTTTGAGATAAACCAGAGGGGATGATGTCAAACTATGTGGATTCACAGATGCAGATTAGGCAGGCAGTTCAGTGGACAGGAAAAGTACCTCTGGGTACTGCTTCAATATTGGGTCAGGGATGGTTTCTTGGTGTAGCAAGAAGCAGAAGTCAGTAGCATTGAGCTCTGCAGAAGCAGAGTATATGGTAGCAAGCACAGCTACGTGCAAAGCTATATGGCTTCGGAAGTTGCTAGTAAGCTTGTTTAGGGAGAGGATGGAGGCAACCAGTGCTACTATGATAATCAAAGTTCCATAAAGCTCTCTGAGAATCCAGTGTTTCATGACAGGTCAAAACACATAGATATTTGGTGTCATTTCATCAAATATTGTGTACAACATGGAGCAGTCCAACTACAGTATGTTCCCACAGAAGAGCAAGTTGCAGATATACTCACGAAAGCTCTAGGGAGAGCTAAGTTTGTATGTTTCAAAGAACATATGGGTATGGTGGAAAACTGTTTCAGTAGCAGGGTCAGATTACTTTGGATAATTCTCAGTTGCAGCAGCAGTAGATGAGAGTGAGTTGCAATGCAAATAAAGTGTTGGCAGCAATTCAGCACAGTTAGCAGCATCACATATCAAAGTTGCATAGTAGTTGGTGGGCAGCAGTGGCTAGACATTAGCAGCTTGACAGGAGGTGATACATAGACAGGGTGTTGGGACAAAGTGTTCAGCACTAGAACACATTCATCGCGAAGAGGGAGTGTTAGTTTTTGTACCATCGGATGTGTTCTAGCCACGAAATTTGGTGGAAAGGCTAGAATACATGAGATCTCCAAAACCCGGAAATCGTTTCTAGAAATTCCACCTAGAAGTGACTCAATTAGATTATTAACCGATTTTTTAAATATTTCCCAAGTCTAAACTTAGGGAATATGGTTAATTAATAAGTATTAATTGAGATAAGGTGAGAATCATCTAGATACTCACACGAATCGACAGGAAATTAATTTGGGCTCTCGATTATATTTTAATCTTGGCCATTGGTGCTCCAACAGAGGATTATAAGAAGGAGTCAATGGGATGGAGAAGACACCAAAGCAGATACTCAGTTGCATAGGCAGTTTGATTTTCTCAGTGGCAACGATTCAGCAGAGATGATAGAGCCAGAGGGTGAGTAGTCGATGGTAGAGGAGGTCAGCAGCATTCCAGGAGGAAGTATTCCAATCCCCAAAAGAGGCAGTGAGAGGAAGGCCGAAATCCCTAGAGGTTTTGCGCAAGCACTGTGCAGATTGTGACGTAGGAGGCTCAGCGCATAGCTAGGGAGGCAATTTCGCATGGGCAGAAATTAGTTATGGGGTGAGAGAAAATTCTCACAATAATTTTGCCAGTATTCTTCTCAAATTAGATTATCAGTCGAGCATCTAAATTATTGTACACATTAAAGTTGCTGAAGATTAATAATAAAACCCTCATCTGTTGCACCGGTTTTCCCACATTGGGGTTTTTCCCGGGACAATTGTCTAAAAATAACTGTCAAATTTCTCTTGTGTTAGAATTTCTCAGTTTCTAGTATTTTTATTTTCCGCAGTATTTTTATGGTGAAAATTGCAGTAGTGATTTATTCATTGTTTGTCATAGCAAATAAACTGCATAATTGAAATTACAGTTAGGAAAATAATTTCCAATTATTGCAATAGATGAAATTTTCACAGAACACATCCAATGTTGCAAAAACTAACAACCTCGTCGATTGTACAACCATTCCAATGTACTTTTTTGGCTTCCCATGTGCTTTTGGCAATTGATACAGCCTAGAATACTTTGATTGCCAAGTTGATCAAACAGATAGAGCTTAGAATAAGAGGACACCTGGGCTAAAGAGCATTCATCGAGATGTGGTGGATCCAAAGGAGCTCATTGCTTAGGAGGTAGGATTTGAAGCACTAGATACCTCTAGAAGAAAGCATTGGACCTTGGTCTTATGGAACTCACCTTGATGGACATGCTTATCCTGGAGCTTAACATGTGTCATCTTAAGGTTGGCAAGCTTCATATGTGGACTTAGTTGTTGATTAGTTGGGTTGATTGAGTAAACTAGATACGGATAAAATCCACTACTCTATTGCTAGCCTCCCTTGCCTTAATATAAAGGAAGGAGAGAACCTTGATCCTTACAACATAACAATTGCCTACTATGTGTACTTGAGCAAACTTGTATCTCTTATGTGCAATTTTCCTTCATTGCACTTTGCACTCTAATCTAGTACACTAGGGTTCTTGTGTTGATGCAAGGAAGGTGTTAGGGTTAGGATTTACCCTAAGAAGACAAGGTGAGTTGAGGTTTGGGAGAACCTTAGGGGAGCAAAGGGAGCACTTGTTTGTGTGGTTCTTGTGAGAGAAGACTAAGGTTTGTGGCAATGAAAACCCTAGGGCTATTTGGAGTACTTAATGTGGAGAAGATAGTGGAAGACTATCTTGTCTTCTCTTGTACACTTGTGTGATGCAAGTGTAGGTGCCAAAGAGGACTTGCAAATATGTATGCTAGATAGTTATGGATCTTTGGTGGAGAAATCTGCTTTAGTTAGGAGTGATTCCTCGCTAGGATGAGCAGATGGCTCAGTTTCATAGTTGGTGTGACACTAACTTGTTGTGGTTTCCCTAGCTAGGGTCTGGAGAGTATTGGAAAGTCCTAGCTTGTGATAAGCTTGAAGGACTATCTTGTACCAGCTTGTGATAAGCTGTCGGTGTGTAATTGTAACTTCATTCTTATGTATATATGAAGTGTTCTTGATGTCCAAACTTTATGTACTTGCAGCTTTGACTAGGACTGTTTGGTATGTTGATTTATCATGAACAGCTAGCAGATTTTGTTGAGTGATTTGACAAACATATTAAGCTAAGCAGACATATTTAAGGCTGTAATAAATATGTTCTAATAAAGTGAATTTCAGATCTGTTATTTGTTAGGATTTGTACCCTGAGGACTGAAATGTACTTCCCTTGAAATACAATTGTTCAGGGTTTAGTTTCTTTGGCTGCCTCATGTGTTTGGTTGGACATAAATGCAATGATCTGCCAACTTTCCAGGACGGGGGGGGGGAAACGGGGAAACACACAAGAAGGACGTGTGGGAGCACCCCCAAATTTTAGGGAAATTCACGGTGGACAGGGTGTCGTCGTTGTGTGTATGTGTGTGTAAACATGATTAAAATTCAAATTAAATAACGAAATAATTGATTCATACATTATAAATGATTCAATGAAATAGAAATAGTAAAATATTGTATATAATGATTTAAATTCATCATTCATTATTCTAGAATCTTATTAGTACTGAACAAAATGGTAGATACTAAAGTCTAAAATCGAATAGTAAATTGAAATTACTCAAACTCAAAAATAGTAAAAAGTGATGAATCAAAAACTTGGGCTAAGGTCATCAATATCTAGAGTCAAGATTCAAAAGTTAAAACTAAAAAAGAACAATGGACAATGAACCAATGTTATCAAGAACCAAACCAGTGATCGAACCAGTGGACCCAAAAACTAGGAATTGGAAAAAAAAAACGGACCAAAAATCAGTCGACCAAAAAATACATAAATGTTCATGTGCATCCATATGAATCCAAACCATTATACACAAATATGCAAAGTTTTTTATATATACAACAAGAGTGCATATAAATAACATCGACTGCAATCCATATTTGGACCAGAAATACATCAGCAAATAGGCTCTAGATGGCCTCTATAGTCCAAAAAATTCATGCTACAACAAATACCTGCATACCATCAAAATCATTACATACATTGGCATCTTAATCATCAATATCATCAAGATTTTGTCGGAGTGATAGGTACATTTTTACTAGGGTCATGACAGTGGAGTCCAATAACCAATGCCACCAACTTTGAGGTACATAGATGTAATATCCCAAATTGGGAACAAACAGTAATACAAAGCATACAAAGGCTGAATCTATAGCAAACAGAAATATGCATCAAAAACACCATGAATTGAGCCAAAAATGTTGAGCCATTTTATTAATATTTCTGAATGGGAAAGGTACAAATGGTGCTTAGGAAGATGGCACTTTGGTCTGCACAAGGTAGGCTGAAACACTCCTCGATCCCTGCTCAGAAAACCTTGCTGCTTGCTGCTCTGCATGGCTCCTCCTCTACGCTTCCCAATCTGGAAAAATGTTGTTGTTGACTGGAAATGGATTGTGTATTGGGGTTGTTCTACTGCTCAGAAAATTTCGGGATTTGGACACCGAACTCTCCTCAACAAACCCATAAAAACCCGCGAAGGGTTTTCCGAAATGCTAACCCCAGAAATTCACCCTCTTGATTTGGGTACACAATTCTGCTGGGCACACTAGGCTCTGAATTGATCTGCTGGAAATAGCTGCTGAAAACTGCCCAAAAACTCTGCCAAGGAAGGGTTGATCCCCTTACAAAACTCCTAGCTGAAATATCTCGGTCTTTCTCCTTCCTCGGAGCTACTCCTCTGTTGGACTACGTAACTCCCTAGCTGACTGTGTTGTCCTGGAAGGGACTGCGTACTCCTAAACTGAACCTCTGAAATCTCTCATCCAATACTGACTGAAATCCTCTCTTGAGCAAGCACTCGAAGTCGCTCGAGGATGAGGTTGAGATCTCCACTCGAAAATCTCTGTGCTAAACAGCACTTGCAGACTCGACTAAATAGCTCAAGTGTGCTTCTAGTTTACCAGACAAAAAGTTAGCTGATGATTGAATGAATGAGGAATGATTTACTCTCATCCTCTTTTACCTAGTTGAACCCCCAACGTTCCCTTGGGCCCCACTCGACTGCGTTGCCACCTCTGTCGGCCAACCATTGTGCAACCATTGTGCAGCTTTTGTCCCCTTGCTGTCCCCACACTGCCCCTACATTGTTGCCTCTCCTGCACTGCCACTAGGTTGATGTCTATTGCGTGTAGTTGGTTCCACGGGCCCCACTCCAACTCTAATTCTTGCCTTGGTGACTTCAGGAAAGTGATTTAATCTTCAGATTTATTTGTGGGTCACCTTTACCCGCTTTATTTTTCTTCTAACATTAGAAAAAGGCAAAATTGACAAAATTAATATTTCAATTAGCTTACTGTTAATTTGGAATATTACAGTCCTCCCCGCCAAAACGTTGCTTGTCCTCAAGTAACTACAAGGATGGATGCTGCAAGATTTTCTCCCCCTCCCAAGTGGCATCCTCATCTGGAAGGTTTCTCCATCTAATCAGATATACCCTCATGGTCCTGCTCCTTGAATGTCTCTCCCGTGTGTCCAAAATGGCCTCCGACTGTAGCACCAAATGCCCCTCATCATCAGTGGACGGAAGCTCCATAGTGGCTGTCACCTGTTGTCCCAAAGCCTTCTTCAGGCATGAGACGTGAAAAATGTTGTGGATCCTACTCCCGGCTAGCAGCTCTAGCTCATACGCTACCTCCCCAACACGCCTGATCACCCTATATGGTCCATAGAAGTGAGGCTTGAGTTTCTCAGCTCCTTTTTGCTTCAAAGTGGACTGCTTGTACGACTAAAGGCAAAGGTAAACCAGATCATCCACCTCAAACTACCTCTCCACGCGGCCTCTGTCTGCGTATAGTTTTTGTTGGTTCTGTGTTGTAGCTATGTTATCCTTGAGAGCCCGGAGTATGTCTTGGCTCTCTTGGATCCATTCCTTGGCCCTGGGGGCCTTGCTAGCTCCAAACATCACATCAACAAAATTTAAAGCATTATAACCATATAAAGCGTAAAATGGAGACATACCAATCGACATGTGGAATGTTGTGTTGTAACAGTACACCCCCAGATAAAGCCAACACAGCCAAGCCTTATGTTGCCCCGTGACATAGTTCCTCAAGTAGCCCTCCAGCCACTTGTTCACTATCTCAGTCTGTCCATTTATCTGTGGCTGGTAACTGGTGCTGGGTATCAACTCTGTACCCACCAAACGGAATAAATCCTGCCAAAAGCCGCCCATGAACCAGCTGCCCCTGTCACTGACTATGGTCTTTGGAAGACCATGGAGTCTAAAAACATCCCTGAAAAATAACTCAGCCACCTGTGAAGCAATGTACCGAGCTGAAATGGCAAAGAAATCTCTGTTTTAAAAAACAGCCGGCCCAACTCCGACCAGGCCTAGTCGACCGAGCCATTAGGCTGGCCGGTCCGACCAGGTACAAAACCAGCTAGGTTGGCCGGTTTGTTACCGAGCCGGCCGGTTTTTGTACCGGCTCGGTAACAAGCCAGCCAACCAGGCCTGGCCCGAGTTAACCAGGCCGAGCCAAAACAGCCAGGGTGATACAGTATTTGTTGCTGTGGTTTAATAAACAAACAATTTGTTTCCCCATCAATCTGGAATGAAATACGATGGTGATTTGTTGTTACATCCAAGCGTGAATCAATCAGATGAAGGATCTGATTATGATACATGAGGAATTACCCTTTATAGTAATCACTGCACTTAGATGAGATAGCAGGTTTATTATGGATCAACGTACATGCATTGAAATTGTGGTGGAAATGATATTTCTGGTTCTGATGGTTAGAATTGCAGGAATTATGCAGCATTCAAGTGCAAATTTGAAATGTTGATTAAGAGATCTGAATCAAGAAATTGAAGATGCAGGAAAATAAATTTTTTCCTGCATTAAGTGGTATTAGAGCTAGAACGCTCTTTGGAATTTGGAATAGAGAGGTCGAGTTCTTGGAGAGGAGTTTAAGAGCACAAAGATATCCTTTAAAGTTACAAGGGAAGTGATTCTCCAAGACTAAGGAAAAGTACTCTTTGGAAGAGTAAGTCAGAGTTTGAAAATTCTGAATAGTGAAGAAGGGAAACAGGCAGAGAACCTGAAAAGTTTGAAATAGAGGATTTGCAGACATGACGATAATTCCAGCCAATGATACAGAGCTGGAAAGAATTGATTGAAGGTTGGTAAGTGAGGAATATGGTCATACTATATGGAATTTACAAAATATATATGCATACTTTTAATAGGTAGCAGCCAAAGGAGTGAGTGAAAGTGGATCATAGCTTGGAAGCTATGACAAAGAGAGTAGGTAAGCTCTTTGGAGGAGATTCAGAACTAGCAACCTCACAGATTTGAGGAACCTAATTGAGGTAAGTTGTTTGATTTGCAATTTATATTGTGATAGTCTGTTAGTTCAATCTCATACCAATTATAAAGTGCCTACAATCTGCATGCAGAATTTGGAAACCTTCCACTTCATTTCTCACCTTTCACATCATTCACAAATCCACTAATGTTTGCCTCATATCTTGTTCATGTGTTATTTTTCTACAATCCATTTGAGACCCTGGTCCAAATAGGAGACATGCATGTAGATATTGAGCCAATTCCAATTTGGTATCTGACATTTTGGAGGCATGAAGCCCCTTACCATTTCTATAGGGTTCAGGATTTGTTTGTTGGCAGATTCATAAAATGTTAATTGGAAAAATTCCAGAGAGCACTGGAGGGCCACACCCTTCTCAAAGGGAAAGGGTATTATTTTTATAAAGAAAACTCTGAAGGTGATTCAAGAAAGACTGATAGGCAAATCTTCTAGCCTCGCCAAAAAAATCATCTCTTTAACTATGTCTTTAAATACGGAACCAAATTGACTAAAACTTGTATACGGGTTATGTTAACAGTTTCATCTAGGCTCTATTTGATATGAAAGAACATAAGCGACAAAAGGAGAATCTACCTTCAAATTCAAGATTGAGAAAGGTAAGATTTGGACAGGATTCTCGAATTGATGTCCTGCAATAATTGATTGCCACCTAATATATGCTGGGAGAAAGAAATAAGGTTATACTGAGAGAAAGAAGTAAGGATTTCTTCGAGTCTGTTGATGCAATAAAGGAATTGGATAAGCCATTGAGTACTCATGAGTCATGAAGATAAACTACTGGGAATAAGGTTTTCTTCAAGTCTATTGATGCAATAAAAGAATTGGTTGGGAGCCCTTGAGTGTTCATGAAGATAAAGTCGCCATTAAAATTAAAATTAAAGAGCATGAATTAAAATTAATTATTGACAAGTCTCCATTGGCTGAGGAATTTGAAGGAGGGCCACAGTCTTATTTTGTTTCTTCAAAAAATTTCAGTGATCAACAGGGGTTTGGCTAGTTGATAAACATTGGGTGTTGCTAACCTCCCCACCAAGGCTCAAAAATCCCACAGGGACATGTTCACCTCCAGTAAGCCAGCATGCCTACATAAGCCAACTATTTATTGTGGTTGTAGCCAGGTGCAAGTCCTAGTTATTTTGGCGGAAGAAATACCACCAGTGGCAGCTGTTAAGCCAAAGGATAGCTTCCATAAGCATGTGAGACGCAATTGCTTCAGTGAATTAAATTCTCATGCTACGGAAAGTGCTTGTTTGTTTGTGTTGACCAGAAGCATGCTTGTCACAGAAAAATAAAGTTTGTATTGGTATGAGATTGTACAAAAAAATTAATATTTAATGTATTTTTTACAAAAACCGAGTGATTGAAACCGAGTCGACCGAATCATTACCGATTCGGAGTCATTACCGAGTCATTACCTTGGCCTGGTAGCTGTCCGATTCCGTTTTTTAAAACATTGAAATGAGCATACTTCGTTAGTCAATCAACAACTACGAAGATGCAATCCTTGTCCTGCACCATGGGGAATCGAATGATGAAATCCATGGATATGCTTTCCCATTTCCCCTCCGGAATGGGAAGCAGTTGTAGCAACCCTGCGGGGTGGTTCAGCTCCCCCTTGTTTCGCTGACAAGCTACGCACGCCCTGACATGTCGGAGTACGTCCTCCTTGAGGCCCTTCCATGAGAACCTCTTCCTGATGCCCCATATGTTTTAGTGAACCCCTAATGGCTTGAAAGTGGTGAGTCATGGGCGGCATGCAAAATCTTCTCCCTGAGTTGGGAGTTACCTGTCAAGAAGATCCGATCTCGATAATAGATGACCTCATCCATCACCCGACACTAGTCATTTGTCACCTGCCCATCTAATATCTCACATGCAAAACGATCCTTGGAGTATTCCACCAAAAGTTGAGCCCTCTAGTCTGCATCAATACTCATCAAGGACAGCGTTGCCGGTCTCCGCGATAAAGCGTCTCCCACCATGTTGTTCTTCCCCTTGACATACTCGATGTCAAAATCATAGGCTTGGATCTTGCTGACCCATTTTTGTTGTCTCTCCTGCAACTGCTCCTACTCAAGGAAGAATCGAAGACTGTTGTGGTCAGTCCTTACCCGGAACCTGTTCCCCACCAGGTACTGCCTGAACTTGGCCAACATCTCTGTCGTATATGGGGTACAGTCTCTCATGGGGCAGCAGCTTCTAACTCTCAAAAGCTATAGGATGACCCCCCCACATCAATACTACGCCCACCCCTTCTCCTGACGCATCACACTCCAGCACAAAGGGCTACGTGAAGTGGGGCAATGCCAACACCGGGCAACTACTCATCACCTCCTTGAGCCTGTCAAAGGCTTTCTGCGCAGCATCTATCCAGCTAAAAGCCCCCTTCTTGGTGAGATCTATGAGGGGTGCTACAAGTTGTGAAAATCCTTTGACGAACTTCCGATAGTAGGTGTAGATGCCTACAAACCCCCGGAGTTCCGTCATGTTCTTCAGTTCCGGCCAATCCTGGATGGCCCGGATCTTCTCCTCATGGACTCTCACTCCGTTCACTCCGATAATATGCCTCAAATAGAACATCTCTGTAAGCCCAAACTCGTACTTGGATAGCTTGGCATAGAAATGTTGCTCCTCAAAGATACGCAGTACAACCTCAATGTGCTACAAATGTTCTTCCCATGTGCGGCTGTAGATGAGAATGTCATCGAAAAATAGCAGCACGAACTTCCTCAACTGACCACAGAAGATGTGGTTCATGCAAGACTGAAATGTGGCCAAAGCATTGGTCAGCCCAAAGGGCATCACCAAAAACTCAAAATGGTCGTAGTGGCAGTGAAACGCAGTCTTGGGGACATCTTGGTCCCTCACCTTGATCTGATGGTACCTCGACCTCAAATCGATCTTGGAGAAGAACTTCACTCCCCTCAACTCATCTATCAGCTCATCGATCTTGGGGATGGGATAGCGATTCTTCATGGTCTTCTTGTTCAGCACCCTGTAGTCTATGCATATCTGCAGTGTGTCATCCTTCTTCTTCACCAGAACCATTGAAGAAGCCAAGGGGCTAGTGTTGGGCCTGATGTGTCTCAATGCCAAGAGCTCATGTATGGCTCTCTCAATCTCATCCCTATAGGATTTGGGGTGCCTATAGGGAGTGGTAATCACATCCTGGATGCCCTGCTCCAGCTCATTGGTTTGCTCAAACCCCCGGTACGATGGTTGTCCTGGTGAAATGTCCCCAAAAACCGTGGAGTAACGATCTAGGATAGTTTGCACATCCGGGTGCACAAGCTGACTTGAGACACTTGCCTCTGAAATCTGCAACTCCACTACCCACTCTATATCTCCCTTCCGGAAATCTGCCTCCGTCCGATGTGTAGAGACTGTCTGTGGGGGATAGGTGTGCATGCCTCTGATTATCACATGCTACCCACTCTTCTTGTCTGTCCACTCCATCTCCAAAGTCTCCCAATCTGTAGTGACCTTCCCAAGTGTGATAAGCCACTATACACCCAACACTACATTGGTGTCTGGAATATCGACCACAAAAAAATGATTTGTCACCGTGTATGTCCCCATGGTCACTGCTAATGCTGGAACATATCGCATGCACTGCATAGTCCTGGAACCTGGAACCAACACAGAGAACCCATCAAAGCTCTATGTCTGTATGCCCCTCCTCTGCACTAGTTGGGCATCGATAACGTTGTGTGTGGCCTCGTTGTCCACCAAAACTGAGACACGCTACCCCTGAACTGTCCCTCAAACTCTCAGCGTTAAGTACTTGGGAACTCCTCGCAAAGATGCAAGGACCCCTCCTGTGGGTGCAAACGTTGCTCCTTCTGCTACTGGGGGAGGTGGAGGTGGATGATCCCCTCCCTGTGCACCGGCGCTAGCATCTCCCTCCAACTCCTCATATGCCTCCTCTTCCCCTTCACTATCAAAGAAGAACTCAATGTAATGTGCCTTCCCTCAGGCACATCAATGACCTGGTGCCCATGGCTCCTGGAAAGTGAAGCAAAGCTTCCTCTGTCTCAATTCTCTCTGGGTGTCATCATCCAAAGGCCCTCGACCCTGGTTCCCTCTCAGGGGTGGAGCTCTCACGTCCTTCCCCTTCTGTTGGAACTCTAGTCTTTCGGGGAAAGGAGTTCTCGTCCTCGGCATAGCATCTTGCAAGTCCCTAGTCCTCCCTACAGCATCCTGCAACATAGTAGGCCTAGTAGATCTGAATAGCCCACGCAAAGGTTCAGCCAGTCCATCAATAAACATGTACACTCTCCTAGGTACGGACAAGTCTGGAACCATCACTGAGAACTTCAAGAACTCGAAAATGTAAGTTTCTAGGTTCCCCGTCTATTTGAGCTTGGTCAGCTCAACAAAATGTTCCTCTGGGTCCTTTTGATCAAATCTCTCTATCGACCTCCAAGTGAACTCAGCATACGCTGTCACTCCTGCGTGACCCAGCGTAGATATCCCATGGAACCACCAATCATGCGCTTCTCCCTCAAGGTGCAGTGCTGCCACGTTGATGGCCTCCACCTCCGCCATTTGGTTCAGCTGAAAGTAAATGTCCAACTTCTCCACCCAAGCTTTTGCCGAACACTTCAATGACCCATCGAAGGTAGGCAAGAAAAATTTGCCCACGATACGTTGTAGGTCATTACCCGTGTGTACCCTCCTCCTCGGTTATGGCTGTGTGGTCTGTTATTGTTCTTCAGCTGGCAGAATTCATTGAAAGTGAGGCCATCTCCAAAATTTCGCCCATAAGACTAGTATTCCACGAAGTACTCTCCGTAGTGAGCCACCTCCATCTCCTGTGGTCCTCCTGCTCCTACCCCTAAAGTCAAGAATGTGGGCATGGTAGAGCGTGGTGGGGTGTGTGGCACTACCTGCTGCGCAGTGTTATGCTCAAGTAAATGAAGAGAGGTACCAGATCATTCTCCATTCTGGAATTCCCTTGGAATTTCCCTTTGCCTGTTCTCTCCGACAAACTTTTGTCCCATCTCCTCTATCTTCTTGGAGAGCTCCTACATTGATTTTAGGAGGAGGTTACCAAACTCCTTCCTCTCATCTCTTTCTTCTGCCATTGGTGCCTTCCCCTTGCCTTCCTCCACCAGAATGTTGTCTTCTTGATCAAGTGTGATTTCAAGCCTACGCTCTCTACTTCTATACCGTTGCTTCTAGTATGTAATGTACTCTCTATCTTTTGGTGTCATAGACCAATTGCTCCACAGGTTGAGCCAAGTCTATGAGCTCTGATACCACTGTAATATCCCAAATTGGGAACAAACAATAATACAAAGCATACAAAGACTAAATCTACAACAAATAGAAATATGCATCAAAAACACCATGAATTGAGCCAAAACTGTTGAGCCATTTTATTAATATTTCTGAATGGGAAAGGTACAAATGGTGCTTAGGAAGATGGCACCTTGGCCTGCACAAAGAAGGCTGAAATACTCATCAATCCCTGCTCAGAAAACCTTGTTGCTTGCTACTCTGTGTGGCTCCTCCTCTACGTTGCCCAGTCTGGAAAAATGTTGTTGCTGGCTGGAAATGGATTGCGTATTGGGGTTGTTCTACTGCTTAGAAATTTTTCGGATTTGGACACCGGACTCTCCTCAACAAACCCAGAAAAACCCGCGAAGGGTTTTCCGAAATGTTGACCCCTGAAATTCACCCTCTTGAGTTGGGTACACAATTCTGCTAGGCACATTGGACTCTGAACTGATCTACTGGAAATAGTTGTTGAAAACTACCCAAAAACTCTGCTAAGGAAGGGTTGATCCCCTCACACAACTCTTGGCTGAAATATCTCGGTCTTTCTCGTTCCTTGGAGCTTCTCCACTACTCGACTGCGTACTCATGAACTGAACCTGTGAAATCTCTCCTCCAAAATTGATTGAACTCCTCTCCTGAGCAGGCACCTCGAGGTCCCTTGAGGATGACGTTGAGATCTCCGTTCGGAAATCTCTGTGCTAAGCAGCACTTGCAAACTCGACTAAACAGCTCAAGCATGCTTCTGGTTTACTAGACAAAAAGTTAGCCGATGACTGAATGAATGAGGAATGAGCTGCTCTCATCCTCTTTTACCTCGCTGAGCCCCCAACATTCCCTTGGGCCCCACTGGACTGCGTTGCCACCTCTCCCAGCCAAGCACTGCGCAGTTGTTGTCTCCTTGTTGTCCCCACGCTGCCCCTACGCTGCTGCCTCTCTTGCGCTGCCACTAGGCTGATGTCTATTGCATGTAGTTGGCCCCACGGGGCCCACTCCAACTCTAATGCTTGCCTTGGTGACTTTAGGAAAGTGATTTAATCTTCAGATTTATTTGTGTGCCACCTTTACCCACTTTATTTTTCTATTAACATTAGAAAAAGGCAAAATTGACAAAACTAATATTCCAATTAGCTGACTGTTAATTTGGAATATTACAATAGAGGACTTGGTGCTCTTGTTTAAAAGAAAGTTTCAGACCCTCATACAAGATAGAATCCAATCAAAACATTGCAATCCCCCCAATTCTGGAATCTTGAAAACTATTAAGTCTATTGGATTTTGAGTGGGGTCTAAACTTCTATTTTCTCCATACGGAATCCAATGACATCAGAACCACTCTCAAACATCCTAAGTCAATTCATGGTAATGTTAAAAAATTTAGTGAAAGGATGAAATGAAATATATGCCACCCTAATTTATATTTCAGATTCGGCCCTAAGTATAAAATTTCACGTGAAATAGATCCAAGGAATCTCAAGTTTGAGATGAAATTTTTGAATTTGCATTAAGCAAGGGATTCTTGAAATTTCCACATGGATGTTTTTCATTTGGGGGTTTTGCAGGAGAACAAGGAAGATGTACTAGAAGGCCTAGTCAAAAGAATACTAAACTTGGTCAAAGCATTGGCTTTGGGGTTTGCTCAACTTTCACTCCAAATGAACCAATAGAAGACATGGATGACTATTAGTGCATCTGTAAGGTTTGTTGATTTGCCACGATCCACTTGATGATAGAAAAATGGTTACCAACCATTCATAGTGGAATTGATGTATTTACTATTTATACATTTTAAAGTTTATGAACTGAATGTTTTGCATCGTTGCAAGTTTTCATTATTTCCAAATTTCCATAATAAATATGATATAGGTTGTAAAAATTTGAATGATTTGTTATGAAACCAACTTCCAAAATAGAAGAAAAGAGAGATAAACGCCTTAGAAATAAGCCACTTCGAGGGGGCAACCTCCTTTACATTACAGAAATGAACAATTCTTGGATGATACAAATGACAAAACCTCCTTCTATATATAGGAGTCCATGGGGTCACAATATAATCCTAGTCGACCTAACAATAATAATGTAAGGGCACAATAATAACAATATTGAGGTTACAAGGGTGCAACAATAACAATAAGGGGGTTACACTAACAACAATAAGGGACTATACTAGTAATATAGGGACCTAACATGCCCCTCTCCTTCTAAAAAGTGTTGTCCTCAAACACTTGAGTAGCTCTAGATGCTTCTATATAAAATTTTCATCCTCCCATGTAAGATCTTCAGTGAGTAAGTTCTTCCACTTGATGAGATACTCTGAAATTGATCGATTTCGTAGTTGTCTAGTTCTTGTTTCCGTGACTGCTTCAGGTTCCAATATGATTTTTCCTTCCTCATCAAGTTCTGGAAATATTGTTTGAACTGGAAGTTTGTCACCTATAACCTTTTTTAAGCATGAAACATGGAAAACTAGATGAACTTGCAAAGAAGCAGGAAGCTCCAATTTGTATGCCATAGTACCAATCTTTTGCAACACCTTGTAAGGACCATAGTACTTTGGCGATAATTTATTATCCTTCTTAGCTTTATTGAGGGACATTTGTTTGTATGGTTGTAGCCGTAAAAATACCCAATCTCCTACATCAAAAATTCTCTCACTGTGATGTTGATCTGCCTGTTGTTTCATTCGATTTTGTGCCAAATTCAGGTTATCCTTTAAGAGTTGGAGAAATTCTTGTTGATGCTTGATGTGATCTTCCACCGCTTGAACCTTAGAATTTTCTCTTAAAGATGATGTGATGGACGGTGGATGATATCCATAAAGTGCCATAAATGGGGTCATTTTTGCTGAAATATGGAAGGAAGTGTTATACCACCATTCAGCGAGAGGTAACCACTTGACCCATTGTGTTTGTTTATCATATACAAAACAACGAAGATATCCTTCCAAACATTTATTCACTATCTCAATTTGACCATTGGATTGAGGATGATAAGATGAGCTATGAGCTAGTTGAGTACCCAAACAAGAAAATAATTCCGTCCAAAAATTTCCAGTAAAAATGGGATCTCTATCGCTTACAATAATCTTTGGGTTTCAATGTAGCTTTTGAATTGTTTCCTAAATGTAGTAGCAAATGTAATTGCTTTAAATGGATGAGATAATACACAAAAGTGTGCATACTTGGTAAGTCTATCAACTACCACCATGATGACACTCTTTCCTTCGGACTTAGGTAAATCCGAGATAAAATCCATTGAAATCTCCTCCTAACATTGAATTGGAATGGAAAAAAGTTGTAGAATACCTGGGGTCTTAATTGTCTCAACTTTATTTTGCTGGCAAACCAAACATTCCGCCACAAACTTTTGAATATCAGATTTAAGGCCATCCCAAAAAAATTCTTTCTTCACCCTGTGGTAAGTTTTTAAAAATCCCAGTGTCCTCCTAAGGGAGAAGTGTGCAATGCCAAAAGGATATTTTGTTTTATTTTGGAATTCTTACAAAGATATAAGCAATCTTTGTACCATAAGGAAGCATTTTTCAAACTAAATGTATCAGATGTACTAGGATCTTGCCGCAACTTTTGAATGAGTGTCCACACTTCTTCGTCCTTCTTCCATTCATCCCTTGCTTCGGTTATCCAATCTGGTTGGATAATAGAAATGGAACAAAGCAATGCTTCCACCTCTTCATCCTTTCTTGAGAGTGCATCTACAACAACATTTAGCTTCCCTTTTTGTAGATGATTTCAAAGTCGTAACCCAACATCTTTGTGACCCATTTTTGCTGCTCTTCTGAAGATATTCTTTGTTCCAAAAAGTGTTTAAGACTATCATGATCAATTTTTACCTGAAGTGTCTTCCGATTAGGTAAGGTCGCCATTTCTTTAGTACATGTAGTATTGCCAACATTTCCTTCTCATAAATAGATTTCTATAAATACTTTCCTTTGATTGTAAGAATTTCAAAAGCAACGGGTCTTCCTTCTTGCATTAAAACAACACCAATTCCATTTCTCGAGGCATCACATTCCACAATAAAAGTTTTTGTGAAGTTTGGTGTAGCTAAGACTGGTGCTAGGCACATTTCATATTTAAGATGTTCAAAGGACATAATTGCTTCAGGAGTCCATGAAAATTCATCTTTCTTCAATAATCTTGTTAGAGGTGCTGCTATTCTCCCATAAGTGTTAACAAACTTGCGATAATACCCTGTTAACCCCAGAAATCCTCGCAACTTCTTTATGGTTGTGGGGACTTTCCATTCCTTAATGGATTTAATTTTGTTAGGGTCTACCTTAACACCCTCATGAGATACAATATGACCCATGTATTCCACCTCTCGTACTCTAAAGAAACATTTGGATGTGTTTGCATATAATTATTTCTCCTCCAATAATTTGAGCACCCTGTCAACATGTTGAACATGATCCTTCCAAGACCTAATGTAGATTAGTATGTCATCAAAAAATACTAGCACAAATTTTCTAAGGAAGGGTTTGAAAATGGAATCTATCAACCCTTGAAATGTAGAAGGTGAATTGGTAAGACCAAAAGGCATGACCAAAAATTCATAATGACCTCATGAGTTCGAATGTTGTTTTCGGAATATCTTTGAAGTCTTCACTTCTGTTCTGACATATCCTGAATGAAGATCCAACTTGGTAAAATAAATAGCGCCATGTAATTCATCTAATAATTCATCAATCACAGGAATGGGAAATTTATCTTTAATAGTGAGCTTATTGAGCTCCCTATAATCTGGACACATGCACCATGATCCATCCTTCTTGTCCACCAATACTACTGGAGCAGAGAAAGAACTTTGACTAGGTTGAATTATACCAACTTCTAACATTTTTGCAATCATATGTTCAATTTCGCTCTTCTGTACATAAGGATATCTGTAAGGCATGATGTTTGGAGGAACACTTCCTGGAATCAAATGAATAGCATGATCATGATCACTAATAGGTGGGAGTCCTTTGGGAGTATCAAACACCTTGGAATGATTGTCTAAGACTTTGAGATCCTGATAGCTGATGATTTTGATGTTGGAACTTCTAGCGAGCATAATTGCGCAATTACGCCTTGTTGTTCTTTCTTCAGAATCTTTGTCATGACATTAGAGCTTATTACCTTTCTCAGCTTCCCTGTGATACCCAGTAATTCAACTTCCTTTCCTTCCGAAAAAAAATTCAAGAAAAGTTTTTGAAAATTAAAAGCTACCGCCCCCAACGATTGTAACCATTGTACTCCTAGTACAACATCTGCACCTCCCATTGGAATGGAAAGCATTAGACTATTCAATACATATTCCCCCATGGTTAGCTTGATACTATGGAATTTTCCAGAGCAATTTATAGTTCCTCCATTTGTAACTCATTCTTGACATTCCTCGGTGTCGAGAATAGGAAACAATTTAATTCTTGGCTACCATTCCTTGGCTATCTTACAATGAATAAAATTATGGGTACTACCCGAATCAATCAACACTATTACATTTTTCTTCTTGATATGTCCTTCTATCTTGAGAGTTCGAGGAGTGGTAATTCCTGCCAATGCATTACATGATATGGTTAGACTCGTTTCTTCTTCTTCTAGGGTTGCTTCCTGATGTATATCCTCTTCTTTTGAAGTTTCTTTTTCATTTTCTTCCTCCTTTTCACAAAATATGTAAAATAATTTCTCCTCAGCACACTTATGACCTTTAGTGTATTTGCTATCACAATTGTAGCAAGCCCTTTTGCTCTTTTTCTTCCAATTTTTGTGGTGTCAAACTTGTAGGTTGTGGAAATCTAGGCGTAGCAACACTTCCTTCTTTATAGAAGTGAGTGGTAGGCTTCCTTCTCGCAATAATTTTACATTCAAATTTTCTTGCCAACCTGAATGCCTTATCCAATGAATCAGGTTCCAAAATGCGAACTTCATGTTGGATGTTATCCTTTAAAGTCCCTATGAAGACATCAATCTTGTGTTCCTTTGGAATATCAGTTACCCTTATATTCAATTTTTGGAAGTCCTCAATGTGCTCCACCACTGAACCCTTTTGTTTGAGATTTATCAATTGGCTAAAGAAGGCCTTTCTCTTTGTATCCTCACAATGTGCTATCTTTTCCTCCGTAAAAATTGACCAAGTGACATTTTTTTTAAGGGTGCAAATCCAACGATACCATACAAATGTATTTTGTTCTAGATGTAAAGTTGAAATGCATACCTTGTGTGTGTTTTGCATATTATTGAGATCAAAATATTGCTCCATCTGTAGGGGGTATCCATGTTACTAATCCTTGCCATCAAACTTCCTCATATCCATCTTTGGAATATGGTGGTTCCTCCCACCAACATTAGAGTTTATGAAATCATGATTAAAATTCATTTTTTTCTCTTCATGAGTTTCCTCTACTATCTTTTCACCATTAGGAAAAATTTGTTGTATGAACTTTGTCAAACCTTCCATGTCTATTTTTAGATCATTCTTCATGTTTTCCATTTTTTCATCTATCTTAGCTTCCATGTCATACATCTTAGCTTCCATGCTAGCTTCCATGCCATCCATCTTAGCTTCCAAACCATTCATCTTAGCTTCCACACCTTTCTTCAAAACTTCCATTTCATTTTTTGTTGCTCTTTGCGAGAGCGAAATTTGGTGCACTTGCTCTTGTAATTTTGATATGTCATGTTGCACTTCTTCATCTTCATGAGTCATAATAGAGCCTTCTGAAGGCTTAATGGGTGTTGAATTCTTTTTAGGGGGCATTTTGGAACCCAATACTGATATCTATTCTACAATATTCCCTTGGAATCAATTCAAACTTATTTTTCACACAAGACTTAAGCAATTCGAAGAAAAAAATACACACTTTTTTATTGCTTTTGAGGAGCTTGATATTGAAACTAAATTATCTATGTGATTTCAGATCTTCAATATTTGAAATTTGATCTTGCAGTAGCCCTCTGAATCTTCTTTCGAATGCCACAGGTCTGACCTGATTTGGATTCTTCAAGGAAAAGTTATGCCCAATCTCCCACAATGACCTAATTATGGATTGGTTCAGTAGAGCGAACTTGTATGACTTGCCACGTGTCAACGCTTCATCCTTCTATTCGAAATTGGATACAAAGGAAACCAGAGACCGTGTAATTGCGATCCTTTTTACAGATCCTAACCGATCATGGTGGGAGGTAATTATGACGATTTTCCTACTGTCACCCTCTTTGAGATGAAATTCGGGAACCCGAAACCCTAACTCTGGCGCATCATATCTCCAAAAATATTGTGAACCAAGATCTGGAATTTTTTACACGAAGTTCCTCAGGATTTCAAATACGTGATAAAAAAAATTTCAGCTTCTGAAACTTTGTAGAAAAAAAATTATAGTGAAAATGCCACGATGACCTGTTTGGAGCAGCGAAACCCTAGAATCCAAAGCTCTGATACCAAATGTTGAGTAACCAGCTCCAAAAATAGAAGAAAAGAGATATCAACGCCTTAGAAATAAGCCACTTCGAGGGGGAAACCTCCAATACATTACATAAATGAGCAATTCTTGGATGATACAATTTACAAAACCTCCTTTCTATATATAGGAGTCCATGGGGCCATAATGTAATCCTAGTGGGCCACAATGTAATCCTAGCCGACCTAACAATAATAATGTAAGGGCACAATAATAACAATATGGGGGTTACAGGGGTACAACAATAACAATAAGGGGGTTACACTAACAACAATAAGGGACTATACTAGTAATATAGAGACCTAACATGATCTGTCATTTTTTCTTCTACAATTATAATTAAAATTTAATTATTTTTGCATATATATCATACTTTGGGTCATGGGTCTTGAAACCCTATACCATAGGACCAAAATCCCAAAACACTACACTCCATGTTTCTTAGTTCAATCGTGTTTCTAGTAACTTCGATGCTTGTAAGCACTGAACACATGTTATTCATATAGGCAATAGACAAATTGTATGTTGAATTTGAAATGGTTGACTATGGTGATATTGGTGACTTCGCATTCATTTTTTCAAAGATAAAGCTAAAGGGATAATACATTAGAGTAAAACGTATATATTTGATATTGATGACTATGAATTCAAATATTTAAAAACAAAGCAAAATGGATAATATATTAATGTAAAGTAACTTAGAGGTGTATTCAAGAAATTTGGAAATGTAAACCATCGGTTACTCCCATGGGAGTAGATCTCCAACTTACTAAAAATGTGTGCCCTCCGACAGATATAGAAAAGGAGATATGCTAGAGGTACCACAACACTGTGCAATTGGGAGTCTTATGCGTGGGATGGTGAGCATTAGGCCAGACATTAGCATTTACATTATGGCAGATCAGCAGATTGTGCAATATCTATAGGGTACTTAGACTATTGTATCAACTTCAGTGGGAACACAAATACAAAAGAACTGGTACAACTCACAGGATAATGCAATGTAGCTTGGGCTGGCAATGTTGATAGTAGGAGGTCTACTACAATTCACTAATTCCTGTTTGGCAACAGAGTATTCATGGAATACAAAAAGGCAGCCATTTATGGCCTTGTCTGGTTTAGAGGGGCAGTACCTATGACAAGATAAGATAATTTTACTAATGTCTAACAAATGACTGCAAAAGAAAATCTATGGGACTAAAAGAGTACTGTATCAGTAATCCACTGTAATACAAAGAGGGACAGCAAAAGCTAAATGTCTAGTTAAGAGAAGAGGCAATCAAAGAACTGGTGTCCCTAAAGGGATTGCTTTCGGATATGGGGATCTTATCGTTTTACAATGCAAATATCAGACCAACATAGCACTCACAAAAGAATCAGAAATTTCATAGGAGATCGAAACACACAAACATCCAGCACCACTTTGCGGGAAAAGGGGTTGCTAAAAAATAAGTAGAGCTTTAGTTCTATACTTCAAAGTTCAAATTCATTTACCAGAGCACCCTTTTGCCAAGTTTCAATCTCATAAAGACAAATTGAAGACAATAAAATATGCATTTAACAGAACCTACGTATTTAAAGCATTGTGCCTATGTCATAAACTGAAATTTCTGAAATCTTAACCATGAATTTCTGGGAAGAGATGGATGTAAGGGGGGGAGCAGAAATTACCGTGAGCATGGGCAGTGTGTCCACAACCGGGCGACTTGGGCATATGAGGCAGGCGTACTTGCCATTGGCCAACCGCTGGGAATGGGCTTCGTCCAGACGTTCAGACAAGAGTAAGTCGATTCTTCTCTTCCTTCTGTCCATTTCATGTACAACCGTTAATATCTATCATCCAACATCTACGCACCGCGCCCGCTGCAAAATGGCAAACTTTTCCTGCTTGGGAAGGAGGTTTGTCTTTCGTATGGCAATTCACATAAAGTCCTGCTCCGTGGTCCGTAGTTTTCACATTCCATGAACAAAAGCCACTAACACGAAAAGATGACGTCCCAAAAATAAACGTGTAGAATACATCATTCTTAATCTAGCTCCAGAAGGGTTTTTCAAAAACCCATTTTAAAATTGCCTCACGTTAAGATTTTGGGTGAAAACCCCATTTCTAAATTTGTTGATGTTAAGATTTTGAGGGTAAAATAAGGATATTATTATAACTAAATTTTTATGTATTAATTGTGAATAATACTTTTATAGAGCCTAGTTTAAATAGGCGATGATTTCATTCAGAAAAGAATGGTTTTTGGCACAATTTTGACAAAATCTAATGGAATTTTTTGGAAATCTAGGTTATAGTTGTCAAGTTTCATAATTTCAGGGGCTCCAAAGGATTCTTGAGAGTGTTAAATCTATTTCCACTATTAAAAAATATTTCAAACACTAGGGAGTTTAGATTTTTTTTTTTTTAAATAAAAATCCCTGATTATGAGAAAATTGTCATTCGAACAAAATTGTCACCTACCTAAACAAGTCTCTTTTATAGGGTTTGTTAGACTATCTCTTGTATTTATATTGTACTTATATTTAACTTGAGTGAGTTGTACTACTTTGCATAGTATCTCAGTAACTTATACCTAATAGTTGAAATTAAATAAATTGTAGTCAATCAACCAAAGCAATTTCACTTATATTCTACCAAGGAAATGGTGATATTAATCTTTTAATGTACTTCCTCTACCTAGTTTTCCAAGCAACATGTAAGGAAAATTTTAAGGATAGAAAATGTTTTAAAGGGTAGAAACTTTGGCAAATCTTAGTAGTTCCTAATATGTAAATCGTAAAATGTTTGGCGATATATTCGTGAATATTAAAATTTCCAATGATGTTATATAGTCTCTATAGAATTTTGGCGATTTTTAAGGTAAAATGATTTTATGCTACAAACATTGGGTGAATCATTTTTAGAGAAATAAATAAATAAAAATAAAAATAAAAAATTAGCAATTCTTTTTTAAGCATAAAATTAGTCCATTTGTGAAATTTAGCCACTAAAATTTTCCATGGTAACATGTTGTCTACTCAAAATCTCCTTCCAACGGGCTCTAATCTAGTCAACTTAGCCAAGTTCGGTGTATAGTTCAATTTAACCTCATGCCATAGAGGATTATTTTTTACATGTCAATCATTTTTTTTTGCTTATGCCATTGTAGATATTGAGCTAGGCAAGCTACTCTATTTATTACTCCTTACTCCCCAAGTTGTTCGCATTGAATCATTTCTAGATGAACATCCAAGCTTTTCTCATAAAAAACTACAAAACCACGGGCATGGGTTCATCACTAATTACCGCACAATGCACCACAAAAGGAGTGCACTTCCAATTAGCATAGTTGCATAGCGAACCTTTTCAAGAATATGGTTTATAACCCATGCTAAGTTGAAGTAGTTTAACCTCTTACTTAGGGGGGGGATTGAGTTGTATATATGTTAATTTGTTTTATTTTATTTATTTATTTACTCTGTGGAATTGTTTCTACATTAGATGTATGACGTCAATTCCTCCTCATTTTATTGTATGTATGCAAATGATGCATATATGTTACCCATGTTTGTACAATGCTTATTCTATTTAGTGTAACAAAATATTATAAACAATAATTAAGATTATTTGTTTTTTATTATTTGGGTAAGGATTCCTATTAGTGTAGGATCATACTTATGAAAGCATATATTGTGGATGTGAACTTAGAGGTTGACGTTTAAGAAATTCATGGTTATTGTGCCATTATATCAAAAGGTGTAGTATCACTCTTAGTGTCAAGGAAGATAGTAGTTCACAACATCTTGCAAACATATTTGTTTGAAGTTGTATGTCTTATAAATTCCCCTAAAGGCATCGTGGGGAAAGTCAAATCACCTAAATTTTTTCCAAAGAAACATGGGAGAAGATAAATGCATGTACAAACTTTTCCAATGTTTGTAATTTCAATCCCAAGTTGTGAATTGGAAAAGATTGAAAATCATTTCACTCATTAAAGTTGGAATTTGCTACAATAAGGAAAGAGGTTAAATGTCTCTCAAATTTTGCTTGAATCTAGGCTCTTTGTAACCAAATGACTTCAACGTCTTAGGCACTTGTCAATGTCTCATAACCCAACAATGGGCACAAGCTTCATAGCCTCACAACAAGGAACTAGTTTGCACTTCTCAAGGAATAGCCCGTCATAATGTTAATAAGGGATCTTGTTCTCCTCCTCAATTATATGAATTCTCAATCTACCCTTACTAATGAGTAAAAATCAAATAAAGCAAAGATGTGCATTATGCATTGATACCTTTCCCATGCTCCTAAAGGAGCATCAATTTCTGATCTACGTAACACCCAAGTAGAGATGGGAGAAGACTCCAAATAAATGAATGTGGAATCTCTTGCCTCTCTTATGTAATGAAGTTAGCATCATGAAATCTCATGACTTTGAAACACACATGTCACAAAATTTTGGTGAAAAGAGCATGAAATACATTCCAAGAGTTATATGTTTTTTGTTTGCAAGAGGTGAGAACTTTAAGATTTAGTTTCAATAATGATTTTCAATTCCATTTAGTTGAATTAAACTACATAATTTCCTATAAAGGGGTTGTTGTGGTCACAGTTTACCCCCTCAGGAGCTCCTTATGTTACAAACTAGGATACCAACTCTTCTGAACAACTAGTGTTGACTTTTCTTAAGATGGATGATCGTGTGTTGGGGTTGGGAAACTTATATGCATACAATGATACAAATGAGACAACCCTACTTTGGATATAAAATGTAAATAATCATTTAAGGCCTTCTAATTCATCTACAAAGATTTTAACATGGTTGATGTAGTAGACAATCAATTAGGTCTTCTATTATCCAAACTCTCTAACATAGAAAAGAAAGTATAATTAAATAATAGGGTGTTCCTTGGTTTCGGTATTAAGGTGTTCTTTGGTTTCTATGACCCTAACAAACTCAATTGAAACAACTCTTTGAAGTTCTCTTACACGGTTCAATTTTAAGAAGGGAAACTAGCAAACCATCAAGTTCCTTGATATAGCTATGCTTTTCGAGTACGATATTTTCTATTTTGAGTGCTTAGGGTTTCTACTTGTGCAAGTTTTAATTGAAGCCACTCTTTCAAAGAACCAAGGATCCACTTCTATATATTATGAGGGATTGAAAGAATGTGTAGGTCTAGATCTTGATGCATTATAAATACCTCTCATCTTGAGAACCAATGATGTCATTTTTACATTAGAGACATGTGGAATAATGTCCCTCGCCATGTGGGAAATACAAGTGGATTATGTGATGGGAGGATGCAACCACCATAATCATGTCATTTCTCAAGGATTTTTTAACAACAAATTGTTCTATTAAAAGGATATGTAACTCAATAGTCAAGGAAAATTTAGAATAGGGAAGCCAATTTCTCTAGTCCTACCTATTTTACAAGGATCTTCATGTGCAACTCAACTTCAATGCCATGTAAAAGTCTTTAAGATTGAAAGCTAGGCTTCATTAGTGAACTAGGGATCACTAAATATTTTCTTAATGCCTTTGCTTCCAAGGAAGTAATGGAAAAAAATATATATTCTCTTGAAACATTGGACAAGAATCTATTCAATAAACAAACATTGAAAAAAGTATTTGTTGATAATCAAAATATCGTGTTTTTTCAATGAAAACTTGTCAAGTTGGTGAAATTATGACACTATTATAACCCCCACCATAGTCCAAGTCCCCTTAATAGCATGTTCTTTATTGTGCTCATGCTTGTGTTTGTAGTAGTGCTTGAAAAATCTTATTAGGGTTAGGTGTAAGCTCTAAGTGACATAGGTAGAAAAGATAGTCGCTAGTCACAACCTCATAGGTGAAGGGATGTTGTTGGCATGTTTAAATTTTGTGATACATCTCACGTTAAATAGTTGCCACTTGTTTATGTTTAATGGAAGCATTTTGATTAAAAAATAGATGATGCAATCCCTCAAAATATAACTTATGTGCAAATGTGATTTTGTGATTTTTTGTTGATATTGGATGGGATGGCATATCTATCTAATATGATTGATGATAATTCATGGGAACCTAACAACTTTCCATGTGAGTTATGTAGGGCCATGTGGGACTTTTTTAAGCTTAATCTAGTGTAGGTCCATAGATAAGTAGTTAGGAAACAAGCATTGGGTATAATGTTGGATAAGGGAATCATCAAATTTGTTCCTAGCATTGCATAATGCAATTTTATTACAAATTAGAGCCACATTAACCTCTTAACTACATTATACAAAATTCTAGCTAAGGCTCTTGCTTGTAGACACAAATGCATTCTCCCAAAAATCATCTATCAAGAACAAGGGATATATTTCCTCAAAGGATGTTTATTTCTGATAATACAAAATCATGTTCTAGGAAGGCATGGAATGGTCCAAGTTTGTATTCCTTGTCATGAATGGGCCAAGTATTCATTCCTGACAATTTGGCAATAATGATATTTGATTGAGAATGTCATGGTGTAGTGCCTCGATATTTTCTACATAAATCAAGGTCTATAATTCAAAGGGCCAAGACCTAATGTCACAAGTCAAGTGTTAAAGAGATTTTATGTTGGTTTGAATCTAAAGATTGGTCCTAGATTCAACCAAGGGAACTCTTTAGATTGCTAGGGAGTCCCTTTATGCTTTACGATTCCCTCGAGGTGTTCTAGGACATGATTAATTAAATCATGCAGCAGATAATTTAAAAATGCATAACAAAGCCTATGTCATTGTAACCTACTTTCAAATGTACCCCAAATTTGTTATGACCTTCTAACCAGTGTAAGGGATCACTCATATAAGTAAATAGCATGTTGGACTGTAACTATGTGCATGTGATGTATCAATGAGAAATAATATATATAAGGTATTTGTATATCCATTTACCCACATAGTTATATATGAGTGTTTGATATCATTACCACTTTAGGTTAATTTGGGGATATTGACCTATGTCATAAGAGTTGTATGGAAACTCATCAGCACTGTTATGCTTTTGGACTCTTTATTTCCATTCATAGTTGACATTTTTAATATTTCTCTAATAATTATTAGAAACTTGGATCATATCATTAGTGCTTCTTCATATGTGTTTAATATTCCTCTTTCAAGTTGTTTGGCCCCATTTCCCAATGCCTACACGCAGTTGGGTAAGTCACTCAAATGATTTTTATGGGGAAATTTTGAATGCAATAATGGTTTTCTTAGTGTTAACTTATGTTACACTCTAACTGATGCAGGAGCATCAAAAGCATGATTATGGGTAACCTAAAAACCCAAGATGGTGATTGATGATGATGCAAGGGGGATAAAATGTATAGGTATAAATACCCATGATGGAAGAATGATTGATGAACCATGTACGAGAAAAGGTTTCCTAGAAAACTAGTGGATATAACGGTTAGTGATTCATGTATTCCAGTGGATGGTGACTTTTTTATATGGAATTCAACTCATGTATATGTTTGTAGGTAAAGGTGAAGAATGTAGAAGACTAAATATGACAACTAAAAGCGACAAAGGAAAAAAACCTAGAATATGGAGAAGGGACCATTTTAAGTGAAGATTGTTCATTAAGGGGGGAACATTAAGGAATAATTCCTATTTGTTATGTTTAATGAATAATTGCAATAAAGTAGACTAATTTTAGAAGTCTATGTAGGAATGAGATATGGAAAGAAATGAGAGAAGTTAGAGATTCATGGAGATATTGTGGAGATAGCTATGGATATAGTATGGGGATAGCTATGAAGATATTGTGGAGATTGTTATGGAAATTGTTTGAACCAAATCTCCAATTATGAAATGGTTGTTATGGACACCTATAGTTATATAAGAGACCAATTGAACACAAAACAAAAACACACATGAATTTTTTTATAATAAAATTTCCCCTTCACGGGCTTTCTTCATATATGATCTCGTTGTCCCTTTCTTCAAAATTATGTGTTTTTAATTTTGGATTTGGTGTCATCATATTTTATGTCATCGATAAGGGATTAGGGGTATGGGCACTCTTATTACCCAAACTCAGGCCCATCACTTGTGTGCTAAATAAATATTAGTAGCACTAAAGGGTTGATAATACTAGAAGTTGTTATAAACAACTACATTATGCATGATGTATTTTTTGGAAAAATCCATGCTCAAGGTTGAGTCTACAAGACCTGATTCGTACCCTAATTAAGGTGAAAATAAAAGGAACTTATTTATCGTAAAGAACTTAGAAGTGTGGGAGGCCATCAAAATGTCCTTGAGATGAAAACAAAAAACTTTAATTAAGTCATCTCGTTGAGCCAACACTTCCTTTCGTGATCCCATTTTTCTTTAGGATAATAAACCCTCTAACCAAAACCCCTTAACTACTAACCACAACACTTTATTAGTTAAGGGGTTGGGGGTTAAAGATATTGCTGTAGGTGCATAGGCCGAGCACAAGATGTGAAGAGCTGGACAAGAGCTTACCAATGTGATGGGATGGTCACATGGTAATGTTGGACAAAAAAAAATTGTTTTGTTAAGAAAGTCTGAATATTTAATTTAGGAGTGAGTTGTGATTTTTTAGAAATAAGTTGGATAAGTTATTTTCTATTGTAAATATAGTTTTCAATTTCCCTTATTTTGTGGAGAATGCGAATCGATTCATGTTCATTTTCCTTGGTTGTAAAAGTAAGTTTCTTTTGGAGAACAATAAAGAATGAGTGCATGGAAGCTCTTGAAGTGAGGAGAAAAAGAGGAACTCATTGTTTTCTTTGTGTAACTACAATTATGAAACTTGCAAATATGGCTGTACCTTAAAATATGTGTGAACCAAAAGGTATTTTTTGTGTGAGTGGTGTAAATGAACAACAATTTGGACTGTAAGTTGCATGATTGTTAAATGGATTGAGATTGAATTGAACTCTGCAAATTGATTTCCATTGTGAACTGTCGTTAATTCATATTTTATTCCTCACACTTGATCATTTTGATACTTGTCAATTTTAAAATCATGTAACTTTTGAATCAATTTACACTAAGAATTTGAATATTGTGGCTTTAATCACTGTGTGAGTTGTTCATTCATCTTTTGTACTCTTGTTGTAATGGTTTAAAAGCCCTGTGAAATCATGTTCTAGTGTAGTTAATGTGTGATATTTACAACAATTTCAGTATTGTTACATAGAGACATAGTACCATGTTTGGAATTATGCAAAAACCCTATCAAATTGGTTGTTTGATTGACAAATTTGTAATAGTGTGCAATATCCGACAAAGAAAGGCAAGTAAATTCGGTCATTGTGTCAAGGAGAAAGTCGTGGTCATGAGAGTTGATTTGGAAAGAGTGATTCGGTTCATCTTCCCATAAATCACAGTACATAAACTTGACGAGGTGCTGCCAAATTATCCAGTAGTGAACAATGCTACCAAATCGTTTTGTAGCGAATGAAAAATTAATTTGAGGCTGAACGCTACCAAATCATTATGTAGCGACTAAAAAATTAATTTTAGGGTGGACGCTACCAAATCATTTCATAGTGGCTAAAAAAAATTGCAGGACTACATGTTCAGTTTGAAATTTCCCTTTAGCTTTTTTTTTGCACTAATTTGTGGTATCAAAGAAAACCTTTGCATAGTCTTACTGTCTACAGTGTGAGAGGAGATGGCTATGCGGGAAAGAAGAGAATGAGGTTGAGGAGGCAAACCAATGGGTAATGTAAAACTCAAAGAAGAGATATGGAGACTGAAAGCTCGTTTAGAGGCCATGGAGGTAGGAAGACAACGAGATCTTGAGGCTGGAGATATTAGTGAACCTAAAGAAGTTGAGGAAGAATAAGAAACACCTCCCAAGGAAACTCTAGAAGTAAATTTATTGAGGTCATTGTTAGGCTCAAGTTCAATACCAAAGCTTGAACTATCTACCTATGATGGTAGATTGGCAACTAAAAATTTGTTTGATTTGATCAATGAGTTAGACAAGTATTTTGAATATGAAGAGATGGACAACGAAAAATGGGTGAAGTTTGCAGTGACAAGGTTGAAGGGTCATGTTGCACTATGGTGGGACAATGTGCAGGCTTAGAGGAGAAAGAAGAATAAGTCATTGGTCAAAAGTTGGGACAATATGGTGGCAAAGATGAAGAGTAAATTATTACCAAAATTTTACCATTTAACTATAGGCAGATGCAAAACCTCAAGCAAAGGCCATTTTCAGTAAAAGAATATACTGAATAATTTTACAAATTTAACTTCAAAGAAAGTTATGTGGAAGATACCCTAGAAAACACAAGAAGGTATATTAATGGTTTAAGAATGGATATTCAAGATGAAATCAACATGATTTCTCCAAGGACCATTGAAGAAGCATACAGTAAGCCTTGAAGGTAGAATAAAATATATCGAGAAACCAAAACTCATGTAGAGGGCACTGTTTTTCCAAAGGGAAAGGACAATCAAATAGAAGAGGAAGGCTTATAACTCAAAATAATGATTCAAGTAGCTCAAAACAACAAGGGAAATCAAAGAAATAAGGTGGCACCAAATGGGAAGACCTTACTAGAGAGGTAGAGGAAGAAGCAAAGAGATTGTTTACCTGTGTGACAAATGTGGAAAAAAGAGTCACAGATCTTTTGAGTGTCCAGAGAATGAGAATACGAGACAACGTGGTGCACATATAGTTCAACCAGAAACAACAAAAGTGCAAGCACCTGAGGTAGAAAATATGTTGAAAACCAGAGAGGCGTGTTGATGATGAATAAAGTCTTGTTGAAGCCAGCCAAGGAAACTGTTGAACCGGCCCAAAGAAGTTCCTTGTTTAAGACTATGTGCAAATCAAAATGGAAGTGTTGCAAGGTAGTGATTGAGAATTGAAGCACTGACAATATTGTTTCCTTAGAAATGGTAGAAAAAATTGGATTGGAGAGGATTAAACATCCAATGTCGTACACAGTATCATGAATGGAAAAAGGGACATCAATTGTTAGTGAATGAGAAAAGTGAAGTTGAGTTCCAGATCGGTAGATATAAGGATAAGGTAATATGTGATATAATGCCAATGGATTTATTCCACATCCTTTTGGGTTGACCATAGCAGTTCGACAAGAAAGCGATACATGATGGAGAGAATAATTGCTACAAGTTCGAAAAGGATGTCATCAAACATACTCTTGTATTTTTGAAGGGAGAAAGTGCAGCTGAAACAAGCATCCCAAAAGCATTTTTGTTAAGTGGTAAATAATTTATGCAACAGATGGAGAAAGAGGAGGTCAGCTATGCAGTAATCTACAAACCAAAGGTAATGCTTCTACACACTGATATTGCAGATTTACCTATTGAAATTCAGGAAATGTTGCATGAATTTAATGATATCGTAGTAGATGATTTTCCATGTGAGGTGCCACGCAAAAGAAGCATCAACCATCACATAGATTTGATATTGGGAGCAAGACTTCTAAATAAGGATGCATATCGAATGACACCCAAGGAAAATGAAGAAATAAGGAAACAAGTTCAAGAGATGTTAGACAAAGGGTTGATAAGGGAGAGCTTGATTCCATGTGTTGTGCCTACAATACTAAGTCCAAAGAAGGATGGAGAGTGTAGGATTTGTACATATTCCGGAGCAATCAACAAGATCCTGATTAGATACATATTTCCATTGCCATAGATGAATGATATGATAGACAGTTTGATTAGAGAAACTTACTTTTCAAAGATTGATCTGAAAAGTGGCTACCATCAAATCTGGATCAAAGAAGGGGATGAGTAGAAGAAAACTTTCAGGACCAATGATAGATTGTATGAATGGTTAGTCATGCCATTTGGACTCATAAATGCACCCAATACCTTCATGCGGTTGATGAACGAAGTATTGAAGGAGTTCATTGGTAAGTTTGTTATTTTTGACTTAGATGATATCTTAATTCTCAGTAAAACTAAAGAAGAGTATGTTAGACATGTGAGATATGTTATGGAAATATTGCAGCAAGAAAATTTGTTAATTAACCTGAAGAAATGTACTTTTATGAAACTCGAGATAGTATAATTAGGTTTTGTCATTTCAAAAGATGGATTGAAAATGGATCCAGAGAAAATAGAGGCAATTTTGAATTGGCCTTCACCCAAGAGAATTTTCAAAGTCAGAATATTGCATGGCTTAGCCAACTTCTATCATAATTTTTTTAGGAACTTCACTGGTATTTGTGCACCTATCATAGATACAATCAAGAAGGATAGAGAACCATTTTGTTGGACAACAACAACATAGGAAAGTTTCCAACTATTGAAGAAGAAGATCACTAAGAGACCAGTGTTGGAGTTGCTCAGCTTCAACCAGCTCTTCCAAGTAAGATGTGATGGTAGTGGGACAAATATTGGAGTTTTATTGAGCCAAGAATATAATCCTATTACACATTTGAGAAAGAAGTTAAGTGACTCAAAACAAAAATACTCTTCTTATGACAAACAGTTCTATGTTTTGATTCAATCTTTGAAGCATTAGAGGCACTATTTAATGCCTAGGGAGTTTTTTTGTTCTCTCATAATTCTGCATTAGAATATATGATGCAACATCACAAGTTGAATCATAAGCACACTGAGTGGGTTGAATTTCTGCAGAGTTTCGCCTTTGTTTTGAAGCATATAATTGGACAAGAAAACATGGTAGTTGGTGCTTTAAGCAGGAGAAGTTTGATCACGCAAGAGAGTCAAGTGCAAGTTTTAGGCTTTGACTATTTTAAGGATTTATATGAAGTCGATGTTGGATTTCAAGAAGCTTTTGATGCATGTAAGAATCTTGTGAACAAAGATAACATCCCATGGAAAGAGTTCATGTTGCAAGATGATTTGTTATTCAAGAACATTCGACTCTGTATTCCCAACTATTCTATGAGAAATATTTTGATATAAGAAAATCACAATGGAGGGTTGGAAGGACATTTTGGTGTTGATAAGACACTTGGGCAATTGAACCATTTTTATTTTTGGCCAAAGATGAAAGTGGATGTGCAGATATATGTGAGTAGGCACAAAGTGTGCCATAATGTTGAAGGAAGGAGTCAAAATGTTGGACTATATATTGCTTTACCCATCCCCGATAGACAATGGGACTCGATGAGTATGGATTTTGTTTTTGGGTTTGCCAAAGACTCGGCGAGGTAATGACTCAATACTTGTATTTGTGCACATATTTACAAAGATGGTTCATTTTATTCCTTGTGACAAAACTAGTGACACTACACATGTGGCTATTTTTTTTTCAATGAGATTGTTCGATTACATGGTTTGTCAAAGAGTATAATTTCTCACAAGGACAAAAGGTTTACATGGAATTTTTGGAGAACCTTGTGGAAGAAACTTGGGACCAAGTTAAACTTCGGCTCAACCTATCATCCATGGTCTCATGGACAAACCGATGTGGTGAAAAGAAGTCTTGGGAACATATTGAGAAGCCTTGTGGGTGATCATCCCAAGCAATGGGATTGTGTATTATCTCAAAGTTCACATATAATGATTCACCAAACAAGGGTGCAGGGAAAATTCCATTTCATATTTTGTATGGAATGCATCCTAAGGTAGTTTGTGAACTATGAGATTTTGGCGGATTGGAACAAAGAATTTTTGAAGGAGAAGACTTTGTAGCAGCAATGAGTGAGTGACATGAGCAAGTTAAGCAGAGGTTACAAGTCGTCAAATCCAAATACAAGTAGAAAGCAGATTTAAAAAGAAGAGAAGTGAACTTTGAGGTGGGGGACATGGTCTTAGCTCACCTAAGAAAGGAGAGATTTATGAGGAAGGAGTATAATAAACTTAAGATGAAGAAAACAGGTCATTGCAAGATACTTCATAAGTTTTCTACAAATTCTTGTGAAATAGAGTTATGTAACACCCTCCCCGCACATTTACCCAAGTTAACAGGTCCGCTGGGGTAAACATGTGATGAGAGGCTACTATGATGTGATTCAACTCCCCATGTATAGTTAAGGAAGTGGAACCAACATAACGAAACCAAAATGACCTTCCACGCATGCTATTGAACCTTCAGGAGCCAACCAACTCTTCCAGGTGGCCAAACCCTAAGAAAACTTGATATTTCATTGATATGGACCCTCATTTTCTCCCATGATAAGCCATTCATACGACTGAGGCCTTCCAGTTTCTCCCACAACAAGGCATGCCAACAACTGTGGAATTTTTCAGGTAGTTATGTGCCAGCGACCCCAAATCTTAAGTTACTTTTTCAGGGCCAAGTCTCAGGCCACTGCCCATAACTCATGAAACCTTTAGAAATGAATAATAACAATGGAACAAAGCTACTAATGCAATCACTTGTACAAATAATTGATATGACCCCTACTAGCCATGATAGGAATTTCGTTAAACATGTCACATATATGTAATCTACAGGTCATAACAACATATCTAACCATAGGGGTCTCATACTTATTTGAGATTAATAAAGAAGCATTGTTTCCATATCAAAATAGTTGCATTATCACCTATTAGGTCATAT